>CM069904.1:134660213-135066316 GCA_036172215.1 Camellia granthamiana | reverse complement strand
CCAAGTCTGCTACAAAACCTCTTGGTCGAATTCTAGGTTCAACTCCCTTGTATCCCAACTACCAACACATTGGCACTGTAGTCATAGGTACCAATGTAAAGCTCCCTTGGAATCAAAATCGAGGCCCACATATCCCTATGAATGGGGTTGAAGCAGGTGTTGTCAGCCAAGAAAGGTCTCTCAGCCATGTTGGCCCTGTGTTAGCCGCAAATGAGCGAAAGAAGGTGGGAGAAGGGGAAACTAGAAGTTGATGGAAGAAGGTAAGATAATAAGCAAAGCTAGAAAGGTAGAGTGAAACTCTAGCATACTTCATTCCATAAGTGGTAGGGTCTTCCACTAAGAACCTCAGACACCTGGAATGTAAGTCAGTGAAGTACACGAAAAGCCAGAGTTGCAACATCTAGAATGGTCTTCCTTGGTTGGCATCGAGGGGTTTCTCACAAAACTGAGAGCAAGTTCTGTATACATGACCTAATACATAGGGAGCTAAGGATATCTTCTTAACTGAAGCGAGAGGCTCAGTAAGAGGAGCGAATTCAGGCATAGTCCTCTATGAAGAGGTACTGAATAAAAACTTGCAAAGCCAATATAAGAGAAAAGAAAAGAACTCCCGATCAGACAAAGGACCTTCCTTTTTATTCTCAGACTTCACAAAATTGCTAAAGGAAGAAGTCAGAGGGGAAATAGAGAAAGGAACATTAATATCAAGATAATCAGGACCGACGGAAGTACTAGCGGGCGATAACCCTAGAAGATGGCATATGTCAAGGACAGTGGGGGTCATCATACCACATCGAAATTGAAAGAAATTGAAAGCTGGGTTCCAAAAACAAAGAGCAGTAGGTATGAGAAAATGGTCTTCAAGAATGGAAAACCTAGCCAATTGAAGGGCGTCAAGGAAACAGAGGTCCAACGTCCAGGCAGAAACAACTTGGTCGTACCATTCCTTCCATTCTGGCCTCAATGTAGGCCAGCAGCGATGGGGACGGTTTATCTTCCAGCTTCCCTAATCAACACCACCATCGTAAAGGAGGCATTGACCTTCTAAGCGCGGATACAGAGCAGGAAGTTAGATGGGGGCTTCTCTGAAAATGGGACCAAGGACAATCTCCCCTTGAGCATGGTGTTGGGCAATAAAGATGCGACCATCGATAGCACACCGTTCCCCAATCTTGTATTTGTCACATTCTTCATTGATAATTCTCCTCAAAGCCACAGATAGGCTTACACGCTCGACGATTGGTATTTCAGAAGAAGAAGCCATTAGCAAGGAATTGAAAAAAGAAAGTGAATGGAAGGGCAAAGAGCTACAGATAAGAGCAACAAGAATGAAAGAGAGACTTTAGACAAGCATACAGATAAAACGCGAGAAGAAGGGGTTTTAAAACCTTTTTGTCCAAAGTTACCTATTTAACATAACGGTTAAATAGACCCAAGTTCTAACCCATGTGTGATCGAGGCTTTTATTTTAAAACCCTAAAAACATAAGAAAGAATACTACCTCCGAGCCAGGATGTAGATACCTTATGCAGGAAGGAAACACATTTCAAATACCTAGCTTAGCTTCGAAAGGTGTTAGGTGGCTTCGAAGCCAGTTTTCAAATACTTAGCTTAATTTTAAAAACAAGTAGTTAGCTTCGAAAGGTGTTAGTTGGCTTCAAAGGGTGTTAGTTGGCTTCGAAGCTAGTTTTCAAATACTTAGCTTAACTTTGAAAACATGTAGTTGGCTTTGAAAGGTGTTAATTGGCTTCGAAGCTAGTTTTCAAATACTTAGCTTCACTTTGAGAACAGGTAGTTGGCTTCGAAGCCAGTCTTATACCTTGAATTCAAGCATAGTTAAGATTTGCTCACTTCAAGAATCCTGGAGATGTGCTTTTAAACTTTCCAACAAAGGAAGTTTCCTTCGAAGGGATCTTCGTAATAACCTATAGTTAGAATATGGTTCTTGCCTAATCTTTCAGCATAAATAAGCACTATAAAACCAGTTTTTGGTTAAGCATTATAGAAAGTCCAAAGGGCAAGGGACTAATCTTACGCTTTTGCTTATACAAGATTCTTTGAAGGCAAATAGGGTCTTTCTTAAGAGAAATTTCACGCTTTGAAATACCTGAATCAAGCCTCGAAGCAAGATTGGTACTGTTATTCACACAGATTATATTAACCATATGATTGGAATATGAAAACCTAAGATGAATACCATTACTTCTATAAAGATTTTTATGATTCGCAACATTTTGGCTGCTTCGAAGTTGTCATTCACAAATTAGAGTAAGATATAAAGCCATCTTCGCCATGCAAGCATGTAATTGGAATATAAAACCAAATCATGCAAATGAAGGAAGAAAGCCCCTAGTTTTATTGATATAAAAAGGCCTACTTGGCTACAAATTCAATTTCATAATAATAGGAAATAGAAAAAGCAACAAGTTCATTAAATTTAACCCAGTAGTGTTCTATGAACTTGTGTTCTTTCTTTATTCTATTCTCCACTCTATCTAACTCCGTTTGCTGTAGTTGATAGGCTCTTATTTTGTGAAAAAACTGTTCAGCCGTCACTTCAAACTCTGTCTCCTTCAAGCCTTACTCCATTTCATCTATATCTAAATCATCCCAATACGCTAAGTCCTTGTTCTTGAAGTCATCATATTCTTCAATAAGGTTCTTTACTTTATACTGAGTCTGAATTCGATTGGCTGTGATTTCGTCCAAGGAGTCGTTGGTGGCCAAAGAAATTTTGTACCAATGAAGAAGGAGTAGAAGTTGGTTCAAAAAGGATCGAAGCTCTATCTGGGCAATGGGGTTGAGAACATGACCCCGAGTCATAACATCACAGGCCCATTGGAAGTTCTTGAGAGGAATCTCATCTCCAAGAACATTGAAAGGCAAGTGAGAGAAGGCAGCAAGCAGAAGCTGAGCTTTGTATCGCTCAAATGCAGTTGGAGGAACTGGAGGTTGGTACGAAGAGAAAAACTAACCCTCGAAGAGAACAAGTTTCAATTCCTCCATCTAATGAGGATTCTAAAGGATAGGAGGTGCAAAGAGGTCCATCCCGAATGAAGAGGGGAACTGGGGTCATTCACACATTCGAGCTAGTCAGAAGAGCAAAGTTTTTCCTTCTTAACCAAAAATGACGGATTAAATCCCTGTGCTTTGTCTGGATGAGAAGTTTTTCGCACTATCCTCGCTAGCATGGAAGACGTGTACCACGCCACAAGCAAGTTGTCTTCCAGACTGCATTGGTGATCAATGGGTATATAGGGATAAACCACTGAGCTCCGAGCAGAAGGAGGAATGGAAAGGGGATCATCAAATTCAATAAATCGATGATGAATCTACTCCCTTAGTTGGGGTTCAGCAAGTGTTGACCAACTTCCCTAGCCAGTGGACTTGGAGGACGAAGAAGCAGCTCCGTCCCATACAGAGAGTTGTGGGGCAAAGGAGGAGCTTCCAAGATCCATTTTTACAAATGCTTGGTCGAAAGGTTTGTTGTTGGTAGATTCTTGGTCCAAAGGTTGGTAACTTGCAAAAGCTTCCATGACTTGTATAAATGGAGGTGGATAATTGTAGCTAATAAATGCATTAAGGTTCTTTCGAGGCCTGCGATCATCTTCCAAAGACTCCTCGTATGCTCGATCAATGTAAGAGAAGGTGTGATTGGCCATTAGAGATGTACCAGTCTTTTCGCCTACTCAGATAATGGAAGTGCAAAGCACGAAGATTTAATGAAGTTCACTACTTCATTTTTCAAAAAGTGGTTACACTTCCAGAATATACAGAGTCCATGCACGTCCTAAGACGTGGGTCGATTGCACTAGTCCACTAATAGTACCAAGTATTGGGTATATTAGTGCGGGGAGTAATGTTGGTTGTATAATTTGTAAAAGCCAATCGCAGAGTGACACGTGGCACCTAAAGAGCAATTTGGAAAATTAATGCAAGTCTCTAATCAAAGATAGACGCGTGGCAATTCATATTGGTAATATCGGATCTGCGTGGCATCAGAATAGTCAAGAAGCACGAGATGATGTTGCCTAACGGTTACCTACAATTCAAATTCAGAAGGGAAGCCTAACTACAAAAGAGGCGTAGTGGAAGCTAGTTGAGCGAAACCATGACCAGAGATCGTGGAAGCGTGGTTAGAAGGCCACTTCGACGGTTATCACTAAAGAGTATAAATAGCAAAGAAAGCTAAACAGAAAAGGACCCAGACTCAGATCCAAAAACCGGTCATTTACTTCATATTTATATTTCTAGTTCTTTACATTTTCAGCATTTCAATTCCTGTACTGCACTTCATTTCCTAAGAGTAGTTCTCAAATAGTCGCTGCTGTAAATATTTTCAAGACTGGGTCATTTCATTGTAAGTTCTTATTCATTCAATGAAATACTTGTTATTTCTTATAAATTTCTCCTAAAACAAGCCACCAGTAAAAGTCATCTTCATTGAGGCTGAAAGAATTTCAACACAATCGTTTGATAATTGGTTGGCAATTATAAATTCTGTAAGGACTTATTGATCCTTACTGGCACGTTTAAAATTACACAATTACCCTTCGAAAGCCAAAAAAGCCAACAATAATCAACCTTCGAAACAACTCTTGATGCTTTGATTGTGTACATATAAGTCACCAAATGTTCACAATTTTGTCGGTTGAATATAAGAGCCATTGTTCGACTACAACCGAAGCACACATACTGTCATTATTTTGTGCCTTAAAAAAAAACTATTGGCCATCAATTTGAAAAGATAAGTCATTCTCAACCACTGATTTAAATGTATAGGCTTTTCCTAGCCAATTTCAACATTTCAAACAGCTAAGTTGTTCTTTAGTCCATCAAATTCGTCAAAACAATGCTTAAAGATGATTGTTTTATTAGCCATTTCATCCAAATTAAATTTTGATGTGAACCACAAATCCAAAAAGGATTTTGAACATCAAGAACCATAATACAAGATGTCCTTAAAAATTCAAACAACTTAACATTTTGAATAATTTTAAAAAATTCAGCTTCATGAACATTAAATTGTTCATCATTCTTAGTCATGTTTGGCTTGAAAACATGTTCTTTGGCCAAATAACTTTCATCATTCATTGACAAATGGGGTTGTTTTTCTATTTTATCCATTAATGGATTATGAAAATCCTCCATATGTGTTTCATCGTTTCTTGGTCTATTGGGTTGTTCCATTTTAGCCATTAATGGCTTAAGAAAATCCTCCATATGAGTTTCATCATTTTTTGACTTAATGGGCTGTTTCATTTTAGCCATTAATGGCTTATGAAGATCTTTCATAGATATCTTATTTCCATGGTTTGACTCTCTAAGAATGGGTTTTTCAACCCCCCAAGTCTTATATGGAACATTATTTTTAATCATGTTTAGCTCAACAACATGCCTTTTAGCCATGTTATTTTCATGAATTGGCTCTTTAAAAATGAGTTTTTTGACCCCCCAAGCCATTGATGAAACTAACTCTTTGCTTTTGCTATTTTCAACCATGGAAAAATTCTGAAACAATTCACCAATTCCGGCCATTAAAGCCTCAGTTAAAGACTTGGTAGTGAGAGTTGACAACTCATCATTCCATTGGTGAATTTCCATATCAAATTGGTGAATTTCTCCAATTAAATAGTGTCTTTTTTCTTCTACCAAATAATATTATAACGGATGAAAGTTTATTTTATTAAGAAAATGGATCTTTTCTTGAAGATCCAAAATTTCTGTTTATGCCAAAAGATTTCATCTAGGCTATTTGGAATGGGCAAATCCAATTTATCTTTCATTTCTTACACTTGACGTCCCACTGGACGTGCCAAAAATTGTTGGCTTATTTTTCCTACAAAGGAAAATACCATAAATGCCAGCGTGCTAGCAAAGATTGAAAAATCCTTACAAATTAAATTCAAACCAATTATCAAACGATTGTGTTGACGGTTCTTTTGCCTCAATGAAGAGGACTTCAAAATTGCCAAGTGTAGAGAAAAGAAAAATTAAAAGAAGAAGGAAGGAGACGGTGAAAAATGATTGAGTGAATAATAGGGGTGATTGAGTGAATAATCAAGGTAACAATTAATTACCTCTACTCCTGTGCTTGGAAAAGGAAGTGCATAAAATTACCTCTACTCCTATACTTTGAAAAAGAAGTGTTGAAAATAAAGTGCAGGAAATATAAATGACAAGAAAAAATAGAAATCAATTGTCTTTTATTTGAGTTATGAATCTTTACAATGTAGCCATGAATGGCTATTTATAGGAAAACATTTGTAGGAAAAAAACTACCTAAAACTACCCACTTTTCCACCTCCTCCATTTCATTCTCCATGATCTTCTATAACTTCCTTCAACCTCCACGTCATGCTCCATGTTCTCTACTTTGTTCTCCATCATCTTTCCATATTTCATAACTTCTCATAACCTCCAAATGAGTAGGAGGGTGACACATGTCCTGGAATTAAATAAATAATAAACAATAAAATTATAGATTTATGGTGCCAACACTCCTTTACCATTCATTATGCCCCCTCATGACTTCAATCACTCAACACAAATAATCAATACTCTATTTTCTCTATCAATTATATTACTATAGAATACCACATGACTATTTTTCAAAACTTGATACACTACTAGAAATATGACTTGTTGCGTCTGTAGACATCCCATTTTTGACTGTCCTCAAGACTTGGACGTCATCGTTTGAGCACTCGATGATCATCCATACTCGTGTTCGTTTTGAGTTCCCGGAGGTCTCGGCCGCGCGCTTTGCCTCAAGATCTCTCGACTTGTCTGTTTTGTACTTGGTTGTGGACCAAGGACTTGTGGTTTTGCTTCTAAGGGAAGAGGATGGCTTGTTGGCCATCCTCTCAACCCATCGGCTAAGACATGATGCCATCGGCCATGTTTTCTTGCCAACGGCCATAAGTGTTGGCCGATCGGCACTCTTTTTGGTTGATCGGCCATATTTTTTAGCCGAGACCTTTCCATCTGCTTTTTGCAGATATTTTCTGCCAGCTGTGACAGCTGGTGTGCACAATTCTCATCCTCCATACACGTGTATGGAGAGATTGCATTCAAGACTCAAGCTTGTTGAACAAGCTTGAGAATTGAAATTCTATAAGAAGGGAGCCTCCCCTCCCTTTCCAGAGATTCAGAAAATTGAGATACAAAGTTCTATATCTCTCTCTCTATATTTTACCTCTCTCTCTTGTTTTACTTTTGTTTGCGCTCAAAAGTGTAGAATCTTCATACTATTGCACACAAACACCTAGTAGAACACCATCCTTTGGTTGCTGAGGTCCTTAGGAGTTGGTTTTAGAGTTCTTAGAGTGGTTTAAGCTCAGAAAAGGTGCTGGATTGGTGTTCTTGAAGGTGTTCTTCAAGGGTGAATAAACTACCTTTTAATCCCCCATTTTGGCTTAAGCTTTTAGACCTACTTGCATATTGTTTTAAGCTTAACTCTAAACTACAAAAAGTTCTGATTTTGTATGCTTGTGATGTTTGTTTAAGGTCACTTTTTGGTTGGGGGTAGTCTACCCCCCTCTTAGGCCTTGTTTGGCCTTGTTTTGTGCTTTCCCTTTTGAGCTTTGGAACCATCTTGTTTTGACCTTCTCACCACTGAAATCCAAGGGATTTTCAGTGGTGGAGAAGTGGTTTTGGAGTCCTGAATAGGAGAGGGACACCCCCCTCTCCTTGTGTCTCATATGCTTGCATTAATAGCTCATAATAGTAGCATGTTTTGGCTTCATTTCAACAAGTATTTGGTGTTATTTTAGCATGTTACACCTCTGTCTAAAGTTGGTTTAATAGCCTCTTGTATGCACCATGCACTTGTCATGCAATCCTCTCTATTGCCTTAACATGCACCTTGCATTTGGGTCATCATTCTTGTTTGTTTTGGCTCAACTCAAAGAAGCTTTTAGCCTTGTTTTACCATGCTCTAGCTCTGATTTGCATTGTCTTGGTCATGCATGCATTGTTTTGTATAGCCATGGTTCAATCTAGCTTATTAGCTTTGAGTGTCCAAGTCATTAGCATGCGTTGCTTAGACCATTTTCATGATATGGCATCATTTCATATGTGATTTCAGTCCATATAGTGTAGCCATATACTTGCATTTGTCATCCTTTCAATGTTTTGAAGAGTAGGTGTTTTATGCCTTAAGAGTGGATCATTGTGCATGCCTCTATACTTAGGTCTTTAGGATGCCATCTCAGTGGGTTTTTGGACTTATTTTGACATGCCATAACTCTGATTTTTATTGATTAAGTCATGCCATGTTTGGTTGTAATAGGTGTAGTGTAACACCCCTTGTTAGCCTTACATGCCTCATGCCTTTTGGACTTTTGTTCTAGCTTGTGTTGTCTAGGTTCAAGCATGCTTTTGGTCTTGTATTGACCTGCCTTGGGACTGTTTTGGGTGCCCTTGGCCCTTTAGGGCTTGCTTTGCATGGCCTTGGTTTAAGTCCCTTTGTTAGTTTCAAGCTTTAAGCTTTCTTGCATGCCATACTTGCATTGTTTGATTGATTTGGCATCATTCCTAACATGATTTCAGAGCTTATGGTGCTATCACATATCCATGCTTGTCACTCTTTAAGTGTGCTTAAGAGTTGCATCTATATGCTATAGTCCTTGAGCCAATTGGCATGCATGCTTGTCTTGCCTTTTCATGCTTTTCATACCATCATTTTGGCACTTTTGGCCACTGATTTTGGGCATGACTGAGGTCTGTCCATCTTTAGTTTAAGACCATTTACCATGTTGTTCAAAGTTGCTACTTTACATCATGCTTGCATCCTTGAGTTGCATGACATTTACATGCTTGTCAAATGGTCCATCTTTGCATGTTGTTGCATGCTTGACAGGTTGCGTGTTGTTGCATGCTTGCTAGTTTGCATGTTGTTGCATGCTTGTCCATCTTTGCATGCCATGTATGTTTGTATGCTTAGGTTGCATTTTGTATGCTTGCTAGTTTACATTTTGTCACATGCTTGTTTAGGTTGCATTGCATTTGGCATGCTTGTTACCTTAGCCTTGTGTGCATGTTTGAGTCATATTGCATTTGGCATGCTTACGTTGCATTGCATAGCTTTTCCATGTTGCATGTATTGCATTGTGTTTGGTTTGGGGTGTCAAACCAAACACGAGGACCGAGGGACGTTTCGTACTTGAAGTGACGAAACATGCCTCAATCCTCGGTTGCCGACACTCTTGATCCAACATGATAGAGTGTGAGGCATTCATGTGTTTTTGTGCATTCACTCCATATTGATTTGTGCAATTCGGCCTCTTTGGCCATCATGCATCGAAATGCGTGATTGATGGCTCGAGAGCCGAGCACTACACTCCTTTGAGCTTCAAACATGATAAGGGGTGTAGTTGCACGACATTTTCTTGCAAATGTATTGCCATGCCCTTGTTTGTCCTCTGCTGCAGCAAAAGGAGCAGTCTGTAGGAATAGTGGCCGATCGGCTATCTTCAGTGCCGATCGGCTAATAATTTTCGGCCGATAGACTAAAAAGTGGTCGATGACCCCTTTTCCTTGGCCGATGGCCATATCTTTTAGCCGATGGCCTCTCAGAATGTCCATGAGGTGGTTCAGAAGCATCACAGAGATTTTCACAGTTTTCAGAGGAGCATAAGTGTGCAAACAGAGGCAACATGGGGCATGGCAACGGATTTCCGAGCGAAGCCGATCGAGCATGCATTTGTCCCTCCTCTTGAGGCCGCTTTAACTGTTTTGTAACTTAATTAATTTGCTTAATTAGTTAAGAGTTTTGTAATAATTAATTAGCTATGGTAGTTGATTTGTATTATTTATTCGAACCCTCCGTCGAGAGGGCGAATTTTGTAATAAGTGTGCGTGAGTGTGTGAATGTCTTCCAACCCCACGTCTTTCTCCCTTTTACTTAACCGCTTACGATGGTTAGTTCTAGATCATATTTTGATTAGCATCCTTATGATTGCATATTTGCATTCATTCATCTGTCTTGCATGCACCGGGTTTGGCGCATCATACTAACTGCATTGTATTTCAATTCCAATTTGAATACATGTATCAAGTGTAGCATTCACATGACATCTTAGAATAGCCGAACCTATCTTAGTTGCATTTTTGCATGTGTTGCATTAGGCATCTTAATATAGCTAGGATCATGCATGATTACTAACTAGCTATTGTTTTGGCTCAGAGTACTAGGTAAGCTTTTATGCTTTAACATCTTGCATGTGTGTGAGTGATTGCCATGATAGCATGCTTGCCATGAGGCTAACTACTTATATGATAAACTGCCTGAATGCCTGTGGGTGAAGGTTAAATTACTTGAATTGGAACAATTCATTGAAATGCGAGTTTTAAGCCCACTTGAGAGTGGCAAAATCATGTTTTTCTAAGCCCACTCGATGGTGGCAAAATCCACGTCTTAGCCTACTTGCGGGTAGCAACTTCAAACCATTTTCAAACAAGCATGAAATGTTTTGTTCCAACTTAGGTGATCTAGTCTATACTTGTGTGTTGTGCGCATCACATAGTAATTCTAGGCTAATAAACCGGAATAAGAGCGTATGTGTTTTCAAAAACAAGATATCATGTTAGTAAAGGCCGATCTTTGATCGGGCGAGCGGGGGTGCTCATTGCATGACCTTCCCCTCTCGTACCCAAGTTCCCAAGTCGAGGCAACTTTGGTGATGACGGACACGTGGCCTTAGGCACGAGTCAAGGTTTCCTAAATTTCTCAAAATAAAACATTTAGGTAGCGACTCTGTATCTGGCAAAGCAATCCATGTTTGGCACTTCTTTTATTAAAATTAGTTTTCCAAAACGATTTGCCGGATTTGGACTCTTTGGTGATTTATCGGTCTTGCATTGCATTTTGCGAGATTAGATTCAAAACCGTGACATTGAGTCCGAATTGTAGTAGCTAATGAACAAAACGGATTTCCCGCCAATCTCGCGCGCGGAGCCGGGACGTTTGGGTACGTCTACAGCGTCTATTTTTTTGCGACTGATTATTTGGCCATCGTAAAAAAATTACTTTTTACAACAAAATCTCATTTTACTTTACCTAATCGTGTTCTTAACCCAAAAAAAAAAAAAAAAAAAAAAAAAAAAAAAACCCAAATCATGTAAAACTTGACCTATGTCCCCCCCTCCCTTTTTCTTATTTCCCAAATCTAAACTCTCTCTCTCTCCAAAAAAAAAAAATCTGTCTCTCGCTCGACTCTCTCTTTTGAATCTCCACTCTCTCTCACTTGAATCTCACTGTCTCTCGCGCTCGAAAGTGAAGATTTGGAGATTTAATCGATTCATAATCTTCTGTTGATGAAGATTTGAAGATTTCAATCTGCTATTGATGAAGATTTCGATTGATTCATAATCGGTAAGCCTAAACACTTCTCTTTGTCTTTGTCTATAATGTTTGACACATTTTCATCGATGCAACTCTCTCTGTAATGTTTGACACATCTTCATCGCTTGAATTACTCTCTGTAATGTTTGACACATCTTCATCGATTAATCTGTAATGTGTAAATTGAAAATGAATGATTGATTAATCTATAATCTTCATCTTCATCTTCATCTTCATCGATTACTTTCTGTAATGGTTGATTAATCTGTAATGTTAGAAGGTTGATTGAATAATAATATAATAAATCTCTCTGCCCCTCTCTGTAATTTAGCTCTCCTCTCTGCTCTTCGATACTCTCTCTCTATATATATATATCCATGTCATGTATCATGATTGAATAAGACATTTTTTGGTTCAACATTGAGAAATATTTTAGCTCGTAACAAATCCACTTGCTCTCGAGAACCATGCATGTAATAGATAAGCTTTTGAGCTTAGAATTTATTTACTAGATGAAAAATGCTATAAAAACTATACAATTATTTCAAGCAGAATGATTTGGCGTATTTATAGCCATTCAAAGAGTTGATCATTACGATTTATATAACTGCAAAAATGTCACCACCACAACATTCTGTATGACTTTTTTGTATAAAATTTCTGTAAGCTTAACATTTTCCTTAATAGCATATATGTACAAGACCATTTTAAAGGCATAATTAACATGCAAAACTAGATAGATAATTTGACATTTCATTTGTTAAGCAAAGGAAAACTAGGTCCTGCAAAATTGGCCCTCTTAATGAACCTCCCTTTCATTCTGGCCCACTTCTCTACATTCAATTTCCGAACCTCGTACCTTTTTTTCTTCGAGAACCTCTTATGCCTCCATTGTTGTGTGTCCACCAATCACTCCTTTATCTCTATATGGATTGTGAACTGCTCCACAACTACCCTAACAGATTGGCACACAAGCACGTTTAATTACATATTTAATCACAAAACCTAAATACAAAACTGGACACAGGAAATACACATTTCAATTGGTGTTCAATTCTGAGAAAATCTTGTCTGATAATATATTTTTTGTATCTGATTTTATGTTTAATTTGTGTGCTTCTAGATGCTTTATATATATATATATATGAGGAGCAACTTTCCTTATACAGTTATTCCTATCTAATTTATTCAGTGTTGTGCTGAAACGTCCCAAAGTCTTACACTTTTGCATTGCCATCATTGTTTTTTGTTTAATTTTCAGATGTTTAACCTCTTCATTTATGATTATGTAAACTACGATAAGATTTTTAGGTGAAAAACTTTCTTACTGTTAACTTGCTTTTGTTTTTCTGGGAAACTACAATTCAGTATAATTTTTTTAAATTAAGTTCAGATAAATGGTAAACTTTATGAACACAAATAATTAAAGTTACAATTTTTTCATGAATCTGTAATTATTTTGTGAAAGAGCCACTGAATTGTAATTTCCACTTTTTCTTTTTTTTTTTTAGTGAGAACTATGGTATTGTTATTCTTTTCCTCTTTTTGTTCGAAGATTTCCAAGTTTTGAATTTGAAGCTGCTAACCAATGATGACAAATTGTAAATTAATTGAAATGCAAATTTTTAATATTTGTCGTGGTGTTGAAATTGTTGAACTAGGACGGTTTGAGACTTTGCACTTTGCAGTACATTTGTATTATACATTTGTTTATTTGTCATTCGTATCACTTTGTATATTTATATTTATCAATTAAATTAACTGAACATAAAACATTTGAAATTAGCTTTCATTTTTATTTTATGATAGAAAAATTTCATAACTTTAATGGAAATAAATAACTCCCACTGGTGTCCCTTTTGTCTTGTAAAATATTTGGCTTTTTAATTTTTTTTCTTATATATTTCTCTAGTGTTTGTGGATGATGATAAAAAAAAAAAAAACATCACAATTATCCCTATCTGATATATTTGTGCTGACCTTTTGTAATCTGACACAAACACTATATTTTAGTTTGTATTTATAAGCCAATAATTGTTTAGCTATGGCTATATACCATTGACTACCCAAATAATGTGTAATAGAAAGAGTACATATGTGATATGCCGAATGATAATTGGATTTGAGTGGACCTATATGATATAATAAGACAATGTAACAAGAAGCCAAAAAACTTTTCTAGTCCAATAAATTCAATCTTAAATGTGCTTTCAAATGGTTTGTCTTTACAGCTTTTGTATTGATTGAAATTGTTTCTACATCAAGTCTTGATGGTTATATGGGTTTGTTTTTATGATTGTCTTTGTGTTTTCGTGTTAAATTGATCAACAGTGCTCTTTTGTCATTGTTTAACCAATTATTTTATTAGCTTGATTAATTTATTATGTAAATTTTGTAAAGCAATTTGATTAATAATCCATTCATATTATTTTATACTTTGGATGATTTTATTATTTTTAGTGCAGTGTTTAAATGAGATCCTCACAATTGAGTCTTAGGATTGGTTGTTTCCAGAGAGGTGCTTTTTAATCTTTAAGAGGAATTGTTAGGTATTGTCTCATGTATTGCTTCTTTTTATGGGGGAAACTTAAGCTTTATTTTGAGTCATACATTTTCCTCAACTTTCCTGTTTTTGATCTCTTTGTGGTTGGTGATTTTATGTTTCACTCAGATGAGATTTATGGAATTAACAAGTAACACCACTTGACGTGATGAGTCCCACTGGGGAAGAGTAAATAGTTAACAACCCTTTGAAAGCTCTGAAGGCCTTTAATTGAAGTTAAAAAATATCATGAAAAAATCATTGTTCTTACAAACTTTTTATTCTAATATTTCTTCTTCTTCTTTCAGCATAGTACTTACATTTGTGCTTATGTATTTGTTATTGGGGAAATTACCCATAGGTCCCATGTGAAACATGTGGTCTCCATTTAATCCCATAACTTTTTCACTACACCCAAAAGTCCTTTCCTCTCTCTCTCTGCTTTTTGCTTCCCTTCCTCTCTCGTTTTTTTTTCTGCATTTTTTTCTCATCGTGTTTGTCATGGAAGACGACCACCGGTGATCATGTCTTTCTCCATTGATCGGGATTCATTGATAACCACCAACCATCGAAATCAACTCCGACGAAGAAGATGATATATTTTCCGACAAAGAAGATGAGTGGATCTACTTAGATCTGATGTAGATCTACTCAGATCTACATCAGATCTGAGTAGATCTACACAGATTTGGCTAGATCTAAACAAAAAATAGTTGCCGGAGTACAATCCTCTCTCTACATCCGTCTTTCCCCTTCGATCTGTTTTTTTTTTTTTTCTCTCTCTGCTATACACTTCTGTTTTTCTGTTCTAATGGAGAAAATTTTCGAATTCTGAACAAGTAGTTTTCGAGTTTTAGTTACAGGCGATGAAAACTGTAAAATTTTGCAGTTTCAAATTTTTTTTTTTGTGCTGGAATGAATCATGGTTTAAAACTGTAAAATTTTGCAGTTTTATAACATTCTTTAGAACTGTAAAATTTTACAGTTTCATAACATGTTTTTTAATTTTTTTTTTCGGGCAATATTCTAGACATTCTGGTGAGTCTCCGGCGACCGTTAAATGGAAGTCCAACGGTAGTAAGATGTGAACAGTGTCTGTAAATTTAAAAAAAAAAAAAAAAGAATTTTTTGGTAACAATTAAAAATGTGTTGGACTAATTGGTGCAAGTATTTTGTTTTGAGATTAGTTGGGTTTTGAACTTATTACATGAGACTTATCAGTAAGTTCCCCTTTGTTATTTGATGTTTAAATTTGTTTGCTTTAACAGGTCCAGCTTTCTTAGTTGATGTTCCGATGGACAAGAAAATATTTATGTATATTTGCAAGGAGTGTTGAGGGAGTAGTTGATATGATTGAGTGGGTGATATTGAGAGTTAAACTGAGATTTTTTTTTTTTTTTTTTTTGAGTACTTGAATCTATTAGTATTTTGTATACATACTTTTAAGGATGGTTAGTAGATATTTGTTTTTGCATGTATAGAAGTTTGTATTCAATATAGGTTGCTAAAACATTGTAGGCCTTTTTTTTAAAAAAAATTTGCAACGGTAACAAGATGGTCGCTAATACATTGTAGACATTTTTAAAATTTTTTGCGACGCCAAAACATTAGTCGCCATAAGTAGATTAGGCGGTTGCAAATAGTTTGCGACTGCTATTTTGTGGTCGCAAAAAGTATTCACGACCCTCATTTGCTATTGCATAGACCGTCGTAAAAGGTCTTTTACGACTATATTTTTATCATTTGTGATGACTTATAACGGTCACAAAAAAATATTTTTTAATTTTTTTTGTTGTTTTAGTAGTGATATGAGAGTGTGAGTGCCCAATTTAAAGATTTGATTTATAATAATTTAATGAAGATATAATTATCATTAAAGAAAAAAAAGGTAAACAAGCCAAGGTTCAAAGGAGTTTATATTTTCACACATCTATTCATTTTTGCGAGGTGACTAATAACAGTCTTCAAGCTATCAATAAGAAAAAATTCTAAAAAAATTATATTCTCAATATATTCTTTCCATATCTTAAATTTTTTTTTTTTACAGATGTTAATTTATTTTTATACACATTTTCAACACTAATAACAATAGGAAGTTCTGTTTTTAGCATTTCTCTTTGATAAAATATAAAGTAAAAATTTGAATTGTTTGAGAATATTTTAAAAAAATTTATTAAAAAAAACGTATAAAATGTGAAGAAATAGTAGTAAGGTTTTGTTAACGTATGCTTTTAGGGTACACGTTAATATATTTTGTTTGTCTATACGTCATGTATGAAAGTAAAGTGTAATAAAAGATATATAGTAATATTTTTAAACTTCTTTATATCATGTACTTCTAAGGCCATGTTTGTTTACCGGTGTGGGTGGCCGGACTAGATTAATATGGTTGTGGTTCCCATCCACAACTTGTTTAGTGTTGATTTGGGAGGGGAGATTGCTAGTATTAGAAATTTCGCTCAATAGGGGGGTTAATTTGGGTGAATTTTAGATGGGATTAAAAAAATAGTGAACGGATTGAATCTATTTTATATAAAAATTTTACTTTTTAAATTTTTTTTACCAAGTGTACCTGTTTGTTTTAAATTTTTTTAATATAGAAATCATTTATTTATTTATTTTATATAAAAATAATTTAACAATCTCATCACTAACCATCTCTCACACTATTATCAAAATAAATACACTTTTATTTCATCCCTCACTAACAATCCTCACATTAATAATCTCTTCATTAACCATTCTTTCACTAATAATCTCATCCAACCTAATTCGCAAAAAAAACGTAGCCTAAGGATATTTATTAACAAGTTGCATAATAAAATATCTTTAACTCTTTGATTTTTGAATAATTTTTTAACTTTTTAACTAACTTTAAGCTTATTTTGGCAATTCAACTAAAAGTCACTTTTTTTAGTTTTTTTTAAGTCATATTATCTCTTTTTTTTGCACATTTTTGTAAAAAAAAAATTAAAAATTAACTTTTAACCTACTTTCTAAAACATTTCTTAGGCCAAGTTTGGCAAGTTGTCAAAAAGTTAAAAAGTCAAAAAATTACTCAAAAAGTTAAAAAGTTATCACTATTCACTAAAAGTCAAAAATTACGGCTGCACAACTCTCAATCCTAATTTTTCCCTACACACTAATTTATACAATTTTTTAATACACATTTTTTTATAAAAAGTCAAAAAATTAACCCAAACATTTTTTTCCTCAATTTTTTAGTCTGAAAAAATAAAAAGTACACTTATTTAGGACACTCCAAACAACCCCTTAGTAGCTTTCTAAATATTCTTATATTACGTTTGGTTGATGGAATTAAATAAAAATTAAAAAATAATATATATATATATAATATAATTTTATTTTATTTACCATTTTAGTTTATTTTATTTAAAATTTCAATCTAAATATATAAATCAAACACTGCCCAGACAAAGCTGAATCAATTCCGGAGAAAGTAAAGTCATCACGTCAATTGTCAATGGGGAAATCTTTGTGAGGATATCTCTAATGATTTATCTTTCTTTCTTTTTATTAAATTTAAATAAAAATTTGAACAAAAGTTTTTTTGATATCACATATATCAGTGGAGTTTCATCAAATCATCATCAGTCAATTTTTTTATAAATTTTTATTTTGAAATGATCATTCAAAGGGACTTTTGATGATGAAAATCTAACGATAATAAATAGTAATTTGATAAAAAATATATCCGTACTCAATTTAATAAAAGATTTGAAAAATTTTAGAATTTATAATTTATATGATGAACGGTTAGTATAATAAAAAATAATTTTTTTATCAAAATTAAATTTAATAATTTATTTAATAAACCATGAGGATGCTCTTCTAAATGATGGCAGGCAAAAAGTAATAAAAGATCCAAAGGTGGTTGCAGGCAAAAAGTAATAAAAGATCCAACGGTTGTTGCAGGGTTCTTATGCTTTATAAAAATGCATCAACGGCTTTGATTTACGGATTCAAAGAAACAACAAAGTACGATTCCCTCTTACTTTTGATCTTGGACTTTTTAAATCCTTGGTTTGGGAAGTGGGTTGGCTTTTTGGCTTTTTGATTTTTTTGGCTATTTTAGTCTGGGCTTAAAAGTTTGGTTTGGGAAGGGTTTTTTGACTTTTTGGCTTTTTTGACTTTTTTTGTGAGAGAGGAGTGTAATGATTATGGGTTGGATGTAATGTTTTGTTTTTTGTGGCTAAAAAAAGCCTATTTTGTCTTTTGTGGCTAAAATAGCCAAAAAGCGCAAAAGATCATCAGTGTGTTTAGTTTGAGTTTTTTGGATTAAATTTTTTAAAAATTGAGTTTTTTGATTTTTCGTATTTTTTTTGTTTTTAGTGAATATTTTTAAAATTTTAAACATTTTTTTTACTTTTTTATATTCACCTTACTTTAGATGTATCTAAAAAGTAAAAAATTTATGAAAAAATATTTAAAAAAATTAATAAATACATAAAAATACAAAAAATGTACTAAATTCTCGTTTTTTTTTTGTATTTTTTATATTTAGTGAATTTTTAAAAGGTTTTTTTCACAAATTTTTTACTTTTTAGGTATATTTATGTTAGGTATGTCTAAAAAGTAAAAAAAAAATGCTTAAAATATTAAAAAAATTCAATAAAAACAAAAAAATACGGAAAACAAGAAAGTAGAATTTTTCTGAAAAGTGTTTTTTGAAAACAGGAAGCAAGCAAAGTGAATAGGATTATTCACCCAATCTTAAATGTTGAAATTGTAATTTAAATAGTCTCAAAATTTTTTTACAAAAATGATCCGGGCCCGCCTTCCCCGCCGAATTGATTAGTCAGAACTTTTTTTTTTTTTTTTCTCCTCCTCCTCTAATCACCAACCCTCACGTATGGGGGAGGGGGTGGGGGTTGGTGATTAAGGGGGTCTTAATCACATCTCTTTTTCTTAGATTTCTGTTTAGCCTTATTAGATGTGTTAAATTTAGGGGTAGTTTGAGATAATTTAAATAAGTGTATTTTTTAATTTTTTATGAAATATGGATTGGGTATGGGTTAAATTTAAAGTGATGTGATAGAAAGGTGATATGATTTAAATAAGATGATATGATTTAAATAAAATCGTAACTTTTTAATTTTTTTAAGTTATGACAAATAAGATCTTAATTTTTTTTTATAGGATGCTATAGCAGGAAGTAGTGGGTGTTACGGTAAAAAAATAGTATATGTCACATCAACTCTCTTTTGATCTTTTAATTTTTGAAAAATGCTTCATACCACTAATTTAGCACCACTAATGCACCACTAATGATGTAGCATCATGTGGACCCCACCACTGATGTGATAGTTTGGCCTTTGTTTTGTTTTATTTTTTTTTTCTTTACATTGCCACCTCATTAGTGGTGTTTTTAGAGCTTCAAATTTAATGCTCTAAATCACCACTCTTAATTTTTTTTGTACATCGAAAAATGATCCAATCTTTTGTTGGGTTTTTATGGATTTGGAGTGGTTGGTATACATCTCACACGTCAATCACTGTTATAAATTTAAATGGGCTCATTTTAAGGTTTATTGTGATGATTCAAATTGTTCATATTTTAGAATACATCAAGTAAAACATATCTGTAAAAAATTAAATCACCACAAGAATTTACACATTCTGCGACTAAAATTGGCGACCAAAATAAAATTAGTCTCCAAAAGTGACAGTTTTGGCGACTAAAAAATAAATTAGTCGACGACGATTAAAGTTTCAGCTACTATATTATTTTAGTCGAAATATCTTATTTATTGGCGACTAAAGAAAAAGTTTAGTCGCTAAATATTCACTAATAAGCGACTAAAAAACTATTAGTTGACAATAGTCTGAACTTTGGGCTACTAAAGATTTAATTTGGTTGGAAAACTGTTTCGGTGACTAAAAACCTTACTTTTGGCAACTAAAAATTAAGTCGCCAAAAGTGCTATTTCTTGTAGTGAGTTAATCTAATATCATTTATCCTTTCATCCACTCACATTTGTATTAATGCAAATGTGAGTGGATGAAAAGATAAACGATATCTAATTAATTTGATTTTTTACAGGTATATTCTACTTGATGTATTCTAAAATATAAACAGTTCGAATCATTAAAATAGGTCTCAAAATAGGCCAATTTAGGTACACAACAGTGGTTGCTGTTAGGGGTAGGTGTGGGTCAGCTGGGGCCACGGAACCTCCAATCTGTCATCCGTCCGCTAAATTGGCGGATTGGAGAAAATCAATCCGCATCCGTCCGCCAATCCGACGGATGTAGATTGAGCGGATTGGCGATTTGGCGAATGGATGCAAATCGGTTTGGTGGTTTAAAATTCTATAAATTTTCGACATAATTCAACTTGTGTACTTCCTCAAAAAAAGAAAAGAAAAGAAGAAAGTATTGCAGTTAATGACTTAAAAAAATATTACTGTAACGCCCTCAAAATAACAACATAAAACCCAACAATATAGACATGCATTGATATATAAAAGATCCACATTCTTCCATTAATAGAGTTTCATTACAAAAGTATTACATGTTAACAACAAAAGCAAATGCCCTAAGGGCTTACAACTTTCCAAGTTAACACTTGGTTACAAAAAGTAGAGTACTAACTCATTTACACATTAAGCCCTTGGCTTGAATTTACATGTAATACATCAAAAAGAAAGACAACAAAAAGTCTGCCCGCCCCTAGCCTCCCAAGCTATGTCCTTGGAGGTGGCATGCTACCTGTACCTGAAAATGATGTTCCCATATAGGGTGAGCCACAGCCCAGTAAAAATACACTAAACCAACTATGAACAATGACTAAAAGATTAGCAGTTGATAGATGGCCAACACTGATACATCCACTTATATTACATTTCAATTACATGACTTACAAGTCTATGTTACCTTTCATTTTCCATTTTCGACAGATAAGCATACTAGCTATGTCATCACATTAACCGATAAGCATATGAGCTATATCAACACCTCAGCAGATAAGTATAAGAACTATATCACACAACAGAAGATAAGCATAGGAGCTATATCTACTCTTCTCTAGACAAGCATATGAGCTATATCTATACTTCTCAAAGATAAGCATATGAGCTGTATCTTCACTTCTCTAGACAAGCATATGAGCTGTATCTACGGAGTACATCCCCCATCTCCTCCCAACACTATCCGGTTTAGAGATACATCCCCCATCTTCCCCTAAACCGCGGAGTACATCCCCCATCTCCTCCTCTACACAAAATGCATATAAACACATAGGTTCTATACACAATCAATCAATACATAAAGTTAATGTATTCTATCAACCGTCATACTCTATGACACATTCCATTGATTAGTTTCAATTTGCCTAATCATCATGCATTGTCTACAACAATCAAGACTACCCTCCACCGGTAGCCCAAAGCAGTTATTTCTAAACAGAAATTAAATGCACAAAATGGATATTGAATCAACATTTCAATTCGGTGAGTTATAAGTAATTCAACTACACCCCTTATTCCCATATACTTTCCATCTCAACATTCCCACTTCAATTCCTCATTTCTTACAATTAATTATCCCAATTAATTAATCAATGTAATTAGGGCATTTTCCATAATTAACATTACAACCCTTAGGTTCCATTTTCTATTACTATTTCAACATTAATCCCATGTTTCTACACCAAACATGCCTCTAGGTTCATTATAAATAAAACCCCAACTTTTGTAAAATTACACAAAGGCCCAAAGTTTTCTCAAAATTACACAACAACTTCCAACACATCAAAATGCTAAAATTTAAAGACAAAATCCATAAAGAGGAGTAGGATATCCCTACCTCAAAGTTTGAGCTCAAATGGAGATGAAGACCCAACACCCAACTTGCTCCAAAACCAAATATTTTCAGATTAAATCGAAGCCCAAGTCACCCTCTATCTTTTTAACAAAGGACTTAGGGTAGGAAATCACCCTAGGTAGATCAAATCTTAGAGAGAGAGTAAGTTTAGAGAGAGAGGGTCTCGAATTTTAGGGTTTGAAGGATGAAAAGTTTTGAAAAAGTGAAGTTTGGTTCGGCTGCTGCTAACTGATATAAACAGGCTCACTCGAGCGAAGCCTTGGTCGCTCGAGCGACCAGACACAAGAAACTGCCCTCGCTCGAGCGAAGACACGCTCGCTCGAGCCAACAGTTCAAATCCTCCGATTTGCAACACGACGCTCGCTCGAGCGAAGAACCGCTCGCTCGAGCGAAGAACGAACCAGATCGCTCGAGCGAAGAAAGCTCGCTCGAGCCAAGAAATGCAACCTTCAGGTCTGGAACCAGACGCAATCGGTCGCTCGAGCTAAGCCATACTAGCTCGAGCCACCAGACACATAAAACTACTCTCGCTCGAGCGACCAAATCCTCGCTCGAGCGAAGAACCAAAAACAGAAGCTCGCTCGAGCGAAGAACAGCTCGCTCGAGCGAAGACCTAAAATTTTGGACAGCAACACTTGGCTCCCAAGCACAACCAACCTGTAACAAACCTGCCCAACACATCCTATAACTCAAATACAATGTAGAAAAGGATGTAAACAAGACAATACTCAACTACTAACATCCACGGACACATGTCCGGATTACTGTACAATAAGGGGTAAACCCGGGATCGCTATAACCTCCCCCCCTTAAAGAATTTCGTCCCCGAAATTAAGAACAAGTTTTTGAAAAGCAAGTTTTTCCCCATTTTAAACAATGTTATAACACAACATTCAACAACTCGACTCATTACCGATCATTCCATCTCTTATCAAGAGGCATTTCACTATACATATATTTCAACATGCATTTTCTTTCCATTTCAACCATTTCCAACATACATGGTTCATAATTCATATCATAAGCAATAATCATGATACATTTCCATTTCTACTATATATTCAACATATGCAATGTTATACAAACCTCCAATTGAGGCAAGTTTCCAACTACTTTCATTAACAAAAACATGTACCATGTTTTACAACTTAAGACATACTTAATGATCTTAAAGTTCAACAATACATCCATATATATAACATATGTTCAAACTTCTACAAATAGGTCCGGATATTTCTCTCGGACCTCTAACTCACGTTCCCAAGTGGCCTCCTCCACTCCGTGATGTTTCCACAAAACCTTCACTAAAGGAATGGTCTTGCCACGTAGGACTTGATCCCGCCTATCCAAGACCCGAACCGGTCTCTCCTCATACGAGGCATCCTCATCTACCTCTAAGTCGGTCCAATCCAACACGTGTGATGGATTCGGCTCATACTTCCGAAGCATACTCACATGAAACACGTCATGAACCCCGGACAACTGTGGCGGCAAAGTTAGACGATAAGCAACCTCGTCAATCCTCTCAAGGATCTCAAAAGGACCAATAAATCGAGGGGATAACTTCCCACTCTTCCCAAACCTCATCAATCCCCGCCTAAGTGATATCTTCAGAAAGACATGATCACCCATCTCAAACACCAACGGTCTTCTCCTACGGTCAGCATAAGATTTCTGACGACTCTGGGCTGTAACAAGCCTCCTACGGATAAGCTCAACTTTCTCCGTCGTCTCCCTAACCAACTCCGGACCCAACAAAGGTGCGTCACCCACCTCGGCCCAACAAACTGGAGACCTACAAGGTCGGCCATACAAGGCCTCAAACGGTGCCATACCGATACTAAACTGAAAACTGTAGTTGTAGGCAAACTCCACTAATGGTAGGTGCCTTTCCCACGTCCCACTGAAATCAAGGACACAACCCCGAAGTATATCCTCAAGGATCTGAATAGTACGCTCGGACTACCCGTCAGTCTGAGGGTGATAAGCTGTACTAAAGGTCAACTTAGTGCCCAAAGCACTCTACAAACTCTGCCACAACCTAGCAGTAAAACGAGGATCTCTATCTAAGACGATCGTCACTGGGACCCCGTGCAATCTCACTATGTCCCGAATATACAAGTCGGCAAGATATTCTACCGAATCTCTCACGCGCATAGGAATGAAGTGCGCCGACTTAGTCAACCGGTCTACAACCACCCAAATAGCATCACTACCCCGCTGAGTCCTTGGAAGACCTACAACGAAGTCCATAGTGACATGCTCCCACTTCCACTCGGCAATAGGCAAGGGTTGTAACAAACCCGCTGACCTCTGATGCTCGGCCTTCACTTGCTGGCAAGTAAGGCACTTAGACACGAAAACTGCCACATCTCGCTTCATACCCCGCCACTAAAACTGGCGACCCAAATCCTGATACATCTTAGTACCTCCCGGATGCACCGCAAGGCGCGAATGATGAAACTCTTGGAGTACCTCCTCTCGGCAAGACTTCGGCACAAACAAACGGTCTCGGTATCTCACGCTCAGGTCGGGATACACCGTCAAACCCTTCTTAACCTTCCCACTGGAGATCTTCTCTCTGAGGGATTCTACCTCAAGGTCACCTCTCTGTGCCTCTAACACTCGAGTCACAAGTGTAGGCTGCGCAACAACAGAAAACAAGGCCGCAGCCTCAACGGATTCGCCCAGAAGCAAATCAAACTCGCCAAGTGCCCCCAACATCTCACACTCCCGGATGGCTACACAAGCTACATCACTAATGAATTTTCTGCTAAGGGCATCGGCCACAACATTGGCCTTCCCCGGGTGATAATGCAACTCGAAGTTGTAATCCTCAATAAACTCCATCCACCTCCTCTGCCTCAAGTTCAAGTCTTTCTATGAAAACAGATATTTCAAACTCTTATGATCCGAGAACACCTCGAATCTCTCACCATAAAGGTAGTGCCTCCAGATTTTCAAGGCAAAAATCACAGCCGCTAATTCTAGGTCGTGCGTAGGGTAATTCTTTTCGTGAATTTTCAACTGACGTGAGCCATAAGCTACCACTTTCCCTTCCTGCATCAACATACAACCCAAACCCTCTCTTGAGGCATCACAATAGACTGCGTAACCCAACCCTCTCTCCGGAATAATCAAGACAGGAGCGGTGGTCAATCTAACTTTCAACTCCTGAAACGACTTTTCACAAGTCTCACTCCATACAAATTTGACTCCCTTCCGAGTCAATCTAGTCAACGGTGAGGCTAACCTGGAGAAATCTTTCACAAACCGACGGTAATACCCAGCTAATCCCAGAAAACTGCGGATCTCAAACACACTCTTAGGCTGTGCCCAATCTTGCACTGCCTCAGTCTTGGATGTATCAACAGACACCCCTTCCCCGGAAACCACATGGCCTAAGAACTTGACTTCTTCTAGCCAGAATTCACACTTCCCAAACTTGGCATACAGCCTATGGGCTCTAAGCAACTCAAGCACCACTCTCAAGTGTTCCTCGTGCTCTTCCTCTGAAGGTGAATAGATAAGAATGTCGTCCACGAAGACGACTACAAAACGATCCAAAAATTCCCGGAAGATCCGGTTCATCAAGTCCATAAAGACTGCTGGTGCATTGGTAAGCCCAAATGGCATCACCAGAAACTCATAATGGCCATACCGCGTACGGAATGCCGTCTTCGGAATATCTTCCTCCCTGACCCTCAACTGGTGGTATCCCGATCTCAGGTCTATCTTAGAAAAACAACGGGAACCCTTCAACTGGTCAAACAAATCATCTATACGGGGCATAGGGTACTTATTCTTAACCGTAGCCCGATTCAACTTCCGGTAATCAATACACAATCTCAAGGCACCATCCTTCTTCTTAGCAAAGAGGGCCGGTGCTCCCCACGGTGAAACACTAGGGCGAACAAAGCCCTTATCTAGTAATTCCTGGAGCTGAACTTTCAACTCAACCAACTCTGCTGGAGCAAAACGGTAAGGTGCCATGGAAATCGGCGCCGTGCCGGGCACTAGATCAATAGAGAACTCTATCTCTCGGTGAGGTGGAAAATCAACGAGATCCTCGGGAAAGACGTCCGAGTACTCACAAACTACCATCGGCAACTCAATCTGGGTCTCATCACACTCACCACTCTCAAAGCTAGCAAGTAGACCACTAAGCTCATTCCGCCCTCACGGACCATACCCCGGTGGCACAACACTACCAACCCGGTCTCCCAAGAAATGGAAACACTCCCCGCTCACGGTACAACAAGTAACCCTCTGGCGGTAGCAATCAATAATAGCCCGGTATGACGATAACCAGTCCATACCTAAAATAACATCAAAGCCCTTCATGGGCATAACTACAAATGGAAACGGAAGCCTATGATCGTCGACCTCGATATCACAACCTCTACATCCGTGTTTCAAAATCAACTCACCCCCAATAGGTGACACAATGCAAATAGGAGATGCTAATAGTGCTAACTCCAACTCCAACACAGATGCAAATGCAGCAGATACAAAAGAATGAAATGCACCCGTATCAATCAACACTCTAGCAACCGAGTTGCAAAACAGAAAGGTACCTCTCACTACTGATGGAGCCGGTACTAGGTCCTGCGCGGTAACAGCATACACGCGCCCTGTAGGCTGGCCCCTGATCCACCTGCTCGCCTCTAGGAGCATATGACTGCTGCACTGACTGGGACGAAGAAGCCCCTGGATTGGCCCTCGAGGCCTGCACAGACTGAGCTGGCTGAAAACCCTGCGTCTATCTAGAACCAGACGCTCCTGAAGTGGCACTCAACTGTGGGCAGAACCTCTTCAGGTGCCCAGGCTGTCCACACTGATAACAAGACAAGGGCTGCCCCCTGCCCAAACTCTGACTCTGTGGTCTGGCTGAAGAAGATGCAGCCCTCTGACCTCCGCCCTTCTGCGGGCAAACTGAAGCCTTGTGACCCGGCTGGCCACACTTGTAACAGGTAAACTCTCCCTGATTGCCCCTCCCGGAGCCTGCACTCGGTACTGGGAAAGTCGACCTGGCCAAACCACCCTGAGACGGCTGAGGGATATAACCCCTCTATCTCCTGCCATCACTCTGGCCCTCTTGGAGCCTCTATGATTCTCCTCCTCTTCCTCCTGCATCATCAGCTCCATATGAGCTGCAGCATCTACCAAGTGCCTATACTCCCGAATGTAAGGTCCACCAACTCTCAACTTGAGGCCCCGCCTCAACTTCCGCTCAAACTCATCGCAGCGGCATTCCTCTGTCGTCACAAGTTCAGGCGCAAACCTGGACAAGCTAGTAAAGGTAGCCTCAAACTCGGCCACAGATAAACCCTCCTGTTTAAGCCGTCTAAATTGATCCCTCAGCTTCTCTCTAGCAACTGCAGATAAAAACCTCTCCTAGAAAGCATTCACAAACGCCTCCCAAGTACCTCCAACACGGACTTTCTCATACTTCCACCATTGACCCGCATCTCCTTTCAGCTGGAAGGATGCCAAGGTCACCTTCAGTGCTCCGTCCTCGATGCCAAGCATCTCGAACGTTTTACTCATTTGTTCCAACCACTCGTCTGCCTTCAGTGGTTCCTTAAGATCCCCTACAAACTCCTCCGGGTTAGACCGGAAGAACTCCCTTTTCAAGAAAGAGGGTCCTGCCTCAACTGCCTGATTCCCAGCTCTGAGAATTCCCAAAGCCCCTGCTATCTCCCGGGCCAAGGCACTCATAGCCTGCTGACCCGCTGGCTCGGCCACATTGGCTTGACCAACCCCCTCCTGTACTGCCGGAATCTCATCCGATAAAGGCATTTCCTGCCTCCTAGGCCTGCCACGCCTACCACCTCTTCCTCGTCCTGACATCCTAATAAAGGTAACACAAAACGTTAGCACATTTATAAACGTGCCGAAACTAAACACTCACGTCCTAATGCATGGACAACTGTAATTCACTCCACGTAAGCACATAAACACATAAGCACTTACGAATTTCATTTCCGGATAATGATAGTCCCGAGGCGTTACTAGAGTTCCGATTAGAAATAGCATTGATCAAGTGCTTTTCCAACAGGACTCCCAGAAACCCAAGGATCCAATCAACATCCTAGAAATTAAATCCCATACCCACATAATCACATAAGCATGTTATCAATTAAACACATGGCATATGACACTATACTAAGTATCTATCAAGCGAGACAAACCCATTGTGATCCTAATCACTTCCCATGTACCCAAAGTATTCGAACCCGGTACGCTCTGATACCAAGTTGTAACGCCCTCAAAATAACAATATAAAACCCAACAATATAGACATGCATTGATATATAAAAGATCCACATTCTTCCATTAACAGAGTTTCATTACAAAAGTATTACATGTTAACAACAAAAGCAAATGCCCTAAGGGCTTACAGCTTTCCAAGTTAACACTTGGTTACAAAAAGTAGAGTACTAATTCATTTACACATTAAGCCCTTGGCTTGAATTTACATGTAATACATCAAAAAGAAAGACAACAAAAAGTCTGTCCGCCCCTAGCCTCCCAAGCTATGTCCTTGGAGGTGGCATGCTACCTGTACCTGAAAATGATATTCCCATATAGGGTGAGCCACAGCCCAGTAAAAATACACTAAACCAACTATGAACAATGACTAAAAGATTAGCAGTTGATAGATGGCCAACACTGATACATCCACTTATATTACATTTCAATTACATGACTTACAAGTCTATGTTACCTTTCATTTTCCATTTTCGACAGATAAGCATACTAGCTATGTCATCACATTAACCGATAAGCATATGAGCTATATCAACACCTCAGCAGATAAGTATAAGAACTATATCACACAACAGAAGATAAGCATAGGAGCTATATCTACTCTTCTCTAGACAAGCATATGAGCTATATCTATACTTCTCAAAGATAAGCATATGAGCTGTATCTTCACTTCTCTAGACAAGCATATGAGCTGTATCTACGGAGTACATCCCCCATCTCCTCCCAACACTATCCGGTTTAGAGGTACATCCCTCATCTTCCCCTAAACCGCGGAGTACATCCCCCATATCCTCCTCTACACAAAATGCATATAAACACATAGGTTCTATACACAATCAATCAATACATAAAGTTAATGTATTCTATCAACCGTCATACTCTATGACACATTCCATTGATTAGTTTCAATTTGCCTAATCATCATGCATTGTCTACAACAATCAAGACTACCCTCCACCGGTAGCCCAAAGCAGTTATTTCTAAATAGAAATTAAATGCACAAAATGGATATTGAATCAACATTTCAATTCGGTGAGTTATAAGTAATTCAACTACACCCCTTATTCCCATATACTTCCCATCTCAACATTCCCACTTCAATTCCTCATTTCTTACAATTAATTATCCCAATTAATTAATCAATGTAATTAGGGCATTTTCCATAATTAACATTACAACCCTTAGGTTCCATTTTCTATCACTATTTCAACATTAATCCCATGTTTCTACACCAAACATGCCTCTAGGTTCATTATAAATAAAACCCCAACTTTTGTAAAATTACACAAAGGCCCAAAGTTTTCTCAAAATTACACAACAACTTCCAACACATCAAAATGCTAAAATTTAAAGACAAAATCCATAAAGAGGAGTAGGATATCCCTACCTCAAAGTTTGAGCTCAAATGGAGATGAAGACCCAACACCCAACTTGCTCCAAAACCAAATATTTCAGATTAAATCGAAGCCCAAGTCACCCTCTATCTTTTTAACAAAGGACTTAGGGTAGGAAATCACCCTAGGTAGATCAAATCTTAGAGAGAGAGAGTAAGTTTAGAGAGAGAGGGTCTCGAATTTTAGGGTTTGAATGATGAAAAGTTTTGAAAAAGTGAAGTTTGGTTCGGCTGCTGCTAACTGATATAAACAGGCTCGCTCGAGCGAAGCCTTGGTCGCTCGAGCGACCAGACACAAGAAACTGCCCTCGCTCGAGCGAAGACACGCTCGCTCGAGCCAACAGTTCAAATCCTCCGATTTGCAACACGACGCTCGCTCGAGCGAAGAACCGCTCGCTCGAGCGAAGAACGAACCAGATCGCTCGAGCGAAGAAAGCTCGCTCGAGCCAAGAAATGCAACCTTCAGGTCTGGAACCAGACGCAATCGGTCGCTCGAGCTAAGCCATACTGGCTCGAGCCACCAGACACATAAAACTACTCTCGCTCGAGCGACCAAATCCTCGCTCGAGCGAAGAACCAAAAACAGAAGCTCGCTCGAGCGAAGACCCAAAATTTTGGGCAGCAACACTTGGCTCCCAAGCACAACCAACCTGTAACAAACCTGCCCAACACATCCTATAACTCAAATACAATGTAGAAAAGGATGTAAACAAGACAATACTCAACTACTAACATCCACGGACACATGTCCGGATTACTGTACAATAAGGGGTAAACCCGGGATCGCTATAATTACAATCACTGCATGCCTCATCTAAAGTAAGAAAGTTTGAAACTTTAGAATATCACAATCACTGCATGCCTCATCCACATACTACAATCACAGCATGCCTTATCTACATAAGTATTACAATCTATGATTCTTAAAATATAAAAACAATTCAAATCACCAAAATCATGAACAGAGTAGTAGCAGAAATTGTATGTCTCTATATTGTTACATCTATATCTGTTTTTGAAAACAAAAACCAACCAGCGTATATCATATTTTCTATTTATTATTTTTAGAGATAGATTTAAAAACCAAAAAATATAGATAAATAATACGTTTATTTTTTTAATTCAAAAAAGATATTCAAGTTGAAAACTTTTTTTCAACAGAATATTTAAACTCTTTTTTAATTAAAAACACAAACAGAATATTTAAACAAACTGAAAACACAAAGTCTTATAAATTACTAGGGGTGTTCGCGGTTTGGCGGTTCGGTTGCGGCCAAAGGAATCTCAAATCCGCCATCCGTCTGCCAGATTGGCGGATTGGAGAAAATCAATCCGCAACCATCCGCTCGTCATCACACATCCGTCCAAAATGCGACGGATCGGTTCGGTTTGGTCGGTTTTAGCAAATCGGTATATCCGCTACTCACCTTTAGTTACTGTGCGGGGTGCACAGCAGCCACCCTAAATCCGATTTTTATTAGGTGTTAAACTAAAAAAAAGTGAATGTTATCATGTAAAAAAATACACTATATTCTTTTAGAAATCTTCTCTATGATGGAATATGTTACATGGCACATTAAAATTTTGTTGAGTGTTACTGATTGGTATATAAATATTACACATTTAATTCGATAACATATATTTTATTTGTCTACTTATTTAAATGTAATTTTATATATTTTAAATGTTTATACATAAATTTGTATAAATAATATATTTTAGATATTTTATATATTATATTATATTTATTATAAAATAAAAATAAATAATAAATCAAAAGCACGGGAACAATTCCAGCAACACATCATTCTCCCACCGCACCATCCAACTCCAGTTTCTTTTTTTTTTTTTTGGCTGATAAACATGTCGCCTTGTAAACTAAGTATGAAGTTAAGTCCTAAAATGAAAGGATGATTTTGTCTAGTATTTCCAATCCAAACTTGAGATAATGAGAACCATTCTATATGTTGAGTTTGAGAACCTAGATGATGAAAACTAATCTGTGCGCCATTGATGCAATGTGTATATGTCTGTTTAGTGCCATCGGCTATACTGACTAAAGCTGGGGTTGTTAAAGCTGTGCTCCATCCTGGTGAAACTATGTGTTGTTCTATATATGATTTATTGGCTCCTGCATCTCTCATGGCATCTATACTAAGGGTTTTTTCTACAAATTTAATTACACAAGAGATTTGAACTAAATTTGGTTTGGGTATAACAGGGTAATTAAATGGTATGTATGCATTATTTGACTGTGCTTGGGAGTACTGACTAAAGGGTTGAGAATCAACTAGGTTGACTAATTCTAAAGAATTCATGTGTTCTTCAACAAGTTTATCTTTTAAAGGGTACTTATTGTGAAATTGTTCTAACTACTGTTTAAGCTGTCTATTTTCAAGTTCTAAACATTTTATGTCAAAATTAGCTTTGGTTTCTTTCTCACGTATTTGAAGTTTAAGTTCTCTTACTTGTACTTCTAATTCTCTAATTGTTAGATGTAATTTTCTGCTTTCTACACTCTGATTTTCTAACAGTTCGCTGTTATTTCCTGATGATATTTTATGTGTCATGTTTAATTTTTCTAGATAGACTATACAATAGGTTATACTGCATAATAAACATTGAGCTCTCTTATCTTTAGCCGGAAACCAATTACAATAACTGCATCTAGTGGTATCAAATCCTAGTCCTATTTGAAAATTATGCTGACATTCAGTATCTGCATTACATTCCATCATAAAGAAAGTATCATGAGAATGAGTCATTCCTATTTCTTGGTTAAGTTGTCCTAAAAGATTATCTACATCTGTATCACTTTCTGAATCACTATCGGAACTTATGGCTTTTATTTGATATTCATAATCACTGACTATGCTATAGACTTCTGAATCATCGCTATTTATACTAACTATATCTTCTTCTAAGTCTTCTATAATATGTAGTCTTTCTATCTATTTATTAGTATTAGGCCTTTGTCTTTTTGGGCAGTTTTTTGCAAAATGATTGGGTTCTCCACATATAAAACAATTGCATTTTTTACTGTTGGGTTTTCTAACATATCTTTGTTTTCTTTTATCTTTTTCTTCTTTGGGTAGTTGCTTATAATTTATCCTATTAAAAGTTCTACTTTTCCTAATGAATTTTTGTTTTTTCCATGATTTTCTATATTTTTTCTTCCAATATTTTTCTTTTCTATATTTTCCATATTTTTTGTATGTTTTCCTATTATATTTATCTTTATATTGCTGAGGAGTATATATTACACTGCTACAAAAACCATAATTTTGTTTTTTCAAATCTTTTTGTATTTTAACTTCTATACATTTTTCTCTAAGTTTGTGGAAAGTAAAAATTATCCTAGGTACTATTCCTAATGCTCCTTTTATTTTTACTTCTCCTGAGGCTATTTTTGCTGGTAAGTTTGCATAATAAGTTGACCATTTATTTTCTATTTCTCTTCCTAATTCTCCTAGTAATTTCCTAAAATATTTATTTCCTATTTCCTCATCAAAATTTTTTCCCGTCCTCGCTGCTATGGCTAAATACTCTTTGCTAAAGGGTACAACATATTTCCAACTTCCTAATATTATCTGATCTAACTCAGTTAATGCTATGCTTTGGGTGTAATCATTTTTTCTAGAAGGGTCGTATCCTATAAGCATTTCTTTTATAAAACTAGTAAAATTCCATGAGTTATCTCCTAGTTCTTTAAGCTGTCTAATTGTCTCTTCATACAAATATATATTAAAAGATGAATCTCCTAAAAGTGTCTCCATATATTCCTACATATCCGTCGATTCAAAGGGATTACTCATCCATGCCTTTACCGCATCTTTTTTCCATTTTTCTATCACTTCCTGCCATATCTGAGGGTCGAATTTGGCTAAATCTAAAAGGGTTCCTTGATTATTGACTGGTTGTAATTGTATACTCATATCTGGTTGTCTAAGCTTTCCATGAAATCTATAGCTTTTATTCAGATCTACTTTACTGCGTCCTGAACTAGCTAATGGTTTTCTTCCGCCTACTGCATAATGTATTGGTTCTACAGGATCTTCTACAGTTGGTTGTGTGTTACTAGTTCCTGTGCTTTCTGTATTCATGTAAAAAGTACCTTCTAAATTAGATTGTTTTGATATTCTAAATATTTTGCTAGGAGGTATTTTATCTTCTATGATATCATCAACATATTCAGAATGAAATTCTTGGTCTAAAAATGTCACTGCTTCATCATGGGTATCTCCGCTAGCTAAGTATTCATAATATCTAGTATCTAATATTTTATTCATATCAGTTAGGGAGAAATTCTCTAAATCTATCTCATCAATATTATATATTTTATTTTGTGATATTGTTTTTTCTTCTATCATTACATAAAGCTGATTTATGTCACTATGATTATCTTGATTTTCTTCCCTATCTATACTGCTAAATTCATCATCTTTAGATTTTTCTGGTGCTACATACGTATATTGAGTAAATCTTACTGCATAATTTCCATTTGCTTTTTGATATAATAAATTATCTTGAGGGGTTAACCTTTTTTGTCCTAGAAAGTCTCCTGAGTTCCAATCTAAAACTGCATTATCTTCAGAATTAAATTTTTAAGCTGGTAGTGCCTTTATTCCTTTTGCGCCTAATAACTTAACTATCTGGTCATTTGTAAGTCTATAGTGAGTATTACTTTCTGAGACTGCTAAACCTAAAAACCTGTACAAACTAATAAATTCTTTTCTCCTTTTTTCATTTTGTATCCCCTACTTTTTATTCCTATTTTTATCTTTTTATGAAAGGTCGAGGTTGGTAATAGGAAATCTGGTGTAAAATAAACTATTCCTCCTTTTGAATTCATATCTAGTTCATAGCTGCCTAAAATACTTTGTCCTACATCATTAAATCTATCATCATAAAGACATACAAAAACTTTAGTTTCTAAATTTTCTCTGGTTAAAGCCTTAACTCCTACTACAATTAATCCTAAGTGGGTCATTTTAAGGTGTTCATTTACTGCATATTTATAGCTTTCTCTGTCTATTAAATTTAGCTCTATTTTTTCATCTTTATGAGTTACACTAATCATTTGTTTACCGTAGTGTTTAAATAGATATTGTTTTTTATGAACCTTACCTAACTTATATACATATTTAGCTGGAATTAATTCTAATTTTTCTTTCTTAAATTTTTCTATTTGTTGTTCTACATCTATAAATTCTTCCATTTTAATATCTTCATCTTCGTTACGCTTTTTGCTGCTACTACTTCCTTTTACTAGTTGTTTAAACATCTTTATTTTCTGTAAGTTCTACAAACAGGTTTCTTTGGTAATTTAAGCTTTTCGAAATATCTAGCTATATCTTCTTCATTTATCTGAGATTGGGGTTTGTTTGTTTGTCCTTGTACTCCTTTTCCTTTTTGAAGTATTATTTTTTCTAAAGAAGCTAAACGATTTTCTAAGCTGTGTAGTTGTTCTGATAATTCTTCAAATTTTTCACACAATATGATTAGAAATAAAATTTATATATTATTTTGTCGTACTGATATTTTATCTGATTGATTTATTCCTTGATAGCTACTGATTCCTTCTGGGTTATTATGAAAATCTTCTGCTTGTTTTAAAATAATTTGGTAGTCCCTATTAGCCTTTTTATCACTACTCATAAACTAAGATCTTATTAGTTGTTCTAAAATTTCTAATTTCTGTTTTAAATTATCTTGGATTTGGTTGATTTGTTCTATTTGTTTAGCTATTTGATTTATCTGGCTATGAGTTTGTTCAATTAGTTGTTTAAATTCTAACTCTAGTTGTTTTGAGCTGCTAGTATTTGTAGCTGAAATTAGAGTTTCTATTTCTAACTTAGTAAGAAATTTTTCTAAATTCAAATCTGTTCGTTTTTGTAAAATTGAACTAGTGTCTTGGATATAATCTAATTTTTTATCTTGATCTTTAATTATACTGCGAGTATTACGAAGATAGTCTATAAATGAAGTAAAGAGATTACTAATTTTATCTACGTCCTTTTTAATATTTTCTGTAAAATTAATTTGATAATCTATTATACTATTTAGCTGAGAATTATGTTCACTATGGAGCTAGTGTGTAAAAGTACCTTTGAAATTACAACGAAATTTATTTTTATCTATGTTAAGACGATGGTTATAATTGTTGAGTTCTAAATCTAAATATTCTACTCTTTTCATACACAAAATTAAATCTTACTTTAAAATTATTAAAAGCTACTATAATATGAAGTTTATAACTAAATTGTCCAAAAATAAAAACTATTTTATTTCCATAAGCAAACTGCATAAACTAACTTAAACTGTCCTAAAACTGAACACTGCTCTAATACCCTTTTTTTTTTTTTTTTTTGGTGATGAGTTAGTGGTCTACCACTATTTTGAAATTGGGCTGAGAATTATCTAATTAATTCTATAGTTATGCTAATAGGTCTTCAAGCTGTTGTATGGCAAGCTTTAAGGCTTCTTGTTTTACAATTATCTGTCTGTTTATTTGAGAAATTTTTAAACTGTAATTTTCTAGGGATCTGCCAAAAGCTAATGATAAGGGAAACTGATATCTTAATTTTTGATCTTCTAGTTCTTGTATAAGCTTAGTACTGATTTTGATTTTAATCCTAAGCTTTTCTTCTAAGGGCATAAAGTTTCGATTTTTAAATTCCTTTTATGGACAATATTTCCTTAATATTTCTACTCGGGTTGCTCTCCTTTTATTCTAAAATTCATTTTCTTTGGCAAAACTATTTTTAGGCCATGTTTGTTTTCATTACATGTACTCCCACCTTGAAGCTAAGCTTCATTTAACATAGTATATTTTTATTTTCTGTTTTTTACTTTTCCCTTTCTGCCTACAATTTGCCCTCCAACGCCTAACCACGGCGCACACGGGCTCTTCAACTAAGGTCACTCAGTAATAAAATAGAAAACATCAGATACTACAAAGGTGCAAAGCATGTAATATTAATGAGCAAACAAGCATTCCATAAACTTAATTTTTCCAAAAAGAAAATAAATTTTTAGAATAGAAGAGTTACCCTTTTGAAATATTTAAGGAAAAAGAGAAACTACTCACACTTCATATTAATAAGGAATATACTTACAAAGATTATATTACAGACTTTGAAATTCTGAAAGACTTAGTACACTTAGAGTTTTTTTTTTTTTTGAGAGGGGTTGGAAATTTTTACAAAGTAGAGTGAAAGGAAATTTTTCATTCTGCCTCTTCCATTGGCATGTATGCCAATTTATACAACACAAAAAGAGAATAAAACAAAAGTCTAAGACCTAGTCTTGATGGCTTACTCAATCTAGACGGTAAAACTTTTCAAAAATCCTAATAAAGCCTAGTAATAGACTTTTTGACAAAAATTCCATATATGTTGACATATATAAAGACCATTATATGCATATATATAAAGACAATTATATGCATATTTTGACAACCTCCTAATAAAGACAAATAAAGGGTTAGGATAATGATTCCGGGTAATACTTTGGGCCCCATCGCACATCATTCAATCCTCTTTTTTTGACAAAATTTTGACACTATAATTTATTATAAGACATGTGTAAAGATTTTCACAGCTTTTCTTTAATGAAGCAAGGTGGGGGGTCATCTGCTCTATTAAAGTAGTGAGTGAAGGAAAATCTTTATCACTGACAGACTCAAATAATTACAGACACAAATATTTATAGAATCTTTTGTCTTTTCTTGGCGTGCATTTTTCTGATAATTGAAGAGAAGCCTTATCTTCTACGGATTTTGTCTTCTTCTGCTGAAATACCAATTGTTGATGGCGACGCTTGGATGCTGAATCTTCAAAGCGGATTCTTTGCAAAATTTGAAGAGTAAAAAATCTTGGAACTATTACAAAATATTATATGAGTCTTAATTGTGAAGTGCACCTTTTTTCTTTTTTCTTTTTCTTTTTTTTTTCTTTTTTTTTTTCACCCATACATTCTATCTGAGAGATCGTCCAGGTCTGCCACTGAGAGTTGGTCGTAAAAGTCATCCCCTATGGCTAGTTCATCTTCCCATTGATTATCTTGGTTCTCTTCTTCAATTACTAGTGACTCATGAGAGATGCTATGCTGATAATTAGGATACTGACTTTCATCGACGAATGTCTCTTTGCTGAAGGGATATCCTGGGATAGCTAGGCTACAATATATCTTCTGAATTCTATCTTCGCAGACTAGACGTCCATAATTTCCATTATATGCTAATAGAGGATTATTAGCAAATTTCCTCCATTTATTGAGTTGATCTCTGAGTGAAAATTTTCTGCATGGCCAGGGTCTCCGATTGAGAATTCCTGGGTATCCTGGAAATGTCGAGGTTCCTCTGAGGTACATTTTATGTTTAGCTAGATTGCACCATCTTCCTTTCCACTCTAGTGGTCTGCTATCAATTAATGCTTCTACATATGGATGATGCTCTTCCATTACACAAAGTACTGAATGAGCAAGTTTATTCCCAAAGCTATTTGTCTGATCAGGGTCTAAGAAAATTATTCTAGAGACAAAGTCGTAATCTAACAATTGTGAGGCTTTTAGATAACGCGTTTTGCCCCTAAGCTCTATCTCCAATGGTTCGAATGTTGCTAGATTTATCTAGCAAAGGTAGATGCTGAAATCTAAATTACACTGGCATCGACCAAAATGTTCTGACCTCTTATTACATTTTTCTTCTTCTAAGCAGGGCTGCTCTTCATCTTCGTAGAGATAAGTCCATTGATAGGCTATGCCAGGGCATTTAACTCTTGCCATGGAGAGGTCTTGAAGAAACTGCTGAATAGTGACTAACTCGCTATTTCTGCTATCTTCGGCTAAGGTGTATATATGGGGTTTGGGGTCTTATATTTCTTGGCTTTTCTTACAAAAAGATCGAATGATAAAATGCCTAAAGAAATACATTCTAGCACTCAATTATTCAAATTCCTCACTGATGAGTTGTCTGGTTTCTGGGTTAGGAAAGGAGGCGGTTGCTTTTCCTAGAGCTAATTTTTTAAGCTGATTGGTTAGGGTTCGAATGGTGGCTCTCAATTGTTTTTCTTTGTCTCGGAGCTGGTCTAGCTCTTCACTAACCCTTTTGCCTTTATCCATAATTTTTTTGAAATTTCTGGTAAAGCCTTCACAATGTTTGCATATTTGGAGAGGATTTTAAAAATCTATCTGAAGGTTAGAACTACTGCTTCCAGTACTACTGCTTCCAATTATCTGGCTAACTGGAACTCCACTAGTAGCAAGAATGGTTGACTACATCTTGCCTAATGTGTCCAGGTAATCTTTAGTTATCTGGCTGATAAAATAACTGGTTCCTATTTGTCTTCGGGCATAGGTACTGGCTGACTCGAAATCATAAAATCTTTTATACTGAGGTGTGGGAAAATTTTTAACTAAGGGTTCAACTTCTATCCAGTCATGGGAAATACCAAGCTTGGTTCCTTTAGCTACTACATAAAAAGAGAAATTTTTAGACAAAGGTTTATTTTGGATTTTAGAAAAATATATACTAAGAGAGTTTAGGGTTGACAAACGTTTAGTTGGGTGGTTATGACTGTTCCAAAGGTTATCTAGAAGACACTGTTGAACTGGGTCTAGCTTAATTCCTGTTGATGGTCTGAACTTGTTTCTGCCTTCATGAATGGGAAGAGCGAATCCCCCAAAGTTCATGGTTTTGCTGTTCTCCATTATCTGCACAAAAATTAAGTTGATTATTTTCTTTTTCTAAATAAATTTTCCTACTTAACCAATCTGTTAACCTATTATCACTCCCTTTAATATGTTCAAATTCTACTTTATATCCTTGTCCTACTATACAGTCTAAAAATTTTGCCCATCTTCTAATACTTAATTTGCGCTCGTTAAGTTTATTATGAAATCTAACTATAACTTCACAGTCTGTCCTAATTGTAAAAGGTTTGTGTAAAAACAATCTAAATTTATTTATTGCATATACTACTCCTAATATTTCAAAATCTAGGCTGGTCATGGTCGTGTCTTTTTCTTTAAATTTTCCAGAACTATATCTACAAATGCGTTCTTTATTTTTACTATCGTACTTACTAGGTGGAGCTAATAATATTGTTCCCCATCCTGATTGACTTGCGTCTGTCTCTATGACTATATATTTTGATTCTAAGGGAAGTTGTAGATCTGGTAAATTTTTACAAATGTCTTTAATTTTTCTGACTAAAGCTATATCTTGTTGATTGAAATATTGACTTTTTAATTTTTTTACAAATTATTGACTTTTTAATTTTTTTAATAATTTTTTAACTTTTTAATTAAAAAAATCACTTAGCGCCGGCATCACATCATTCAACCACCGCACCATCCAACTTTTTAATTCATTTGTTTTATGCAGGCATTGAATTACTGATGCTTATAAAAGGGAAAATGCCTCAGAGCTCGAAAAAGCCGGGCTCGAATTGGCTCAAATCGAAAAACGACGTCGTTTTTCGTCTTTTTTTTTTTTTTTTTTGGCTTCTTTTTCTTCCACAGCTCGGCAAGAAGAAGAAGAAGAAAGGAGAAAAGAAGAAGAAGAAGAAGAAGAACGGAGGAAGAAGCAGAGGAGAAAGAGGGAGAGAACAGAGGAAGAAGAGAGGACATCGCTGCCTCGCCACCGCCGTCGCCTCGCTGTCGGCGATCGTCGCAGCACCAGCGATCGCCGGCTCTGCCTCGCCTCCGCCGCTGCTCGCCACTCTACCTCGCATCGCCTCGCCACCGCCATTTTGATGGCCCCCTCCAGTTCCACCTCCTCCTCCCCTCCTCCTCCTCCTCCCCTCCTCCTCCTCCGCCACCGCCATTTTCACCTTCGAAAAGCTTTTCGAGCCTTTTCGAGCCCGTAGCTTTCGAGCTACGTATCAGCTCCGCTTATAAAAGGCAGCAGCATTCGGCAGAGGAGCTCGGACAGAGGGGGCAGAGAGCCTTCTAGTTCATGCTTGTTCTATAAATTTGTATAATTAATTTTGAGTAGCTAAATATTTTATTAAGGTGAAAAGTGAAATCACAACAAGTGTTTGTTTTCATTTGTTCTCTAAACAAAATTGGTAAAACATAATTGTATCTTGCCGTCTGTTGTGATTTATCAATTAATAAAATTGAAAAAATTGATTTAGTGCTAAATTCTCATTCAATCTCGACCGAATCAAGTCGTTTATACTCTATGTATGTATATATATATATTTCTTAGAAAAATAATATAAAAGTTTACTTTTTAGACTTAGTTTCTAAATTTAGTGATGTGTCAAGAAAATGATTAATTAATAATTAAAAATTTAATTATTAATTAATCATTTTTTTACATATTATTAAATTTAAAAAATAAGTTTAACTTTTAAATATATAAATAGTAAAATTCTATTTCTCATATTTGTATGTGTAAGGATATCCATTACCTATTATTAAATATATAATTATTTTATTTTTTATTCTGCAAATATTATATTTAATTACAAAAAAATCTAACCGTCTTTTCAAATTTAAATGTTTTAATCTATTAAAATAATACAAAATTAAAATAATCAATTTTTCAAACGAAATCTATAGGTTAGTGACAGTGAAAGTTGGGGGGGTGGGTGTTGGTTTATATTTTCACACATCTATTCTTTTTTGCGGGGTGAATAATGACAATCTTAAATATTGTCAATAAAACATATTAAATTTAAAAAAAATTATATTCTTAATATATTTTTTATATATTTTAATTTTTTTTACATATGTCAATATATTTTTATATACATTTTCAACATTAATTACAATTTTTTATTCATATTTTAATACACTTTTATACATTTTCAACACTAACAACAATAGTAAGTTAGCATTTCTCTAGGATAAAATATAAAGTAAAAAATTATTTGATAATATGTTTAAATTTTTTATCAAAAAAATACAAAATGTAAAGAAATTATAGATATGCTTTGCTTATATAGATGTATAAATATGAATGTAATAAAAGATGTAGAATATTTTTAAATTTTTTTATCAAGACCCATAGTAATATTTTAGGAAGTTGGTAAAAAATTAATTTTTAAAATTTTTTGTCACTTTTTAACTTTTTTTTGACTTTTTTATGTAAAAAAACTAACTGATTGTTTGACATGTGTTATATAACATATTATCCTATCCACAGTGCTAGAGGCCTCAAATTTGCCTCAAATTCAATTTTTTTTGGGGGGGGGGGGGGGCCGTGTTTGCTAGCCTTTTTTTTTTTAATTTTAAGCGTGGTTATTTGTAAAATCAAATCAATACAGCTTAACAAATAAAATTAAAAAAAAAAAACTCAACCTATGTGGTTTGATAAGGTGAGTGAGTTGGGTTAAATTGATTGGGTAATAAAAAAAACAAACCAACACAACCCAACAAATTGAAATGGCTTTGATTTCAATTTCCTCCAAGTCTTCCTGATTTGAAATAAAAATATAGTATGAACTAGTACAAAATTATATGAAATTAACAAATTTTCACCAGCAGCCTAACTAATCAGTCAATTTTATCACCCAACCAGTCAAACCCAACTCACTTATCTTATTAAACCATACAGGCTGAGTTGATGCGGGATATCTAATTTTTTAGTACATCTCTACACATAACCACCCTTACAAAAATAAAAGGAAAAAAAAAAAGAGAGAGAGAAAAAAAAATAAACAAACAAACAAACTAAGGTGGTGTTTGGCAAGAAGGTTTGGGTGGGTAGGGGCTAAAATAGCCACAAAAAACAAAATAGGCTATTTTAGCCACAAAAAACAAAACATCAAATCCAACCCATAATCATTACAATCCCCTCTCACAAAAAAAGTCAAAAAAGCCAAAAAGCCCTTCCCAAACCAGGCTAAAATAGCCCAGACTAAAATAGCCAAAAAGCCAAAAAGTCAAAAAGCCAACTCACTTCCCAAACGGAGGCTAACTAACACAGCCAACCAACCCAAAAAATAAAAAAAAAATAAAAAAAAGAGCAATTCGAGCCAAATTCAAGGCCTCAAGCATTATTATTGTCCTATTTAGATCACAATTATCTTATTTAAGTTACATTATCTCTATATTATATCATTTCAAATCAACTCATATTTTGTCCTTTTTTTTATAAAAAATAAAAAAATATACAGTACTATTTACTATTTCCTAAACAACTCCTACAAAATCAAAAAGTTGCCTTTTTACCAAAGTTCCCAAAATACTTACTGAAAAATATCTTTTAACTTCCTCATGGTTACTTTTTTAACATTGGCTTATTTTGAGAATATGGTAAAAAGTGATTTTTTAGCTTTTAATCAAGCTTTTGATTTTTTTAAATAAATGATTTGGAAAGTTGGTAAAAAGTAACTTTTAGCTTTTTTTGTTAATATTTGTTTATGATGTCAAATCATAATCAAATGACCAAACTATCCCTATTTAGTTTAAAATATTACAACTTCACCCATGTAGCATATTTTGACTCATGAGGGGTAAAATTGTAATTTCATCCTTGGCTAAAAACCACCTTCCTAAATAAAAAAAAAAATTCAAAAAAACTAACTTTTAACTTTTGCTACAAACAAAAAAAATGATTAAAAGCCAACTTTTCAAAACAAGCCTTTCTAATTAACCTAGATTCTAAATTTATTTTTATGTTAGGTTTAGTTTATAAATTTGAATAAAGATTTAAATAAAAATAAAAATAATTATTTTTTATTTATATTTTACTTTTTTTTTTTTTTACTCTTTTTTTTTAAATTTATATCTAAATCAATAAATCAACTACTGTCGAGCAAAGTTGAATCATTTCCCGAGAAAGTAAGTCATCGGGGGAAGTCTTTGTTTGAAGTGATTGCAAGCAAAAAGTAATAAAAGATCTAACGGTGGTTGCAGGGTCCTTATGGTTTAAGTACTGCATCAACGGCTTCGATTTACGGATCCAAAGAAACAACAAAGCACGATTCCCTACTACTTTGGAAATTGTGATTGAAATAGTTTCAAGATGGGACAGGTTTTTTTAAGTTTGATTTTGTGGATGGTTTTTTTAAGCTGATTTTGTGGATTTGAGAATGGCCCTATTTAGGAGTGATTTGGCATAAATTAAATAATATAAAAAGTTAAAAAGTTATTATTCTATTTAAGTCACATCATCTTATTTAAATCACATCACCTCTCTAGTATATCACATCGAATCCAACTCAAACCCAACCCATATTAGCCAATAAGTATATTTTTTTAGAACATCCAAAATCAACCCTTAGTAGGGTCTATAAGTTGCTTATTTGAGTTTTTAACTTAGGTCAAATTTGGCATCTACTAAATAATAAAAAAAATTTAAAAGTCACTATATTATTTAAGTCACATCATCTTATTTAAATTACATCACTTCTCTAACACATCACATCAAATCCAACCAAAACCCAACCCATATAAGTCAATAAGTCAAAAAGTACATTTTTTTAGAATATCTCAAACCAACCCTTAAATTAAGTTAAAAATTTATGTTTGGTGCAATTTAATTAATCAGTATATAGCTTAAATGAAGCTAAATTTTAACTTTTTTGAAAAGCTGGTCATTGGGTGCTTAACTTTTCAACTTAAGCGCACAGTTGATTTTTTGGGAATTAAATGACTTAAATGTCCCTCCCAAAACTTCATTATTTACGAAACTGCCACTGTATATACCTTGGTCTCTTTTGCCCTCTCACATTATCGCCTCTCATACTCTTCTCTCTTTGCTTTGATCTTCTCAATCTCTCTTCCTCTGCGCAGATCCTCTCCCTCCATCGCCCTTCGTCATCTACGACTGTGCTTCATCGCCGCCGTCAACTACCATCTGCTCCCATCGCCGTTGTTAGCGGCCAGCGATGACGTCAAGGCCGAAAACACTGATTAGGGCATAGATTTGACGAATCTAGATCAACGACGATCTTGCTGTGGGACTCGCGGGGTTGGGAAGTACTCGACGGCGGGGTTCTTCCTAATCACAATTGAGCATGTTCTTCCCCATTGTTCAATTTTGCGATTTTCAGTCGTTCAACTCTGTGATTTTCAGTTGTTCAACAATGGAGCATGTTCTTCCCAATCGTTCTTTCCAAACCTCTCTCCCAACCCCTCCCAATCTTCGTCATGTAAAACTCTCATTTCTTGATCAATTAAACCAACAAATTTTCAGTCCATTCTTCTACTTCTACGCCTCTGATTCATCGTTCAACTTTGCGAGATTAAAGAAATCTCTATCGGAGATCAATTTTTGAGTGTGTGTGTGTAAGGTTTTCAATGTTTTCAATTTTATTAATTGTAATGAAAAAAAATTAATAAAAATTAAAATAATTGATATTTTTTAATTATAATTGTTCTAATTGATATTTTTTAAATTAATGAAATAACAATTGTTCTATTAATAAAAACAATTGTTCTATTAATGAAATAAAAACAGTTTATAATCCCACAACAAATAATGAAATAATGAAACACTAATGAAATAATTATTCTATTAATGAAACAATTGTTCTATTAATGAAATATAATCCCATAGCAATTGTTCTATTAATTGTTCTAACAATTGTTCTAAAGAAAATAAAATGAAGAAAAAGAAAAAAAAAATTAAGAGAAGAAAAGAAAAAAAAAAGAAAAAGAAATAAGGAACAAAAAAATTAATTGATACTAATTAAGCCATTAATTGATACTAATTAATTTACAATTGAACAAAAATTGTTACAATAATACTTCCATTATATTTTTATCAAATGTATCAATTTTTATATTAATTGATACTAATTAATAGTAATTATATTAAATTTTATTAATGAAATAATTTTTTTAAATTAAAACTGAAAAAAAATGACAAAATTATCATTTTTATATCATATAAGGGCAAAAATGACAATTATATAGTAAAAAGCTATTTTACAGCTTATCAACCAAACACTACACTGCTGCCTAAATTCATAATCCCATAGCTGCACTAAACACGTTAACAGTTTATGTTCACAGCTATAAGTTATAATCTGTTAAGCTATAATCTATAATCACTTTCACACAACTCTACCAAACAGGGCCGATGTCATTCACTTGCTTAGAGTTTTTCAAAAATATTTTTTTCAAAATTTAATTTTTTTTATTTTTCGTATTTTTTATTTTATTAAATTTTTTAATATTTTAAGTATTTTTTTATTTTTTTGACATACTTAACATAAATATACTTAAAAAGTAAAAAAATTATGAAAAAACCTTTTAAAAATCCACTAAATACCAAAAATACAAAAAAAAAGAAAAAGAAAAAGAGAGAATTCAATACATTATTTATATTTTTATGTATTTATTAATTTTTTAAAATATTTTTTCACAAATTTTTTACTTTTTACATATTTCTAAGTAAGGTGCATCTAAAAAAGTAAATGTTAAAAATATTCACTAAAAACAAAAAAACATGAAAACCAAAAAACTCAGTTTTCAAAAAACTCAAACCAAACACACTGACTAGGTCGGTACGATTTACTATAGATCCTTTTTTGATAATTTGGACCGTTTAATGTGTAGAGTTTATCGAGTATTTTATCTTTATAAAAAAACACGTTAATCGGATATCGATAGTTATTTGATTAGATCAGATTTTTGTCAATTTATTTTGAAAATTATATGTATTGTTGACAGAAATTTAATCTGATCAAGTAACAATCGATATCCGACCAACGTGATTTTTTATAGAGATAACATCTTCGATGATTTCTATATATTAACAATTCAGATTATCGAAACAATACTCATGATAGATCCCCAAAAGCCTAACGTCACGCTCCAATCTGATCTTGGATGGAAGACAATGCTGGCCCTTTTAAGATATTTCTTATGTTTTGGTTGGTCTTATTAAATGTATAATGATAAATTTAATATTTTGTTAGATGTTATAGTGGGAAGAAAGGGGTATCATAATGAAAAAAGATACTATATATTGTGGGTGTTTGAGAAACAGGTTTTTTTATAATTTTTTTAGTTGTAGGATATTATTAGAGAATTTTTTTTTTTTTGTGTTTGGGAAGATAATTGGGTTTTTTTATCGTTTGATGTGATGTTTGTGAGAGAAAAAATAAAATGATTATGGGGTTTGATGTGATATTTTGTTTAAATTTGTTTTTTTTTATTTTGTAACCAATTTGTCTTTTAGTAAAAAAAAACCAAAAAACTTCCTTCCCAAACATTGCCATTGTAGCCTTTTTTCTAAGGGGTTGTTTGGCGTGTGTTAAATAAGTGCATTTTTTGACTTTTTGGACTAAAAAGTTGAGAAAAAAATATGGTTGTTTGGGTTAACTTTTTGACTTTTTATGAAAAAATGTGTATTAAAAAATTGTATAAATTAGTGTGTAGAAGAAGATTAGTACTGTGAGTTGTACGGCCGTACTATCTGCGCAGGCTGAATTGATGCTAAGAAATAGTTGCCTACTTTTCGGGCATTGCACTAAACGGTGCTGTTCAGCCCGTGGGATCCATCACGGGTCCCGTTTTGATAATCTGAAATGTTCAATATGTATAACTCGTCAAGTACTATATGTTTGTAAAAAATCACGTTGATCGGATATCGATAGTTATCTGATCAGATTTTTTTTTTCAACTGTTAACTATAACACCATCTATTTTTTTATACAAAACTGATTTGATCATATAGTTAGCGATATCAAATCAATGTGATTTTTTACAAATATATAGTACTCGACGAGTTCTACACATTCAACGATTCAGATTATCAAAACGGAATCCGTGATAGGCCCCCACGGGCTGAACAGTAGTGTGTTAAAATTACACCCCAACTGTGCAATTTTTCTAAAAAAACGTAGCCACATAATTTGAATCGACCAGACTAAGGTTGGTTGGGATCCTTAAAATAATCCAAAAAATCAAAAAGTTATTCAAAAAGCTTAAAAGTTATCATTATTTATCCAAAAAAAATATTAAAAAATTAATTCTGCACAAAATTAATTTTCAAATAGCTCTGACGTCCCATAGGCGCAGCTGAGTTTTTTGAAAAATTACACTGATTTAGGTGCACAAATAACACTGTGTTGTTCGGCCCGTGGGGGCCATCACGGGTCTCGTTTTAATAATCTTGACCGTTCAATGTGTAGAACTCGTCAGGTACTATATACCTATAAAAAATCACATTGATCGGATATTGGTAACTATATTGTGAGAACCCGAATATAAAAATTAAATAAATAATTAAATAATAATATTACAATCTCAAATATTTTGGTGGTGAATTCTAAGGTGCAAATTAAATATTATTGGAGAATCTTTTAATTAATTTTTAAACCTAAAATAAATTTATGGTGAAAGTCTTTAATTTAGAGACAAGGTTTATTATAAATAAATAAATAAAAAAAAATAGAGAAAATGGTGTGACTTGAATTCTAGACCACAAACTTAATAAATAAGGCTTTACCATTTGAGTTGCATATAACTTATATATGTATTTTGTATATTTATCTATTTATTTGACCTATGTGTGCCCACCACTAGTATAAATAAAATAAACACAAACCCTAATTCTTATGATATTGTTTTCCCACAACTTTTCCGAGCAGCCATGAGAGGTAAAGGGAGGGAGAGAGATGTCTAGGTCATTGGGTGAAAATTGTCGAGTTTTGTGCATACATTGTAGTTGGATTTTATTTAGAATTATTTTATTTTGTGGGCAGTTTGTGTCCCATTTAGTATATATATATTTTTAGGAAGTTGGTTATAACTTGTTTTTCACTTGTGGTATGTCACTGGATTGAGTGTTGATTTATTTATTTCTGGGTTATCATCATATTTATTCTTTATGGTTTTGGGTTCATGTTTAGGCTTACGTGTGCCTTGGGCTAAGTCCCTGTGGGCCACGGCCGGTCATGCCTGGATTTAGGGTGTGACAATTGTGGTATCAGAGCTGTAGGTTTATTGAGTTACATATCTTGCATTTCATCATTTAAACGAGGTCCGAGTCCCTATTGTCCTTAGTAGTGTGTGGTTGAGTTAGTTTTGTTTAAACTTACGTTGAATCTTTCTTGATTTTAGTTTGAAGGTTAAGAGTTGGTACCTAGATATCTGCACGGATTGTCTATTCCTTGTGAGCCTTTAAATGTTTGTATTACCGTGTCTACTCCATTCGGAGAAACAGTTGTATTGAGAGATATCTGTAGATCTTGTGTGGTAAACTTGGATGGTAGGATTTTTCCAATGGATTTGATTTCTTTAGAGATGAAGGATTTTGATGTGATTTTGGGGATGGATTGGTTGACGAATTATTATATTCCTCTATTGATTGTTTTAGAAAGAGGGTAGTTTTTGCTATGCCAGGACAACATGAGTTTTTCTTTCAAGGAGATCGGAAAGGGTCTTCTATTTGTTTTATTTCTTCCCTTCAGGCTAATCGAATGTTGAGAAAAGGGTGTCATGATTATTTAGCTTGTGTGGTGAGTATTGAACTGCCAGAATAGAAGTTAGAGGAGTTGCCTGTAGTGAGTGATTGTGTTAATGTTTTTCCAGAGGATCTACCTGGTCTTCCTCCAGATTGTGAGGTCGAATTTTCCATTGACTTGGTCCCCAATACAACACCTATCTTTAAAGCACCCTATAGAATGGCACCGTTGGAGTTGAGGGAGTTACAAACTCAGTTACAGGAGTTGCTAGACAAAGGTTTTATTAGGCCTAGTGTTTCACTTTAGGGGAGCACACGTGTTGTTTGTGAAGAAGGATGATGGGTCTATGAGATTGTGTATTGATTATAGAGAACTGAACAAAGTTACAGTGAAGAATAGGTATCCTTTGCCACATATTGATGACCTATTTGACCAATTGCAGGGAGCTCAGGTATTCTCTAAGATTGACTTGAGGTTATGCTATCACTAGTTAAAGGTGAGGGATGAGGATGTTCCTAAGACTGCTTTTAGAACCCGTTATGGGCATTATGAGTTCTTGGTTATGCCTTTGGATCTCAAAAATGCATCAGTCGCATTCATGGATTTGATCCCTAGCTAGATAAATTTGTAGTAGTGTTTATTAATGACATCCTAATTTATTCGAGGAGTAAAGTGGAGCATGGGCAATATTTGAGGGTAGTATTTTTGATCCTTAGAGAGAAGAGACTGTATGCAAAATTTAAGAAGTGTGAATTCTGGTTGAGCAGTGTATCCTTTTTGGGTCATGTGGTGAGTAAAGATGAGGTAAAGTTTGAGTGGAAAGATGATTGTGAGCATAGCTTCCAAGAGTTTAAACAGAGGTTGACATCAGCTTCAATCACCTACAGATGGTGGTAGTTTTGTGATTTATAGTGATGCTTTACAACAAGGTTTAGGATGTGTGCTCATGCAGCATGAGAAGGTGTGCTTATGCGCCACGATAGTTGAAAGTACATGAGAGAAATTATCCTACGCACGACTTGGAGTTAGCAGCAGTAATTTTCGCTCTTAAGATCTGGTGACATTATTTTGTATGGAGAGTCATGTGAGATTTACACTGATCATAAGAGTTTGAAATATATTTTCACACAGAAGGAACTAGATTTGAGGCAAAGAAGATGGCTTGAGTTGCTAAAGGATTATGATGTGAATAGTTTGTATCATTCGGGGAAGGCAAATGTAGTGGCAGATGCCTTGAGTAGGAAGGTCGCAGTTGGAGATATAGCTGCTTTGTCTATTAAGAGTTGTTTGGTGGAAGACATAAGACGTTTGAGGCTTGAGTTACGCCTGGTGATAGGGCTTATTGTAGTCAATTGACAGTTCAGCCGACCTTGAGAGAACAGATTTGTTTAGCTCAGGAGATTGACCCATAATGTAAGCGTATTAAAGGAGAGATGACAGAGGGTAAACATGTAGACTTTGTGGTTAGTGATGATGGGTTGCTTAGATTCCGTAACCGAATTTGTATTCCTACTGGTGGTGATTTGAGGAAGGCGATTATGACGGAGGCACATAGTTCTAGTTACAACATTCATCCTGGAAGCACTAAGATGTATCGGGATCTTCATGAACATTTTTGGTGAAATGGTATGAAGGGAGATATTGCAGAATTTGTGGCTCAGTGTTTGGTGTGTCAACAGGTTAAAGTAAAACATCAGAAATCTGCAGGGAAACTAAAACCCTTACCTATACCAGAGTGGAAGTAGGATCATATTACCATGAACTTTGCGTGTGGTTTACCTCGTACTAGTAGTAATCACGATGCAGTTTGGGTAGTTGTTGATAGATTAACCAAGTCAACACATTTTACTGCAGTACGGATGAACTATTCTCTAGCTCGATTTGGACAGTAGTATGTGAAAGAGATTGTTAGATTGCATGGTGCACCTGTGTCAATAGTGTCAGATCGAGACCCTCATTTTGTGTCTAAAATTTGGGGTGCGTTACGGTCAGCTACGAGTACTCGGTTAAATTTTAATTCAGCTTATCACCCTCAGATAGATGGGCAATTGGAGAGGACTATTCAAACCCTTGAGGATATGTTGAGGGCTTGTGCTTTGGAGTGGAGAGGTAATTGGGATGATTATTTGCCGCTCATGGAGTTTGCGTATAATAGTAGTTATCATTCTAGTTTGGGAGTAGCTCTTTATAAGGCTTTGTATGGGAGGAAGTATAGGTCTCATTTGTGTTGGTATGAGGTTAGTGAGAGGCAAATGTTGGGACCTGATTTGGTGGAGAATGCTACACGGAAAATTATCACCATCAGAGAGAGTTTATTGACTGCTCAGAGTAGACAAAAAAATTATGCTGATCATCGTATGAGAGACTTAGAGTTTTATGTGGGGGATATGGTATTCTTGAAAGTATCACTGTAACAACCCTCGTACTGATTACCAATAAACTACTGAATTAGCTACTGGTTACTGCTAAACTGAACTGATAATGATTGATAATTGAATTAACTGAAGTACTGAATGGACTGATTGAAATCGAAACTGAAATTGAATAAGTTTATCTATTGAATTGCATATTGCATCTGTTTGATTGATTGATTATCTGTTTGAATTCATGTGTTTAAACTGTTAATTGGAGGCCTTATCGGCGACCGAATTAGGAACCATTTAGAGTTTTGGAATCAGTAGAATATTTGTGATTTAATGGTATATTTATCTGAAAATCGATTAGGAATGACTAAATTAGATTAAATTAAGCTAGTTCAAGAGTTTGATTTAATTACGATCTTGCCATGGTGAGTGGCCACTACCTAATCATCTTTGAGCCTTGTATACACTTGAACATATTCATTTCATCAGCCTTTCTTCCTTACTCTAGCCGACCAAGAAGAGAGTTAGAGAGAGAGGGACTTGTTTTTGTTGATTTGCTTGAAGACTTGAAGTAAATTGAAGTGTATTTGCATAATTGAGCTTCTAGGCTTTAATTACAAGACTTAGGTAAGAGAACCCATCTTCTTCTTGTTGTCTTTGAGCTTCATCTTGCATGGTTCATACTCCATTGTAGAATTAAACCATGTTTTAGTGCTAAAATGTTGAATTGGAACTCCATTGTTGCATGCATAGCCATTTTAGTGTATTTTGAAGTTAAATTCTTGGAGAGTTATACATGCATGTCCATGTTTATATTATAGTCCATGTTTTCAAAATGTTTTCCAACTATTGAGCTCTTTAGAGCAAGGATTGAAGCTTGAATTTGGTTTAAAACTCATGCATTGCATGTTTACACATTGTTCTTGAAATTGGGTTTGAATTTGGACTTAATTGACTCACCTTTGGGGCTTGAATTCTCAAATTGGCTTTTGAAACTTGTTATACATTGTTTTGGGATGTGTTTTCCAGAATTTGGGCCCAAGAGGTCGAGTATTGAGTTGGGAATGCTTGGTTTGAGCTTGGAAGGCAAATCTGGAAATTCCAGATTTGGCTTCTTCGCTCGAGCGAAGGATTCCTCGCTCGAGCGACCAAGGTTTCCTCTGAGCCACGCTCGAGCGAAGGATTGGTGGCTCGAGCGTAAAAAACGAGCATCCAGTATTTTTACTGTTTCTGCAGACCGCTCGAGCGAAGGGTTCCTCGCTCGAGCGAATCCTTTGATTTTGCAACCTCGCTCGAGCGAAGGAAGTCTCGCTCGAGCGAGCCCCCTGTTTTCAGCAACTTTTGAAAAATGCCTTCCAAGTGTGTTTTTGCATCCTCATCCCATCCTAAGCATTCTTAGGCCTAGTTTAAGGCATCTCAATGAGGATTTAGACATAGAACCACACCGAGAAAATTTAGGGATTTAATTATTATCCTTCCCGATTGTGAACTTAGTGTGTGTTCTCTATTTGTTAACTGTTTAGGGTTGGCTTCGGGGACGCGCTCTAGCTGCTATTAGCCCAATCTCTGTGAGTAACAGATTGTGTAAAGATATGTTCAAAATGGTTATCTTTTGAATACTGAACAGAACTGTTTACTGAACTGATATTGTTATTGAATGAATGAATGTCCTGTATTGTGAACTGTACTGTGGCATCCTTAGCACTTATTGCTTACTGTTATTGTTACAGAGCTCTGTCGGTTTCCTTGTGGAACCATACTGTTTATTGATTGATGGCCATCACTACTGTTGGGTCTGTTGAGGCCCGGTCCTTTTGGACCTACTGTTTATAGGCTAATGGATGTACCACATATGATTGATTGACTGACATACTGAAAGGCTGAAATGCTGATTAATGAACTGTTTTCATTACTGTAAGGACATTCATTCATAACCTCTTTACGCATTATGTTATTCACTGGGCTTTAGCTCACTGTTTATATATATATGTAGGTTCTCAGCAGCCAGACCGGAGCTAGGAGCGTGGGTTAGTCCCCAGTTTTGTCAAGCCAGCCTATGTGCCTCACTGCGAGGTTCCGAGACGCCATGCTATGGCTTGGGGTGTTTTGTGTTCCCCACCTGTCTCTTGACTGTACTGTATTATTGTAGAAACTGTTTACTGTTTGACCGTATTGTTAGCGAGGGATTAAGTCCCCGCACTGAATGTTGTAATGATTGTATAGACTGTACTGTTTTGAACCGTTTGAATGCATGAAAAATGTTTTTGGCATATAGATTGTCACAACTCAATGGACACTAGTTATTTACTGTATTGGCTTCCGCCAGGCCCTGTACTCTGTTTTACTGTATAACTGTTCAGCCGGCCTTCGGTAATCTCGGATTACTGGCCAGTTACGGTGCTAAACCCATAGGGCCGGGTTTGGGTCGTGACAATCACCATGGAAAGGAGTGATCAGGTTTGGAAAGAAAGGAAAGTTGAGTCCTAGATACATTGGTCCATTTGAGGTATTGGAAAAGGTTGGTGAGGTTGCGTACCGTGTTGCTCTACCCTCTAGGTTGGCAGGAGTGCATAATGTGTTTCACATGTCTATGTTGAGGAAATACGTGCACAGTCCGTCGCGTGTGATAGATTATGAGCCGCTTTAGATTAGAGAGGATTTTTCGTATGAGGAGATACCTGTTCAGATTTTGGATTCGAAAGAGAAAAGGTTGTGTACAAAGGTCATTAAATTGGTTAAGGTACTGTGGTGTAATCATCTGGTTGAAGAGGCGACTTGGGAACGCGAGGACGAGATGCGCGAAAAGTACCCACATCTATTCTCATGATTTACTCATGTTAGTTTCGAGGACGAAACTTTTCTTTTAGGAAGGGAGAATATGAGAACCCGAATATAAAAATTAAGTAAATAATTAAATAATAATATTACAATCTCAAATATTTTGGTGGTGAATTCTAAAATGCAAATTAAATATTATTGGAGGATCTTTTAATTAATTTTTAAACCTAAAATAAATTTATGGTAAAGGTCTTTAATTTAGAGGCAAGGTTTATTATAAATAAATAAATAAAATAGAGAGGAGGGTGTGACTTGAACTCTAGGCCACAAACTTAATAAATAAGGCTTTACCATTTGAGTTGCATATAACTTATAAATGTATTTTGTATATTTTTTTATTTATTTGACCTATGTGTGCCCACCACTAGTATAAATAAAATAAACACAAACCCTAATTCTTATGATATTGTTTTCCCACAACTTTTTTGAGCAACCGTGAGAGGTAAAGGGAGGGACCGAGACATCTAGGTCATTGGGTGAAAATTGCTTGTTTGGTTTGTTTTTTAGAGAGTTGTTTTTGAAAAAAATTTTGGGGAGAGAGTTTAGAAATTTTTTTAGTTTGTTTGGTTGTATATTTTGGGAGAGTTGTTTTTTTGGGAGTTTGGGATGATTTGATATTTTGGGAGAATTTGAGTAGATGTGTGTGAGAGAAAAAGTGATTGAGAAGGAGAGAAGAGAGAGAAAAAGTGATTGATTGATGCGTAAGAGAGAGAAAGTGATTTTGAAATTTTTTTGAGAAAAACTCAAACCAAACAATTTTTTAGAATTTTTTTTTCTAAAACTCATCTCCCAAATGCAAACCAAACATACCCGTTGAGTTTTGTGGTGGCCATTGGCAAGGTAAATCCCATATTATTTTTATTCCTTCACTATCTTTTTCTTCTTCTTGTGAGTTGCTGAGTGGTTGATGGATCAAATCGGTGAAGCAGGTACATGTGTTGGGCATAGTTATGAAATATTTGGCTGATTGGGATGGTGTTTTATGTATAAAGAATGGTGTAATTCTTAGTCCAAAAATTCTGCACAGAATCACAAACTTTAAAAATCAAGAAACCATATCAAATGAATGAATTTTGAACTGAAATTTTTACAGTAGATTAACTACATATTGAATTGCATATCTGAATTTTTTCATAATTTTTGGGACTCAAAATCCATATAAATTGAGGTATTCAAATCTGTCCAGGAAACCAGTCCGAAACAGTAACTTTGGAAGTGTTGTTCCCTTTGGGTATAAATCCGAAAATTATCAAATTAGTGTCATTAGAACCGGTTACGAGTCTAATTTCGTAAATTTTTGGCCTTGTATTGATTGCTCGTGTATATTAAGAGAACCGGCAATTTCTTTAAAGTGCTGCAGAAAATAACCTGTTTGGATATAATAAATTGTAGATAATTATTTTGATAAGAAAATCAAGTGAAACCAATTGGGTTTGAAACTTAGGATATATTAGTTGATATCTGGAGGTTTTTGGAATTTTTCGAATAGCGTGGAGTGGGTTTTTGTAATTTTCAAAGTTAGCGAATAGTTTGGGAAAACTTATTTAAAACTCTGTTTAATCTTAAAGTTATTTTTAGTTAAGTTTCGATCGGAACCCATGTCTTAGGTGATTTTAGACCTTGAACAACATGAACTTAGGTAATATTTAAGAGTAACGGTGAGCTGGGTTGAGCCGTGTTAGTGCGCTTTAGTTTGGGGTTACTTAGCCTCCGTTTGGGAAGTGGATTGTCTTTTTGGCTTTTTTGGCTATTTTAGCTTTTTTGGCTATTTTAGCCTGGGGCTAAAAAGCCTGGTTTGGGAAGGGCTTTTTGAATTTTTTGGCTTTTTGACTTTTTGGTAAGGTGTCTTCCTGTTAAATTATCAATCTGCCCTTTTTAGTTTTTTTTATTTTGGGTTTGGATTTGGCAAATTTTGCTTAAATGTTATTTATTTATTTTTTATTTTCGGTTTGGATTTGGCGTATTTTGCTTAAATTTTTTTTTATTTTTTTTATTTTGGGTTTGAATTTGGCGTATTTTGCTTACATTTTTTTTTAATTTTTTTTAATTTTGGGTTTGGATTTGGCGTATTTTGCTTTTAAATTTTTTTAATTTTTAATTTTTTTATTTTGGGTTTGGATTTGGCGTATTTTGCTTAATTATTTTTTTTTAAAGTTTTTTATTTTCGGTTTGGATTTGGCGTATTTTGCTTAAATTTTTTTTATTTTTTTATTTTGGGTATGGATTTGGCGTATTTTGAGTACATTTTATTTTTTTATTTTTTTAATTTTATTTTGGGTTTGGATTTGGCGTATTTTGCTTAAATTTTTTTTTAAAATTTATGTTTTTGTCTTTTTTTTTTTATACATTAATTAGTTCTTGTTCTTTAATTTACGTTTTTTTGCCTTCTTTATTTTTATTGGTATACAATAACTTATTTATTTATTTATTTGTAAATTACGTGGCGAATGATAATTTATGTTTTCATGTTTTTTTTTAAAAATGTTTTTGAATGAGGCGTATTTTTGTCGTTATTTTTTTTAAATTTACGATTTTGTCATTTTTTTATTCACTCACATTAATTTATGTTTTTTTTTTCTTTTTTATTTTTATTGGTATACAATAACTTTTTTTTTTATTTTTTAAAAATGAGTTTTTATGTGTTTTATTTATTTCTAAATTACGTTGCGAATGGTAATTTATGTTTTTATATTTTTTTTAAATATTTTTGAATGAGGCGTATTTTTCTTGTTATTTTTTTTAATTTACGTTTTATTCATTTTTTAAGTTTTTTCTCGTTATTTTTTTTTTAATTTATGTTTTTTCATTTTAAGTTTTTTTTTTTTTTTTTTGCAAATGGTTTTTTCATGTGTTTTTTATTTTAATTTTTATTTCATTTTCTGTGAAATGATAAAAAGTGAGGTTTTATTTTATTGTCCTGTGTATTTTAAATAATTTTAATTTTAATTTAATTTAATTTTAATTTTAATTTTAATTTTAATTTTAATTTTATTTTAAATTATTTAAATAATGTAAATAATCTAAAAAATTTAATATGCAAAAAATTAAAATAAATATTCAAAAAATTTAAATCGTAAAAATTTAAATAATTTAAATATTCAAAAAATTATTTTAACAAAAAAATTTAAATAATTTAAAATATTAATATTTTAAATTTAAAAACAACTCTACGCTCAAATCGCAACCAAACATATAAAATAAAACTCAATTAATAAATTATTTTTAAAACTCATAATCAAATACATAATTCGAAACTCCATACTACTTTCACAATTCTACACTAAAAAAAAACCAAATACATAATAAAAAAATTAAAATATTTAAAAATATTTTTATAAATAGAGTTTGAATTTATTTTTATAAAATATTTTAACAAAAAACAAATTTTTTTTTTTTTTTTTAACTTTCTTTGTTAAATTTACGAAAAGGTGTGTTTTGGGAAAAAGGTTTTTTTTTATTTATTAATTTTTGTGTGCTGCAGTTGATGGTAATGCCCAAAATTAACATGTGGGGGTAATTTCATAAATTGACCTTGGCATTGGCTGTTGGGCTGCACCTGTGAAGGTTTTGTCCCTTTGTCCCCATGTGGATAAAAAAACCACCTTTGTCGTGACATGGCTATTTTAGCCCAAGTTTGGCTTCCCAAAAATTTTAGTTCTTATTTTTTAGTATTTTTAAATTAGTAGTGATGTGTAATTTTCATACTTGGTTCAGGGCACTAGTTGGACTTTTATACTCTATTCGAGGATTATATTACTTCGGTTTCAGGTGAGTAGTTTCATGCTACGTATTTTTATAAATGTTCCCCTACCCTGAACTGTTGGAAAATTAAATTGTTGTTTTAAGACTAAACTGTTTTGATAAATTATTATATTATCAATGGAATCAAATTTTTTCTGAAACATGTGTGAACTTGGCATACTGTAAATTATTTGTTTTGGTCTCATGTTTAAAATGATGAACTACCATGTTTTGCGAAACTGATGTGTATTGATTATTGGGACCATGTGTGTATTTAGTCCAGGGAAATTATTCCACTGTGTGTGGTGACTCTGGCCACTAGGGAACAGATCCGGGTTGGGCTGTGATGACTCTAGTGCTCAACGATTGTAAGGAAAAGACCTTAAAAAAAAGCTAGGTGACCTTCAATCAGATTGTCTTTGTCACGACCCGCTCCCCGTACCCAAGGGTTAAGCATCGTGATGGCCAGTAACTAAGGTTACCTCCGGCCAATTCTAAAACAAATCAATAAACGCAAGTGGAAGTAATATTCAAATAAGGGTACCAAAATAATCATCGGAACTTCTATTTTTATTACAAAATTATATTGATCAAAAAGGCCGATATTTACATAGAAAAATATCAATAAAAGTGATGTGTGTGTCTATTCCGCAGCCTCGCATCTAAGACTTTCCAAAAGCTATTTCCTGAAAATTGGTAAACAACTATAAGCATATGGCAGAGTGAGAAATATTATACCAAGAGTATAAGGGACGCGAAATAACCATGGATAGTTAGTTAGGCCAAAACATTTAAGATAACTTAGTCGGAACAAATAATCCTTTAAGTAGCAAAACTGAGATTATATAAATAAATTATTTAGGTGGCAGAAACTGAAATACATAAATTATGTAAGTAAATGACCATAACCACGGTACAGAACAGAACAGAGGTTACTGAAGTGACAGTTAGAACAGAGGTACGGATTCAAGAGGTGACTCGTATGGATTCTAGAGGTGGCTCTCACAATAGTGTAGCACTTAGTTCCGCACAAAACAGAGGTCAATGGATCCATGACAAACAGAAGACCACAAAGTGATCAAACAGAGGTCAATGGTTGTTTAAGTCTCCCAAGGCGTGAGACTCCCGTGGTGGTACTTACAAAACATAATTGTATATAAGGTCATAGCCAAATATTATTTAAAATATAAATAAACATATCCATGAGTTTCCTTTTCACAAATAGGGTTTAGAAAATAAAACCACGCAACTGAAATCTTTATAAAATATAACTTTTATTTATATACTACTAAAACATAACTTGTGTAAAACAGATTTTGGTAAGTCAAAATATACGTAAAATATATTTTGGTGACTCAAGGTGTAATATAACTCACCTTAACTTTAATACCTTATTCTTTCTTTTCACTATTAAAAAACCTTTCACCTTCCACTATTCTTTCCTTTTATTCCTCTTTTTCTTTCCTCCCTTTCCTTTTCTTCTTTCTTTTCTTTCTCTCTGCTGCGCGTCCAATTCCCTCATATTCGATTAATTAGTATATAGATTTGTCCTTATCCTTAATAGATATTTAAGATAATTATCCTTTGATCTAATATTTTAATATAATTATATAAATAATTTAATTCTTAAATAAATTATATTTTATCAAATACCAACATAAAATTAATTATTTATTTTAATACCACACTCATTATTATTATTATTTATATTATCTATCTTATTATTATTTATATTTTGACCCATAAACTTTTAATAATTATATTATTTTATAAAATTACACATAATAATATATAATAAATTATATATTTTCCGAACTAAGATTAAATAATATTAGTATAAATTCTACAGAATAATTAAAAATCTGAGTTGTTACAATCTTCTCTCCTTTTAAAATTTCGTCATCGAAATTTGTCATGGGTGCAAGCTATCCGCTGCGCACTCTGATAAACATATATTAGATGATTAATCTGATAGAAAATAGTACCTCAAAAAAAAACTTTACCAAAAATAGCTCCCTGTCTAGTTGTCAAAAATGGATTTGGGCAAAAATGAGAAATAATGGGCGACTTTAAAAACTTTTTATTCGTTTTGTTTATGATAAAAATAGATAAAAATGAGAACACAATGACAGAATTATATGCAAGAAGTGAAAATTTTGAGATAAACTTTTCATTGACAGGAAATAATTCCAAAATTAGTATCTTTAAAATTTGAACCCACTTTTAAAAAACATTAAAATAATTTTTTTTTAATACTGAACTGAAAATTATATGTATTTAATTATATTATAATTTTGGTAGGTACTTGAACCCGACATCCTTATTTTCTTGCTCTTTTTTTACTATAACAAATATAAACTATATCTAATATCCTTCACAAATTAGGCACACTAAAAAAAAAATTATTATATATATAATCATATAAAATTATAATATAATTAAATCGACGAACAAAATATAATAATTCGGTACTAATTACCCGCTATCCCACTTCCTAAATGTGCATGTATCCTATGCTCCAATGATTTTTTTTTTTTTTTTTTTTTTTTTTTTTTTAAAAAAAAAAAAAAAAACCATTGCTCTGATACCATTTGTTACGATCCGCTCCCCGTACCTAAGGGTTAAGTATTGTGATGGCCAGTAACTAAGGTTACCTTCGATCAATTCTAAAACAAATCAATAAACGTAAGTGGAAGTAATATTTAAATAAGAGTACTAAAATAATCATCGGAGCTTCTATTTTTATTACAAAATTATATTGATCAAAAAGGCCGATATTTACATAGAAAAATATCAATAAAAGTGCTGTGTGTCTATTCCGCAGCCCCGCATCTAAGACTTTCCAAAAGCTATTTCCTGAAAATTGGTAAACAACTCTAAGCACATGGCAGAGTAAGAAATATTATACCAAGAGTATAAGGGACATGAAATAACCATGAATAGTTAGTTAGGCCAAAACATTTAAGATAACTTAGTCGGAACAAATAATTCTTTAAGTAGCAAAATTGAGATTATATAAATAAATTATTTAGGTAGCAGAAACTGAAATACATAAATTATGTAAGTAAATGACCATAACTACGGTACAGAACAGAACAGAGGTCACTGAAGTGACAGTCAGAACAGAGGTACGGATTCAAAAGGTGGCTCGTACGGATTCTAGAGGTGGTTCCCACAATAGTGTAACACTTAGTTCCGCACAGCACTTTGGTCCGCATAAAATAGAGGTTAATGGATCCATGACAAACAGAGGACCACAAAGTGGTCAAACAGAGGCCAATGATTATTTAAGTCTCCCAACGCGTGGAACTCCCGTGGTGGTACTTACAAAACATAATTGTATATAAGGTCATAGCCAAATATTCTTTAAAATATAAACAAACATATCCATGAGTTTCCTTTTCACAAATAGAGTTTAGAAAATAAAACCACGTAACTGAAATCTTTATAAAATATAACTTTAATAATATACTAATAAAACATAACTTGTGTAAAACAGATTTTGGTAAGTCAAAACATACGTAAAATATATTTTGGTGACTCAAGGTATAATATAATTCACCTTAACTTTAATACTTTACTCTTTCTTTTCACTATCAAAAATTCTTTCACCTTCCACTATTCTTTCCTTCTATTTTCTCTCTTTCCTTTTCTTCTTTCTTTTCTTTCTCTTTTTGCCCAGGTGAAGCCCTACTCCCTATTTATAGGCAGTTGAGACCCTTCATCACCCAACGCGTGGCTACGCGTCCAATTCCCTCAGATTCGATTAATTAGTATATAGATTTGTTCTTATCCTCAATAGATATTTAAGGTAATTATCATTTGATCTAATATTTTAATATAATTATATAAATAATTAAATTTTTAAGTAAAGTACATTTTAAAAAAAGTAGTTATTTTAATTAATTTTTTAATTTTTTAAAAAAGAACGTGGAGAATGTTGTGATTGGGTAATTTTGGCCATTCCAAACGGGGCCTAAGTATGTTGATGGAGCCATCTCAGTGTTTTGACCATTTGTTGCCAAAAATTTCCCATGGTTTCTGGTTTTTCTTTGCAAGTTTGTGGGCACATACGCATTTGTATAGACATTCGTGCTCTGGAGAATGACATCAGGGACACGAGACAGAGGTTTCAAAAGCCTGTTAAGCTTATATGCACACATCTAGATCATGTGTTGTAATTTTCATTTTTTCTTTGCATTGAATGCACTCAACTGTAATGAGTCTCCCTTGATTCGGATAAAATTTGAGTAAAACACAATTTGGTATTAGTTTGGGTCCAGGGAGTGGAGGGTGTTTTGAGTGATTTTTTTACCAAAATTTAAATTTGATGTAGGTTTGAGTCAAGTATTTTATATCACACCTACATATTATTTTGTTGTATTTTATTTTTGCATTAAATGCACTCAACTCAACTATGATGGGTCTTTTGTATTTTTTGAAGATGAGTTTTAAATTCCAGCCTGTAGAGATGAGATTTGTGCAAGTTTGTCTTCACATTTTTATGTGGGCGCAGATGGTGTTGGTTCTCACTCACAAGTCTCAAAGCGGCCGGTATTCTCACCGAGTTCAGAGGGGGCAAGTACTCAGAAATTGAGTCCTCAGTTGTTAGCCCTGAGTGAACTAGAGTTCAGGAAAGGATTCTTGATACTAAGTTACATTGGGAGGTGATATTTTTTGTCTTTCATTTCTCTGTTAATTGCAGTGTTTTGTTATATACCAGGTTGGGAAAATTGAGCAGCTGTTTGTTATCTGCAGTAACAAGTTGGAGGACGTCATGTCAGCCGATGTCATTTCAAATCTCAAAAATCTTCCAATGACGAGTTTTGAGGCAAAAGTTGGTGAGCAGATTAAACACTGCAGTGATAAAGACCGGCCTAAGGTGACTCTTCGTTTGTTCTTGCCTGATGGTTTTATTTCTCAATTTGATGCCTTTAAGTTGATAAGCTACCTAGATATATCTTTATTTTGTCCAGCAAACAGTCAGTCAAGAATTCTCAGTCCATTAGACTGACTCTCTCTCTCTCTCTCTCTCTCTCTCTCTCTCTCTCTCTCGATAAGTTGCGGTATATTAAATTCTCACGGTTTGTGAAAAATCATATTTACTGCTTAAAATGTGAGTATTACTGTGTTCTCACTAATTGAGCTGATAATTTCTACATTGATTCTGCTTAGTATGTTCCTAGAATTTTTTTTTTTTTATTTTTTTTTTAATTACTATTTAGCAAGTTTCCCTTAATAGGATTTTGGGTTGGTTTGTAAGCAGTAAGGGAACCTTGTTTGTATATCGGCCAAATTGCAATTACTGATAGTGATGATTGCAACCAGAGTGAATAACGATTTCGTTGACACATAATATAGTGTTGTATATAGTTTTGTAGATTTGGGCTTTTTATTTTTATTTTTTATATATAGTTTTGTGGAGTAAATACTATCATGTTATTTTATCTTGAGATTCTTTTTGGTGTTGCAAGAAAATTTTCCATGCATTGACTGAGTAGCATATTGCAAGGGTTTAATATTATATTGCATAAATTAACAGCATTCTTTGTACAAAGTACTAAAAATAAAAATTTCTCACTTACCCAAAAATAAACAAAAAAGAAAACACACACACACACACACACACAATGGTTTTAACTACGTTGTAGTTTTTAAATCCAGTTCCTTTTAGTGCCCAAAGTTATGTACTTAAATTTGAGTTTCCAATAGTATAAGACTAAAGAGAAGAGAAAGAAGATTATAGATTGATATATTCTCAAAACAAACGAAAGGGAAATCATGAGCTTTTGTAGTAGAGCATCACCTGGTCTGTATCCTGATAGTAACTCTCTTTTGTTTATGTTTTTGTCTCACAGTATCTAGATTGGGATTCTGGAAAGACACATCTGTATTACTGTCATGTTTTTCAAGATGGAAGTTATACTTTCAAGGTTTGTAAGTTTGCTTCATTGTTAATTCAGATAGAGATTTATGTTTATTTACTTCATTTTTAATTTAAATAGAGAGTTCCCTTTGCCCCTTCATTCTATTTAACTTGAGTTGTTATTGTGATTGTTTTCGTTACTTATATTGTTGTGTGTTCTTTTTTGTCGTACTTTTGAATCTGTCATTGAGGTTTTTCTTGTTTCTCTAAGCTATGTAAGCACCTTAGTGATCACCTCCGTAATGTATGCACTAAAGTGCTGGGAAGCTCGGATACAGATACGTTACGATATGGATACGGTTTGTGTCTTGTTAGAAAATTCCCACCTCTACCCATTACTATAAACAAAAGAATGAAAAGAATTATTTGTCTTATCCATGAATGTTGTAGAGGTCATGTATATATAATAGATTCATGATACAATTTAGGAAACGATATAAATAAGGAAACAATACTAAATCAGTGATTGACACAATCACAGATTATATACATAATATTAAAAATAAAAAGATTCTATATATTCTAATTTCTATATTCAACACTCCCCCTCAAGTTGGTGTGAAGATATTCTACAAGCGCAGTTTGCCAATGGATGATTGGAAGAAGTCGGAAAAAACTCATCGGTTAGTCCAAATAAATGCTACCGAACAAATTTGGTAGTCTACTAAATAAAAAAGGCCAAAAAACTGCACAATACATCATCACTAGTCTGTAGAAAGGGGAAAAAAAAGGACTGAATTGCCTTAGAAGAAATTGACCAGAATCAATGTCGAGACAGTTTAAAGGTGTCATGTCGGACCGTTGTAGGAACTGACCGAAATTAATGTTGGGACAATTTATGGGGTCATGCCCGACCGTTATAGGAACTAACTGGAATCAATGTTGGGATAATTTAAGGGGTCATGTCGGACCGTTGTAGAGACTAACTGGTTGTTGAATTAGCAAGTGTGGCACACATATAACTTATGACGTGGTGCTAAACGATGATGGCAACCTATGAAGCATGGACACTCCAAAATCGGTGCCGTGATGGTGTTCGACATGTGGACACGCCGAGGACATGCCAGATGGCATGTCCCTTTAATTTAATTATTTTTTTATAGGGGATACGGCGAAGATACGTGTGTCCATGTCGGGACACGGCATGGGACACGGCGGGGCTCACCTTTTTTTGTTGTTCCTTTCTTTTGCCTCTCATATTTAATGTTTTTGTGAAAAATATTATTGAATGTTGAATGTTTTCCCCTTCTCGTTTTAGTTTTTATTATCGTTTATTATGACTTTTTTGTGAATGAATGACCTATTAATTTGTTTAAATGTAGTAGTTATATTTATTGAATTAATGTTACTATGTTAGTGTTTGTTAATTTTGATTTAGGATGAATGTAATATGAATCTATATAACACATAAAAATATATAATAAAAAATAAAAAATATTCGGCGTGTCTTTCGTCTTGTCCTTGTCCGTGTCCGTGTTCCCATTTTTTGAAAATTGTTGTGTCCCGTGTCAATGTCGGTGTCAGTGCCCGTGTTCGTGCTTCATAGATAGCAACAAATTACTAAGTGCGCCAAGGGATGGCTTATTAGAAAGTGCGTTAGAGAGGCGGTTTAGGTGGTGCGCCAAGGGGGCGACTTGGGTTGTGCGCTAGATGAGAATAGAGGAAGAAATCACCACGAAGTGATACTGAAAGAAAATATGGCAATGGAATGGAATGAGGTCTAGTGGACGGTCAAGGTAAGGCTGTTGCCCGCCGGTGAAGCAAAATTACTAAGTACTTAACCTAGCTCTGATACTAAAAAGAATGAAAAGAATTATTTGGTTTACCTATGAATGTTGTAGAAGCCATGTATATATAATAGATTCATGATACAATTTAGGAAACAATATAAATAAGGAAACAATACTAAATCAGTAATTGACACAATCACACATTATATACATAATATTAAAAATAAAAAGATTTTATGTATTCTAATTTCTATATTTAACATAAACTGGAGTTTAAGTGTTCTTCATTTGTCATTAAAAAAAAAAAAAGCTCTTTAGTCACTTTAACTCTTGACTGTTCCACCTTGGTTGGTGTTTATATCCTTGCTTGTTCTTCCGTTGACAAGATAGACTTGCATTACTTTTCTTACTTTCTAATAATGGCTGGCAACATAGTGTGTTTTATCTGTGGTGTATTTGTAGATTATTGTTTGAGATTTCTCATATAAAATCTTAGTGTTTATTCTATTAAATATTTCAATTGTGACATCCATTGCCTTTATAACTCAGGGACCGTATTTGAACAGCACCAGAACTCACCTACAAAGGGAATTAGGAGATCAGAATGTGCTGATTGTGAAGTTTGTCGAAGAGGCCACTAGCTGTAATAATTGGGTGACTGGTTCTAGTAATTATGATGTTGCATTCAACAAGATTGCTGAAGAAGGAATTCTTGTTGGTCTGAGGCGCTTTCGATTTTTTGGTGATTTTTCTTTTCATGCTCTTGATGTGAAGCATTTCAAAACTTCAGTCTTGATTTTCTATGCTAAATTAGTTGGGACACATTGATTCAAGCTATGATGACCATAGTTTAATTTGTACTCACTGTATTTGTTATGGATTCAAGCTAGCACATTCTTTGTTGTTTCTTTGTTTTTTTTCCTTCTATGTTACATGGACTTGGGCACGAGTGTTAGGTGTGAGTGTTTGTCTAAATTTCTGATTCATATAATCATACGTTTAGAGTACTGTTTTTTGATTCATATAATCCAACCAACCATCTAGAGCTCTTCACAGAAGGGCCTAATAGTGATTTATCCAGGTTTCTTTTTTCCTTTCTTTCTTTCCTTCTTTTTATTTGTTATTTATTTAATTTTTTAAATTTAAATCATTTTATGGGTCTTCTTAGTAAAAATATGGAAGTGAATTTTACAGGAGGGAGTTATTGTCTCATTTATTTTGAAGATCTTGTGGTTCAATGGATCCTTGTTCATGGTCCTCCATTAAACTTGTAGGATTGCAGATTTTGAGTTGTTAATAGCCATATTATTAATTTACTGCCCCCAACACTGGGCCTTTGGCAGCCCGATTGTTCTTTGTGCATTTCTTAAGCCAGAACCAATATCTTTGGTCAGGTCACTAGTGTCCAATCTTGAAACTAAATGCTGTCTTTTTTCTCAATTGGTATGTTGCCTGAGACATTAACAAAGTGATTAATTCTACTGTGGAAACCGGAATAACTCTGAAAACACATAATTTTTTCCACGCATTTTCTTGCTAATTTATCAAGTGTCCCAACATGGTGATTTATGTGTCTCACTCTTGTTATTGATCAGTGTTCAAAGATGGAGGCAAAGAGGAGAAGAAGAAAAGCCCAACTTCATCAGCTGTAAAATGCTACTTTGTAAGAATGGAGTCTCTTGCTCCTTGCGATGAGACAGAATCTTACATTTTGTCTAAGAAAACAGTCCATGAAGCAAGGTGTCTCTTCATGGATGTACAAATGGTCTCCAGCCTCGCAAAATATATGGCTAGGTATACTGCCTAGACGTTCCTGTTTGTTATCCATATATGAGTGCCATTTTATGAAGTATGGAGTTTCTCTATTTTCAAAAACGGGGTTTCTATACATTGTTGAGAATGCAGGTTTTCCCTTATTTTATCAAAGACAATAAAACTTCAAGTCGATCTTGCTTCCATCACTATTGAAGAAATTGAAGATATTTCTTGCCGAGTATAATCTTTTGTCTCATTTCTCCATTAATATTCACTTGCACCACCATGTAGATCTACGCTTTTCTTCTTTAATCCGTTTGTCAAGCCAAATAACTGGTGTTTCCTTAAATTACAGGATGAAAATGGATGTGTTGTCTGTGATGAAGATGGAGAACCTCTTATACATACTGACGGAACTGGCTATATTTCAGAAGATATTGCATTGAAGACTCCCAAAGATTTTTCCAGAGCAAAGTTTATAAATGATGAAAATTTTGAGGTTAATGATTTTGACTGGTTTCTCTGAGCGCATATTTTCTAGTCCATATGAATGTTTAATAGAGAATTACTTTTTTTTGACTTTATCTTATTTTGCATATCATCTGCTTCTACCTTTTCATTCATAAAGCCTTTTAGCCTTGTATTTGACCAAAATAGATCTAGGGACTCCCCCTCTTTGGTGCCTCTCTCAGTTAAGTACTCAGTATTGCATTAATGTTTGACAAGTAAACTTTTCTACCAGGACCAGAAGTATACCTGTCCTCAACTTGCAATTCTTTTGGAAAACTACTTTTTCTCTCCAAATTGTTAAAGGTGCCTTTTTCCCCTTTTCCCTTGGTCTATGTCTCAATGCATATGTTATCATCACTTAAAATGAAAAGAGAATCTGAATTTGTTATTAGCAAGTTGCTTGCATAAGTTTCATTTAGATTAGCCGTGGTTTATAGGGGTAGACGCAAGTTGCTTGCATTACTTTCGTTTAGATTAGCCGTGGTTTACAGGGGTAGATCAATGGATGTAGGGACATATTTGGCCCCGGTTTCATGAATTGCCAGGACTGTTCAGTTGAGATTAGATCTTAGTTGGTTCTCATCTCATTGTATGGGAGCTTTTACAATTTTAATTAAAAAACCCAGTCCACACTTCTTAAAATCCAGGTATTAAAGAGAGGGAAATTGGAGCTTTATAACCAGCACAGATGGGGCACATATTCCAACACACCTTCTTGGATCACAACATACACTAGCTGGACGAACGACACACCAATTACAGGCGCAACCAAGTTTTGATACCAAATTGAAAAGCCCAGCCCACACTTTTCCTTATAATCTAGGTATCTATGAAGCACAGGTACGAGTACTGGTACTGGTACGATATGGGTACGTCGATACGGTAAAATTCAAAAAAAATAGGGTACGGGTACGGGTACGACTTGGTACGCTTGAAAAAAATATTTATTTTTAATTTAGAGTAATGCAAAAAATAATCAAATGGTTTAATTTGTTAAGGTCCAACCTATAATTAACATTTAATGCCAAAAGGAAAAGTATAAATCAAAATTAAATATCAATATATTAAACAACTTACAAACCATAGTTTAATTTTAAAATCATGCTAAGTATAAAACAAAAACTAAAAAAGAAATCTAGTGAAATGAGTTTTATCTCTGTAGTAGAAGGAAAATATTGTTTCAACTGAGGTACGGTACGGCTTGAATATATACTAAGTACGTCTGCGTACGTCAAAAATTAAGAAGAAAAAACTTAGGTACGTGTTTCGTGTACACGGTACGTATGCAGAAGTACCATACGAGGTACGGTACGCCGGTAAGTACCCGGTACGGGTACGACATGTTTTTGGAAGTACCCATGCTTCATAGCTAGGTATTAAGGAGAGGGAAACTGGAGAACATACAGTAGTCGAACAAACGGCACACCAGTCAAAGGCCTAACCAAGCTCTGATACTAAATTGAAAAGTTCAGCCCATACTTCTCCTTAAAACTTAAGTATTAAGGAGAGAGAAAGTAGAACTTTATAATCAACACAGATGGGGCAACTTTAGGCGATGTGGACATATTCCAACAATTTTAACGTGTTTTTATCACCTAATTTTTAATAGCCCCTTAGAAGGTTGGATGAACATAATGTTTGACTTGGTTATAAACCTTAGTATCAGTTGGCTATTTGTTTTTGAAATGATTTTAGAGACAATACCTACTATTTTTTGTTATGGGAGAGAGTTTACTTTTGATATGAAGATATGGGAAGTCTCCAACGTCTAGATTGGATGACAGTTATACTTGTGTGCTTATGTCTAAGTTATATATGTACGCATGAGGCACAAAGAGAAAAGCTTTGATGGGAAACTCTAATTGTATAGCAAGTTTCTTAATGAAACCCTCAACATCATCATTTGCCAATTTTGTTGGTGAATAATCGTGGACTCTTGAAGTATCCAAGCAAGGTTGAGATTTGTCCTTGATGGGTTAGGGAGGCAAGAAAGTCTATATTAAAAGTGGGTTCCATCTCTAATTTCTACCCTCTAATTTTAGATTGAGAAATCCCCATTATTTCTCCTAGCTAGGAAAAGGGTGTATATTGAAAGAGTAGATTCTGGTGGTTTGATAAGAGGTCAATTTATTTGCTAACATTGTCCCCGATTATATAAATATACAGTAATAATTATCTTGTTTAATTTTCATATGGGAATGTAATTATTTATGTTAATATGTTATAATTTAGTCAAAAAGAGGGACCACTTTAGATGGATGCTTGTTAGAATCACACGCTTGGACAAGCTAAGATGCATTCCCTTCCTTTCCCCCTTCCTTTTTGAATGGCAGAGTCACAAATTCGTTTTCCCCCTTGATACCCATGATTTAGTTGGAAAGGTTCTGTTAAGCTTTGTAGGCTAATTTTATGTGTATATTGTTTGCTTTGTAACATAATTGGTGCGATATTGTTTTCCCTTTTTTAGAAATCTTAATGATCTTGAAGTTAATGAATTTGCTTCTTTGTTATCTATCCTTGAAGTGTTTCTTTGAACAATTCAACCAAATGACAAGAAGTTGTGGTAGGATTACTCCACCCATGTGATAAATGTGGGCCCTATACAATTATTAGGTTGATTTATACATGTATTTGGGTTGGGATAGTATAGCAGAGTCTGGAATCTACTAGGAAACCTAATATATGTAGGATTTGGTTATCTAATTATATAGAACTAGGATTCTCATGGGTAGATTATTATAAATAGTTATGTGGATTATAGGGTTTCTTTAAGAGAGATTGAGAGGTTGAGGTGAGGGAAAAAATAAAGATGTAAGGCATGAGACAAAAAATACGGTGGGCACCAAGGTGAGCAATGACTTAACTACTCTTGAGCATAAGTTCAGGTAGTGGTGTAGGTTTTGAGTGTTTTGGTCTTCTCACATGTATTCTCTATTTTGTTCATATAGTGGAAGCTCTCACTCCGGTGGATGTATGTAATTTGGGCCGAACCATGTAAATCTGTGTGACTATTTTTCTCTTTGGTGTGTGTGGGTGTGCTTCCGTTCGTGTTGGCGAGATATGATATAAATCCCAACAATTTATGGATTCTCATTCATTGAGAATGTTCTCATGTAAGTCCTTTTCTGATAAGATAATTGATGACCCAAATGCGCTGGTCTTTGATCGTCATAAAATGATTTGGAGTGCAAATGAATCTTGAAAGTTCTTTTTGCATGGATCGTGGCTGAGAAGATACTTAATACCAATGATTATGTTTATGAAAAGGAGACCAAATTGCTATTATATCTGCAATGGCGTCATGTGTAAGAGGGATGTAGAGAGTATTGATGACCTATTTTTGCATTGCCTACTGATATTGGCCCTATGGTGGAGAGTGCTTGTTGTTAGGGGCTTCCGTCCTAAGACAAAGCCCTGGATCCTTTGGTAATGTGTTATTGGGTTGAAAAGGAACTTTCAGAGTCTTTGAGATAAATTAGAAAAGATTGGGCTGCTTATGGAATAATTTTTTTGTTTGGCTACTTTTTCAGCTTTAGTGCCTTCTAGTTTTAAGGGGATTTCTTTATTTTTAACTAGTAGAGATTGGAGAACCATGTGTGATTTTAATTTTTTTGGTTTTTTCCCTGTCCCATTTGGTGGACTTCTTGTCATCCTTGCACCTTTTGTGTATCTCTTTCTTTTCTTTTGTGATAATCTTCTCTTTGTCATTGATAAAATATATATATATATATATATAATTGTATAAATAACAAATTTGCATGAATGCATTTACAGTTTCTTAAGACTTTCTCAATGACAGATACAAATGTGGAAAGAAGGTATCAGTTTACTGCTATACAAGGTCACAATGGAGAAGGTTTTTTTTTTTTTGGGTGAATAACAATGGAGAAGGTTGTTAATATGTTTTAAAATAACATCCAATGAAAAGGTCATCAAAAGTTTGTTGTTTATGTTTGATAAACATATATTGCATTTTCAATGTATGGTAGTGTGTGTGGATGGGTATGGTGGACATAAATCATCTCATGCAGCAGATATGACATTCTGTGCCTGCTATGTTTGTTCCTATTTTATGGTTGGTTACATTTATTGTATGTTCTTGCTAAATCATCTGGATTCTAACATTTTTTAACTTTAGAGATTTCTTGATCATGCCAACTGTGAGGAGAAATCACTGGAATTGAGAGGGTCGGAAGCTCATACCAGGGAGCCGGTATCTCTTTAATATTTGTTGTATGTTAATATGTTATTGATGATGTAATGTTTTTAATCTTTCTAATTAAGTTTTTGGACTTGTCATTTGCATTTTTCACAGCCTTTGCTGATGCAGATCCGTTTGTTTTACAATGGACGTGCTGTCAAGGGCACCCTTCTTGTCAATAGAAAGGTATATATTGCCAATTTTTTCGAATGTATTTTAATCTTGGCATGTGGACATATTTTAATTCTGGTGGTGCTGCTATATTCCGGCCTTGTCAAACCTGATTTAGTTCCTAACTTACTTGGCCATCCAAATTGGCTGGCAGCAATTGTGATGCTATGAAAAATTGAAAATATGTAGTTATATTTTGATATTTTATTTTTGTGGTTGAGGATGTTATATGGATAATTTTTAGTTACTATTTTCTGTTTTTTATTCATTATTTGTTATTCAGTTTGTGGATGAAGAATTTAAACAAATGAAATGAAAATATTATCATTTCCGCTTATCTTGATAGTTATAGTTTTCCCCTGTCCTCCATCCTCCAAAGGCAAAAATCCTGGTTCCGTTCCTGTTTTTTACTTCACCCAAATCAAATGAATTATAAGGAATGGCAATTAGATTGGGTACCAGATGCTGCCACCCCTGCCTTCTTTACCCAAACTTGCTATGCTCCCACTATGTTTGAGCTCACCTTGTTTTGGCCCATAACTATTCACGGGTTACCTTATCTTTGTTGCCCTCACAACACAAATTATTCCTTCATATTTGGTACCACTTCACATAGACCTGATTATTATATACGGACTGAGATCAAATGATTGTGACTGTCAAACATGATGTCAGGGTCATATAATCTTTAGAAAGAAATTTGAGAAACAGAAATCCAACCATTTATCTGACAGTGTGCTTTAGTGGCAATAGAGTTGTTGATGGTGGAGGAGACCTGAGCTGTGGATAACAGGTTATGGAAAAATCAATTAGTTTCCTTATGTTCCAAAAAGGAAGAGTTTGTTGTAAACATTTTGTTAATCACTGTATTGTTGCTATTGACAATATTCTCACTTTTGAATTACAGGTTTAAGTTTTTGCCTCTATTTTTTTTTTTTTTTATTTAAAGTTTCTAAGTTGACAAATTTCCTCTTAAATATTTGCAGCTTCCAGAAAAAACAATTCAGGTTAGGTCTTCAATGAGAAAGGTTCCAGAAAAAACAATTCAGGTTAGGTCTTCAATGATAAAGGTTGAGGTGTATTCAAGACTCTCAAATGTGCAAACTTTTAACTCACTGGAGATAGTGGGAATTAGGTCTGTATTTTTCTTGAAAATTGACTTAATACTGTGGTCATATATAATGCGAATGTCACTTGTTAAATTTTCTTAATTCAGTTGACATATTGCCATGAGGTCTTCCTTTACGACCACCAAATATGTATGAACACTAAAATTAAGAAGGATTCTTGGATGTGGAATTTTTTTGAAAGCATATACACAAATACATAAAAACACACAATGAATCAGACATTGTTGGGCTCATTTCTTAAAATCTTAGGCTTTTTGGAAAATTTGTGACTTAACAATCACTATGTCATGTACTAGTGGCACTTGATATAATTAGTTGTCTTTCCTTATCTTATGTTGATAAATGCTCTACAGCTTCAAATTGTCATTGTACTTGAGTTAGACCAGGAAATCTATCTAATTTTTACTTTAGGATTGGGGTTCCAAGTTCCATAATTGGTACCGTAATAATACTTTAGGATGACAATAATTTATCATGATAGAGATAGGACATACTGTTAAGTGTTAGGGGTAGGTTGGTCTTTATATATTATTCTTATTAGTATAAGTAGTTATGTGTAAGGGGGAAACCCTATGTTTTTGAATCAATATTATACAGCAGTAGCTTTCTCTCGTTCTATCTCTTCTTCTTATTCTTCTTCTTCTTCTTCTTCTTCTTCTCATCTATACATTTAACATGGTATCAGAGCACTATCTTCCTCCCTGAAGATTGTTCCTTAGGCTTTATACTGTTCCTGTTCCTGGTACGTCTGTTATAGCAACGCAAAGCAAACAGTATGCTCGAAAATTAATGGGTAATCACCCTATAATCTCATTTTGATTGTTTGGTCATTATTGATTGAGTTTTCTAATTTTTTTGATTTTTCGTCAAAATTGGGTGATTTTTCGAAAATCACTGTTTGATCCCTTTTTTTCTGGTTCTGTCCCTTATTCTCCTATCCTTGGGAGCCGACTGGAACCCTAGAGGGGTTTATTGTCCCTGGTTTGATGTATTTTGGCCCTATCTTGGTTTTTTATCGCTGTTCAGATGCTCTGCTTCGGTTTTCTGGCTTTTAGTTGATCTGGTTGCTCTGTTTTGGACTTCTCTTGGACTGTTTTAGCCTTAGAAGGTGTTTTGGTGTGCTGGTTGGGTGATTTCTGGACTTGTTTGATATCCAGCTTGTGTTTTTTGCACCCTCTTTTCTCATCTCATGGCTGACAACTTGGGTCAAGACTCTAAGGGCAAGGAGGAGAGTGGACTGAGTCGTGGTCTGACTCTTGGTGATAGTCCTTCTCTCCAGATTAGTCCGGTTAAACTTAATGGTTGTAATTACTTGATTTGGTCCCGCTCCTGTAGCCTTGCCATTGCCGCCCGGCGTTTGACTGGCTATATTACTGGTAGTACCGAGACACCTACTGAGGATAGTGCTTTATCTGCTCAATGGATTTCTGAGAATGCTTTAGTTATGACCTGGCTCATCAATTCTATGGAGCCTACCATTAGTCGGACTTTTCTCTTGATGGATACTGCTCATAAGATCTGGATAGCAGCCTCTCAGATGTATTCTCAACAAGGGAATGATGCACAGGCCTATGAATTGCGTAAGAAGATTAGGGGTTTGGATCAGAAGGATCGCTCTCTGGCAGTCTACTATGCTGAGTTGAGTGGTTTGTGGCAAGAGTTAGATTTTTATCAGAGTTTCCAGCCAGTTTGCTCCAAAGATGCCACTATGTTTCAGCAGGCTGTGGAGAAGGAGCGGGTGTATGACTTTCTTGCTGGTCTGAATTTGGAGTATGATCAGATACGGGTTCAGGTGTTGGGTCGCTCTCCGTTTCCTACATTGCGCGAGGCTTATGCCCTGGTTCAGCAGGAGGAGAGTCGTCATAGTGCTATGGTGCATGCTCCTGTTCCGGATCGGTCAGCGATGGTTGTCGGCCCCAAGTCACGTGATACTTCGCCTTTTCCGCCTCCAGGTGGTGGTAAGGGTCCATTGGTTGATCGGGACCGGTTGAAGTGTGAGTATTGTGGGAAAGATAGACATGATAAAGAACACTGTTGGAAGTTGCATGGCCGCCCTACTCGAGGCCGTGGTCGTGGTGGTGGTGTTCGTCCTCAAGCACATGTTTCTGAGACTACTGCTAGTGCCTCGAATGATGCTGGTTCTCATATTTCCCCGGATGAGCTTCACACTCTCAGACGTTTGATGGCTCGACTTGATTCTTCATCTGCCTTAACTTCTTCCTCTTCTACATCTTCCAACTTTGCTCACACAGGTATTTCTGCTAGTGCACTCAGTGCCTTTTCGTCGTCTCCTTGGATCATTGATTCCGGAGCTACCGATCACATGACGGGTACTTCTAGTTTTTTCCATTCTTATTCACCTAGTTCTGGGCGAGATAAGGTTAGAGTGGCTGATGGCACTTTATCTTCTATCTCCGGCCAGGGTTCTGTTCATTGCACCTCTTTACTTTCGCTTTCATCTGTTCTTCATGTTCCTAATTTTTCAACTAACTTACTTTCTGTTAGTAGCCTTACTACTGCTCTCAATTGCTCTGTAACCTTTTTTCCGGCTCATTGTCTTTCAGGAACTGGCTACGGGGAGAATGATTGGCAGTGGTAGAGCACAAAGTGGTCTGTACTTTCTGGATGCCATTCCTGCTTCACCTTTATCCTCTCAGGCTCTTCAATGTGCTTCTGGCTCCTCCCTTCATCTCCTTCATTAGTGGCATCGCCGTTTGGGACATCCTTCATTTAGCATTTTAGAGAAACTTTTTCCTTTATTAGTTCGTGATTGTCCTACGAATAACTTTGTTTGTGATGCTTGTGAGCTTGCTAAGCATAAACGTACTTGTTATCCTTCAATTAATAAAAGAAGTACTTTTCCTTTTATGCTTATTCATACCGATGTGTGGGGTCCTTCCCCTGTTGTTTCTACCTCTGGTTATCGTTGGTTTGTCACATTTATTGATTGTTATTCCCGTGTGACTTGGCTTTATTTACTTCGTACAAAAAATGAGGTTTTCTCTTGCTTCAAAAGTTTTCATAAAATGGTATCCAATCTCTTCAATGCTACTATCAAAATTCTTAGGAGTGATAATGGGACTGAGTATGTTGATGGCGCTTTCCGAGCATATCTCGACGAGCATGGCATTCTTTATCAGACTAGTTGTGTTGGCACTCCTGAACAGAATGGAGTTCCTGAACGTAAGAATGGCCATCTCCTTGAGGTTGCTCGCTCTCTCTTGTTTACCATGAACGTTCCTAAGTCCTTTTGGGGGGATGCAGTTCTTACTGCGGCTTACCTTATTAACCGTATGCCATCTAGTGTCCTTCACTTCCAACTTCCTCTTGAGCTTCTTCCTGTGACTTATCCCACATCTTCCCTTCCGCCTCGAGTTTTTGGTTGTGTCTGTTTTGTTCATCTTCACCCTCGTACTCGTGGGAAGCTTGATCCTAAGGCTGTCCGGTGTGTCTTTCTTGGTTATTCTACTACTTAGAAAGGCTACAAATGCTATGACCCTCACTCTCATAAGCTGTATGTTAGTATGGATGTCACCTTCCGTGAATCTGAGTCATTCTTTTCTAGTCCTCCGTCATCTCCTCAGGGGGAGCGTGGTATCGATGAGATTGCGGATGAGACGGCATCATATCAGCATGAGTTGTCTTTTTTCCTTCCTACTCAGCGGGCTGTTATTTGTGGTGAGGGGGAGCTTAGAAGTTCTGTTGATGAGGAGTCGGATATCGGTGGTCGTTTGGACAAAGCTGATCTTAAGACTTATTCACGGCGTCAGAAAGAGCCGGCTTCTCTTGTGCCACCAAGTCAATTATCATCTCCTATGCCAGTTCCACTCCCAGTGTCCACTAACTCTTCAGGTAATGATCCTCATCTCATTTCTTCACCTGTTGTTGATGGTCCTGTTACGAATGATTTGAGTCTTCCTATTGCTCTCAGAAAGGGGGTTAGAGCTTGTACTCAATACCCTATTTCTAAATTCGTGTCATATGATTCGTTGTCTTCTCCGTATCGTGCTTTTGTTTCGTCCCTTTCTTCTGTGTGTATTCTGCAGGGTTGGAAAGAAGCCATCAATGATCCTAAGTGAAAGGTAGCTATGGTAGAAGAGATGCAAGCTTTGAGTAAAAATAACACATGGGAGTTGATGTCTCTTCCAAATGGGAAAAAACCAGTCGGATGTAAGTGGGTGTTTACCATTAAGCACAATGCAGATGGGACGATTGAACGGTACAAAGCAAGACTGGTGGCCAAGGGATTTACCCAAACATATGGAATAGATTATCAGGAAACTTTTGCCCCGGTAGCAAAGATGAATTCCATTCGGGCTATTCTGTCATGTGCGGCTAATTTGGGATGGCCTCTACAGCAACTAGATGTGAAGAATGCTTTTCTTCATGGGGACTTGGAGGAGGAGGTATATATGGATGTACCTCCAGGATTCTCATCTCAGTCTACAGTTGGAAAGGTTTGTAGATTAAAGAAGGCTTTGTAAGGTTTGAAACAATCTCCTAGAGCTTGGTTTGGTAGATTCCTCAAGGCAATGCTTGGATTTGGGTATCAGCAAAGCAATGCGGATCACACCTTGTTTGTCAAACGCACTGTACATAAGGTAACAGTGCTTATTGTATATGTGGATGACATAGTTGTGACAGGTAATGATGAGGAGGAGGTGACCCATCTCAAGATGCAGTTAGCCAAGGAGTTTGAGATAAAAGATCTTGGTCCATTGCGATACTTTCTTGGGATTGAAGTTGCTCGATCTGATAAAGGCATCTTTATTTCTCAAAGGAAGTACATTCTAGATCTTCTTGAGGAAACGGGCATGTTGGGATGTAGACCAGCTGATTCACCAATTGAGACTAATCATCATCTTTGTAGTGGAATTGGTGAGCCTGTGGAGAAGGAAAGGTACCAAAGACTTGTGGGAAGACTGATATATCTCTGTCATACTCGTCCAGATATTGCCTATGCAGTTGGGATAGTGAGTCAGTTTATGCATGATCCTCGTGCGACTCATTTGGATGCAGTCTATCGCATTTTGAGGTACCTTAAATCTGCTCCTGGAAAAGGAATTTTGTTCTCTAATCATGGTCACTTGCGGTTGGAAGCATTCACAGATGCAGATTGGGCAGGCTCTATAGATGACCGACGCTCTACCTCCGGTTATTGTGCTTTTGTAGGGGGAAATTTAGTCACATGGCGTAGTAAGAAGCAAGCTGTCGTTTCTAGATCTAGTGCTGAAGCTGAATACAGGGTTATGGCACATGGAACATGTGAACTAATGTGGCTTCAATCTTTGTTGCATGATATAGGGCTTGATTGGAGTGGTCCCATGACTTTGTATTGCGACAACAAGGCTGCTATTAGTATTGCACACAATCCTGTTCAAAATGATCGGACTAAGCATATTGAGATTGACAGACATTTCATTAAGGAGAAATTGAATAAGGGTTTGATATGTATGCCTTTTGTTAAGTCTGAAGATCAACTGGCGGATGTTTTTACTAAGGGTCTTAGTAGTAAAGTCTTTCACCCTATTTGTTGCAAGTTGGGCATGAGAAACATCTTTGCACCAACTTGAGGGGGAGTGTTAAGTGTTAGGGGTAGGTTGGTCTTTATATATTATTCTTATTAGTATAAGTAGTTATGTGTAAGGGGGAAACCCTATGTTTTTGAATCAATATTATACAGCAGCAGCTTTCTCTCGTTCTATCTCTTCTTCTTATTCTTCTTCTTCTTCTTCTCATCTATACATTTAACACATACCAAGTAAATTATCTTAGGTTTGGATTCTATTGTTAAAATTGACACTCCCAAGTTTCATTTTTCATCTTCCAGCAATAAACCTAAGAAAAATTATCTGTCAAGGAACTTGATTGCACTTCTTAGCTATGGAGGGGTCCCTAAAGAATACTTTTTGGATATACTGACAAATACTTTGGAAGATGCTCAGTGTGTTTACTCCAATAAGCGTGCTGCATTAAAAGGTACTTTTCAGAATCCTATTTTCTACTGTAAAGTTGCTGTAAATTCTAATCCTTTCTTCCCCACTTTGTGAGACCATATTGATTGTTTCTTTGCTTGTGTTGACATCAAGTATGGAGATTTTCTTATTTATTAATGTGTTGATAATATTTTTTGGTTTTTGTTTTATTTGTTTATTAATTTTTCTTTCCCTTATTTGATGTCTCCTTTCTACATCTCCAGAATGTGATCCACTCCAATCCATTTTGCGTAATTTAGCTCCTTTTGTTCTTGTGTTTTGGTTTCCCTCTTTCCCATAATGGTTGATTCTTTCTAAGTAGTATTTTTGTAATGTCTTTCTTCATGCAGTTGCCATTAATCATGGAGAAATGGATGATGATTTTACTGTGGCACGAATGATTTTATCTGGAACTCCTTTAAATGAGCCGTACATACAATATCGTTTGTCTGTGTTGGCAAAGGAAGAAAGAAAGGGGCTTAAAGGAGGAAAACTTCCTATTAGTGAAAGCTTTTACTTAATGGGCACAACTGATCCAACTGAAGAGTTAAAGAGTGATGAAGTTTGTGTTATCCTGTATGTATATTCATTGCCAAGATGTTTATAATAGCTAACAGTTACTTAGTTGAGCAAATTATTTGATGGTAATAAGAAGCTCAAAAAGTAAAAATTGAATGTCATGATATCCACTTTCCAAAGGTTGTCACGTATCAAATAATTTTGAACCAAAATTTCTGTGGAGACAGACAAGTTGATAAATGAACTGTATTCATACAGGAATTTAGTTTCTTATGTAAGTAATTACAATTGAAACTTGTGTGATTATTTATGCAATTACATAAGAATTCAGAACAAATGAAGAATATAATCATTTTATCTTTTTCTGTTCTAATGAGATATGCAGGGAAAACGGTCAAATTTCAGGGCAAGTATTAGTGTACAGGAACCCTGGTCTTCACTTTGGGGATATTCATGTTTTGAAAGCTATCTATGTAAAGGCCTTGGAAGACTTTGTTGGAAATGCTAAATATGCTATATTTTTCTCAACTAAGGGCCGGAGATCGGTAGGCAGTGAAATTGCAAATGGTGATTTTGATGGGGATATGTATTGGGTCTCCAGGAACCCTGAGGTTGACATTTATACTCCATTCTTTTTTTTCTTCTTATTGCTTGTATGTTTTTTCTTTCTTCAGATGTCTTGTTTTTAATTGAATTTTTTTATATTGAGGATTCTGACACCTAAATATTATCAACTAGTGGGTGGCACACATGAGCATGCAGTCTATTCATAATTCGAGAAAGCATTAGGGACAGATGGAACAGTTAGTTTCTTGAGGGCAAAAGAGGAGACTAAATTTTGGGTACATTGGGTTTTGAACTATTTATCTTGGTTTCTCAAAAATTGCAATGTATGTGGGTTGTTATTAGTTGGTATATTGAATAGCTTGATATACATTGTTGGACTCATAAAAGCATTTTGGGACTAATGGTGATCTGACATTGACATTGTGTTGGAGCTCATGTTGGTGGAGGTCTTGAGTTCTAGTTTTTTTGTTTGCATTTGTTTCCCATTTGCATTATGCTTCTCTCTATGTATGTCTTTTGCATCTCTATGTGTAAGACGCGATTACATATGACGGAAGGTGTTGGATAACTTGATAATGATTTATATTATCAGGCCCATTCCCTAACAGCATAAGCTTTTGGGACTAGTGGTGATCTCATAGGTACTCTATGAGTCCAGAAGTGGTGCCTTGTCTGATTCATTGTGTGTTTTTACTAGCATTGCAGTTGATCCTCTTCTTCTTCTTATTTATTTATTTTTTTAAATAAATATTTTAATAATATTATGGATCTTTTCTTTTTTTGATGAGAATCTTCAAATAGTAAACCTTGTATGTTGTTTGACATGAATAAGTTTCATCATTGAAATATTCTGTGGGACTCTTGTGGATGTAAGCTATAATAGACCTTGCACTATTATGTGACATAGGTTAGCTTCAGCCAAAAGGATGTCACAGTAGCAATTCTAGGATACCTAATCTGTCACAAGAGGAAGCCAATTACTGTTTAATCCCCTGATTTCTATATTTTAGAGCAAAATCCTTATGAATTTAAGTATTAGGCAAGGGTAAGTTTTGGATTGATTTTTCTAAAAGGTTTTTGACTTCTTATTCCTATGAATTCATCCAAATCTTAGTGTGTTTATTGTGGGAGTTGAACCAATATATCAACCTTGGACTATAGGAGGTCTTACTTCTCAGTGAGGGCCTTAGACCATGAATTTTGAAAGCACTTAACAATAATATCTTTTTTTTAAGCGTTTGGAGTATTAGATTATATTTAAGGTTTCCTTATAAAAAATTTACTGCTATATGATTCTGTACATGCATATGAACCATATGCAGGTATAAAAAATTGCAGGTATGTATGAACCGTAAAAAATTGCAGGTATATAATTTTGTAGAATACATACTTCGGTGCTATGAACCATATAACATTTGAAAATAGACACTCATGGGATCTCACTTCACTCTACTGTCTAAAACCACAACTATATACTTGGTTACATGTCTATTCTATTCTTTTTTTCAACGCACATGCTGAGTAAACATAAACATTGATATTACATTTACCCTGACTCATTTTGTCGCGTGATGTATATCTATGTTTGTATGTGTACATGTTCCTGTCTTTATATATAGTATCAGTATGTTGTCTGTTTTCATCTCATTGTCACCCTCACTGGTTGCTTACTTTTTAGATTACAGCTTGTATTGCATTTATGTGATTGAAGACTAAGGAGATTCTTCAATCTCCTGTCATTTTTGGAAGGTTATGATTTTTTATGCTCACAGCAACTATGGCGCTGTTGGGAAGTTTGGGTTTTGGTTTTTTTTTTTTCGTTTTTTTCACTAAAAGACAAATTGGTTACAAAACCAAAAAAAAATCAATTCAAACAAAATATTACATCAAACCCCATAATCATTTCACTTTTTTATCTCATAAACATCAAATCCAACCACAAAAAAACCAAACTATCTTCCTAAATACAAAAAAATTTTTCTTTAATAATATCCTACAACTAAAAAACTTACAAAAAAACCCACTTCCCAAACATCCACTATATAATTTAGATACTACATGCAAGAATGATTAGTATTGCCAGTGCACTCAATGCTTGATTTATTGTTTATGCAGTTTGGTGGCTGCTTGAAAATTATTCTTTTTTGTTTGTATTTTATTTGTGTCATATATGTTACAAACTCTATGCTAGTCTTTAAACTTTGAACCATATTCATCATTAGATTAGAGTCTTAAGCCATCTGCTGCGTACTAGTCCTGCATAAATCTTTGTCCTTGTTTAATTCCAAGATTTTGTTTTCTTTGAATGTACCCTGGGTTCAGGAAATCTGGGTGCAACATACATGCATTAGGTTCTCTGTTGTAAATTCATTTCTTTCGGCCTTTAATTTCCTTTTTATAGTTTTGATGTTTTTCCTATGGCCATGGTTGGTTGTATCATTGTATGCTTGGTAATTTTGTCCATAAGTTTTATCCTATCCCACTGTGTCCCCCCTCCCCCAATAGGATTGAGTTGTCCCCCATTTGTGGAATATAGTGTCCAATCCGGCCACACTACCCCGTTGTCAAGTTGTGCAACCAAATGTGGTATAAATGGGTCCCATGGATAACAAATCCGATCCCGCCTCTTTTGTCTTGCAACCAAACGTGGCCTATATGTTGTCACTGGTCTTTGAAGTGGTCTATTGTTGTTTTATTTTGAATGACAGATAATGTTTGCACAAAAATTGACGGAGAAGTTTATTTTATAGCTTGAGTATTGTCTGAGATTGGTATAATTGAAATTTGTTCACAATTGAATGTTTTTGGTTGCATTCTTCAGCTGTTGAGGTATTTCAAACCGAGTAATCCTTGGAGCCGTATCTATTCAACACCAAATGCATGCAACACAAAAAAGCCCAGTGAGCTTTCGGCTGAGGAATTAGAACATGAGCTTTTTCAGCTATTCAAAAGAACAAGGTTTCAGCGAAGGTTTGCAAATGCAGTTTATTAATCTGAAACGTTTTGGTTATGCATAGTGGGAATTCTGTTTAATGCCAAAGTCATTTATTGTGGCTGTAATGTGTATATCTATGAATTGAGCCTACCCTTGTGCTGTGTTTGAACTATTGCTTGTATCATATCATTTCATTTTGTGATTAATTGAACTTTTGAATGTTGTTATGAGCATGCTACATGTCTAGTTACTGGTTGACCACTGAATTAATGGTTCAACATTTTGTAAGGTTATTTCTTTGGGCTAGGGTATTTTTGAATTTTATGGTAAAGACTCAGAAAGTTATTTGTTGTGTGTTGGTGTCATAGCTCACGCAAGTTTGGAATTGTTTATTTTATTTTATTTTTATTTATTACAGATTGATTTTAATGGAGTTTGCATTCATTATATAAGAACTTTTGAGGTTTACCTGTATATGAAGCAGTAACCATCAGGCTATCAACATCTGCTGTAATCTGTGTTGATTTGCTAATGGTACCTAGTTATTGTTACCTAGTCACTCATTGAGATGGTCACAAGAAGCTGACATGATGTTTTATCCCCCAAACCCACCTCCACCCCATATATTCTTTGTAATAATATTGGCTAACATCATCCTGTTCCCAAATGGCACAGGAATCAAGTCGCCCTTAATTAAACTAGTTGTGACTTGACTGGATTATCTGGTCTCAGATATGCTACTTCAGAGCAGTTTGAGGTTGAAATAGATTATGGACTCCTTTTCATTTGTAAACCATCTCTGTCCACTGAAGTTGCTAGTGCAGGCTCTTTTAAGCAAGCCGAAAGGTTGTACCCAGTGCACAAGGCTCCCGCTTATAGTGGAGTCTAGGAGAGGTAGTAGGTAGGTAGACCTACCCTCACATTTTTGTGGAGAGGTTGATTCCCGTGACTAGAGCTTGTGCCATTGCACTTGGAGTGGTTAGCATAGAACTTATCATTGCTCCAGGACACGACCTCTTTATTTGAACAAACCTGTGTTGTGCTGTTGATTTATCATAATGAGAAAGACCTATGTTTTTATCCATGTTGCTAATGTTTTAAAGTACTTTTTGCTATTCCAGTTACAATATGAGTGTGGCTGCTGATAGTTGGCTGGCATTTATGGATCGGCTTCTTATATTGGGGGACAGCAGTTCTGATGAGAAGGACCGCATGAAAGAAACAATGCACCATTTGATTGATATATACTATGATGCTTTAGATGCTCCCAAGAGTGGGAAAAAGGTTAGTTTTGAAACTTCTATATTTTTTTAATAAAGATTTGAGCTTTAGATGTGTTAATGGTCTGGGGTCCCTGTTTTACTTTCTTCAATTATGGTGCACCTGGCTTTGACTTTTTCAATTCTCCTATGTATACTACTAGCAATTTGCCCCCAACATTTCTGTGTCAGACTCACTTCAATGCTCTTCCTTTTGTCTTGAGCTGTACGTGGATTTCAACTTTCAAGGCTCCTGCTTTTACGGTATAGATCAGGTTACTGTCAACCAGCTACCAACACTGCTGAAAATGATTATCCTGACCATTTGTTTATGGTTATAACAATAAAACAAAAGGGCTTTGAAATTAGGGTCATTATCTTTAACATCTATGTGAGTGACAGGTCGTGCCTTGAAATCTTTGTTATGGAACTGATAATACTAGTGCTGTGTTGAAATCTTGAATAGGCACAATATCTGCTCTGCCTTGTGTCGGAAGTGTGATACTTATCTGCTTTTGCCACTGCTCAGTGGCATATGAGATCCTCATGATTTTGAGGTTTCATAGGTAAATAATGAAAAGCAGCGCGTTATGTGGAGGATGGGATTCTATTAAGTGGAATCGATAGTCATCTTAACTGGGCATCTCAAATCAGTATGATAATGTTTGACCTTAATTAACAACAGGATTCTAATAAAGAGATTATTTATTGGTATTGGAGGTGGTGCTTTGGGGTATAATTGACCGTTGTATATTACAGAAAGTTTCAATTTGAGAAGATTGGTTTAATTATGATCTTGATGTTGGCAATTCTTTCCCTTAACCTTCTATTTTTCTTTTGAAATAGGTTGTAATTCCAGATGAAATTAAGGCAGAAAAATTTCCACATTACTTGGAAAAGCCAAATAAGTATCACTCTACTTCTGTTTTAGGACTTATTTACGAGAGGGTTGAGTCATTTCAATCTCAAGATCTCTCAGCAACAGGTGAGAATTCTGCCAATCATCCTTGCACATATTTTTTTGTTTTTTGTTTTTTTTATATTTGCAAGAGTTCTTCAAAATATTGGGCCCATTTGGTGCAGCATTTTGTAAACTGAAAGTTAATAATCATAAAGTAAAAACCAAAACTCCTCCACCAATATTCAGATTATCAATTTTTTCTCAACTTATTTAATAAGCAATTTCTGTCTAGTAACTTGTAAGTAGAAGTTGAACCCAACAAAAGAAAAAAAGAAAAAAAGTCAAGCAACTCTAATGGGCTCTTCCAATGAGACTTGTTAGGCAAAATAGCTAGCTAATTTAACTTTTTACTGTTTCAACGGGCTCTCTAAATGCATAGTTAATTTAGCTCCCTCTTTTTTAGCTCTATATTTAGAGAGCCATTGAAGGCTCTTGAAACTACAAGGAATCCTTTATTTTATTTCCCTCCATCTCTAGCGCTAATGTGGCATACTATAAAACAATATCAATCATAAATTAGTTTGGATAGGTAGATAGTAAATAAAAGGGAAAATTACGAACACTCCCCTCGAGATTTGGTGAAAATACAGTTTTTTTCCTGAGGTTTGAGAAATTACATCCTGCCTCCTGAGGTTTATATTTCTATAACAAATTATCTCCTGAGGTTTTTGTTTTCATATAAATTCCCTCCTAATTTTTTCTAATTTGTTATGAAAATTTGACCTTCATGGGGCAATTTGTAATTTTTCAAACCTCGGGGGAATCTGTAATTTGCCCTAAATATAAAATATGACTTGCATGAAGGAGCTCGGATAAGCTGCTGCACCAAAGAGCCCATTATGTGGTGGGAAATTTAAAACATAGCTTGCACAGAATGACACCTATGTTCATTGTGCTCTCTAGATGTGGAAGTCTGGAAATTGCCTTGTTTTGAAATCCCCACACCCTACATGAAGTTGTGGCATGAGAGGTATTCTGAGTACAGACGTGAGATGAGTAAGGCTATGAAGTTAGAAGACGAATTAAAGAACGATGCCGCAAATGCAGTGACCAAGAGATATAAACAGGTGATGATCAATATATCATTTTTTATACTCAATTTATATCCAGCAGTTTATTGATTTAACATGTTTGAATTTCAGTTGCTATATGGAGCTGTGGCGTTTGAAGAAAGTCCAAGGAACAGTGAGGACATATACAATGAGGCCCTCGCGATTTATAACATAACTTATGATTATGCAAAGAGGAATCGAGATGTCAAGAAATGCGGCTTTGCTTGGAAAGTTGCAGGTTCGGCGCTCTTTAAGCTTCATGTCATCAGGCAGAGTGAAAAAACAGAAAATCCCATAGTTTGTTCGCCATCAGTTTTACGTGAGGTGTTGAATTAGAAGACTATACCAGTTGTGTTCGTAGAGTTTCATGATATGAAAATGTATTATATAATCTAAGTTTGTAGTGTATATGAATGTCATAGACTAATATGATCATGTCAATGTCTAAGCAAGTTCAAATGCGTGTAAATGTAGCCTGAGGCTGCGTTTGGTTCTTTTAGAATTATGATTCTAACAAAAAAATTTTGAAACTCTTTTTAAAAGTTATAATTAATCACTTAAAATTTAATTCAAAAATTATTTTTAAAACTCATATAACTAAATACATAATTCAAAATTTAATTTATTTTTTTTTTAAAATTCAAAATTAAATTATTTTTAAAACTCTATTTTAAAAAAAAATTAAAAAATATATATATTTTTTTGTTTTTTAAAATCATAATTTGGGTATAGAGTCGTATTTTGAGTTATGCATTTTGAAAAGAAAAAAATTATTTGGTGATAAATTTAAAAAGAGCTTTGAGATGTATTTTGAATTTTGAATTTTCATGAGGGATTGTAAGGTATGGCCGACCTTAGAATGGGTGGTACAGCTATGTCCTACCGAGAGAGTAGAAGGTATTACCAACATACCATCCACCATTGTAGCACCCACACTTCCTGTTGTATTTTGAAATTTATTTATTTTTAAATATTTAAAAAAAATTAATTATATTTTTTTAAGATAAATATTTTATATTTTAAATGTTTATTTATTTATTTTAATGTGTATTATATTTTATATATTTGTGTGTTGTATTTTTTTAATATTTTAAATATATTTTTTAAATATTAAAAAAATTATTTTAAATATATAATTTTTATTTAAAATATCTTTTATTTTATAAATATATTCTTAAATATTTTTAATTTTTTTGTTATGTATTTGGTTATAATTCGAATATAGAGTTTTGAAATAGTGTGGAGTTTTGATTTATGTATCTGGTTATATGTTTCGAAAATAATTTTAAATTGAGTTTTAAGAAATGTATTTGGTTATGATTTGAATGTGGGGTTATGTTTTGAGTTTAAAATGTTAAAACTAAAAAAATTAAAATATTTACAAAATAAAATATTTAAAATAAAAGATAAAAATTTCTTAAACATTTTTTAATATTTAAAAAAAATAAATTCAAAAAATTTCAAAATAAAACTCAAAATTCAAAAACTCAAAACGCAAAATACAATTCAAATTTCTTTTCAAAATTCAAATTTTTTCCAAAATTCAAAAACTCTTTTCAAAACACTTTTTAACTCTTTAAAATTTATAACAAAACAAATTTTTTATTTTTAAAATTCAACTCACAATTTCACACTTAATCACAACTACACGCTCAAATCATAATTTTAAAATTAAATTGATAAGCTTCTAGCAATTAATCTCAAAATTAGAAAGGAAACTCAGCTTTTTTTATTCAATTCTCATCAAACGAAAGGAAGAACTCTTCTACGGAGTTTTACAATAAGAGAAAAGAAAAAGAAGAAGAACAAAAGAAGATACAACCTACCCTATCTGTAACTCCCTCCCCTCTTATAATCCCTTTCCCGTAATAGATCCTGTAACAAAATAACTACCCCACACTCACAACTGCCTAACAGAGTAACTACCCACAACTGTCTAATAGAACAATTTCTATCATTCCCTATCCCTTAAAAGGAAGCTTGACCTCAAGGCTGGAAATGAGGAAAACGCTGCTGCAAGGAGTACCAAGTCTCCCAGGTGGCATCCTCAGGAATAGAATTAGACCAGTGGACCAAAACCATGGTAAGAGGCCGGCTATGTTTCTTGATAAGTTTTCTATCCAAAATCGCAATGGGTTCCAATTGTAGTTGGCCATCAAGACTGGTAGGTGGAAAGGAAGGTTGCACAACAATACCTTGACCCAGTTTAGGCTTCAATAAGGGGACATGGAAAACTGGATGCAGCTTGGAGGAAGATGGCAAATTGAGTTTGTAGGCAACAGGTCCCAGCTTCTGCAGGATTTGGAAAGGACCAAAATACTTGGGAGCTAGTTTAGCATTCCTCCGTAATGCCAGAGAAACTTGCTTGAAAGGCTGAAGTTTAAGAAAAACCCAATCGCCAACTGAAAAAACTCGCTCAGACTTGTGCTTATCTGTTTGTTGTTTCATTCGATGCTGGGACTGAACCAGATGCTCTTTCAACAACTTCAAAATAGCAGCTCTATCCTGCAACAAAGAATCAGCAGCTGCCACAGTAGTATTCCTTGGAATATAATGGTTCAAGCTGGGAGGGGTTTGACCATATAGGCCTCATATGGTGTGACTCCCGTAGTGACATGGTAGGTAGTGTTATACCACCATTCAGCGAGAGATAGCCATTTGGTCCATACAGTAGGTCTGTCTCCGGCTAAGCACTGCAAGTGCCCCTCAACGCATCTATTAACTACTTCAGTTTGGCCATCCGTTTGGGGGTGATAAGAAGAACCCATATACAAACTAGTACCCTGCAATCGAAATAATTCATTCCAGAATTTACTAGTAAACACCGGGTCCCGGTCTGAAACAATAAAAAGAGGCATCCCATGAAGTTTAAACACATTATCTAAGAATGCTTGAGCTACTGCAGTAGCGGTGTATGGATGGGTTAAGGAAATGAAATGAGCATATTTACTAAGCCTATCCACAACCACATAGATCACAGTTTTATGGGAAGAGCTGGGTAACCCTTCAATGAAATTGATGGGTCGTTGAACACACCAAAAATAATCACTAAACTATACCAAATTCTTTTAGAATAATGGCAAGTCCAAGTATCGATCCACAGGGACTATTGTGAAATTAAACTAATTTAATTGTTAAATTCCTAAATTAATTTTGATAAAAAGATTGAATGATCATAACCTAATTTAATAACGAATCAATTAAACTAAGGAATTAAATTATCAATAATAAATGAAATTGGATTTACTGAATTACGGGAAAAACTGGGGCAAAGAGTCCACCACTAGCCACGTAATTAGGGTTTCCAATTGAAATCAATTATGCTATGGTTCGAACGGATTAATGCTTTGCAACTACAAGCTCAAAGCATTTAACAAGAAGATCATCACATTCAATGTACGAGCACAAACCATCTCAAGTAATACGAATCGTCCACTCTAAACTAGGGTAGTGATACGACTCGTTCCTCGTAGTATGGTTCATCTCATACCTTGAATGTGAAGGAATAGAAAACTCATGTATGGATAACATTCAACAATCACAGAAAGTCAAATATTTAAAGAGATAATGAAAAATATATAAAAGAAACTTCTAAATCACCATACAAATGTTCAAACTTTTACATAATTAAAAATCAAAAAGAAAACAAAATAATTACATGGCTAGGGTTTCATCAAAACCCAAGAAAAGGAGACTAGTCACTCATGGAGAAGTGGAAGGAGGTAGATGGAGAAGAAACCACCATGGGACCCATCTTTGAAGCTTTTTGTTTCTCTTCATTTCCAAACCCTGGTCTCTTTCTTTAGGTCAAAACAAGTTCAGAACCCTAGAAAAGCCTTTTCCTTTTCTTTTTATATTTCTACTCACTTCCAAAAAGGTTTAAAACGTCGGTTTGACTTTCTTAGAAAAAGTCAACGCATGTGCGGGAAAGTCAATGCACGTGCGGGAAAGTCAACTCTGTCCAAATTCTGTCTTTTTGCCCATTTTATGCTCCGACGATGTACAACCTGATTGACACTCAACATACATAAAGTATACAGTTTGACCAGCAAGTGAAGTTAAGAGATTCTAATTAACAGCCTCAATGATGTACATTTCGGCCTTAATCACATCCCCCAACTTACTACTTGCTAGTCCTCAAGCAAGTAAAATAAAATAAAATAAAACAAAATCTATCTATTTCCTCTTTCGTGGGAAAATAGTTGCATTTAGCATATGCAACAAGCCTTTAAACCACAAGGTTACCCCAAGTGAACGAGTAAAGTCTCGTGAAGGTTTCCAGAAATGATACCCACAAACATTAATATATTCATATATACTCAACAACAAATGACCACATTACTCCACCTAACAATCAACTTATGTGCCACTACAGTGTGATATTGAGACATCATGAGTCATTAAAGGCACAGTGGACAAGCATGAAGGAACCTATTGAGTCGAAATCACAATTCAGTTAATATAAAAGTAAAGTTCCCTATACTTGTGCATGCTAGTAAACAAGTCATGAGTACCTTTGGTGTAAAGTGCAATCTCCATATTAGTTAACTGTCCACTATAATAACCCAGTGTAACTCATAATAACACCCAACATATACAGAAAAACTAACCTGTTGTAGCCAAGATTCTCAAAATTTATTTATTTATTTATTTATTTTTTATTTTTTTTATGACTGTGCAATGTCTTGATCCATTATGCTTTCTAATCAACCCATGTAGCAAGTTTTGGGCCAATGACTCCCAAACCAGACGGTTTTAGGGCATTAGGTGTAGAGACACCCCTACGGGCTTAATAACTCGAGTTGAAAAGTCTACGAATCCGAACTAGTCATTCTTCTTGTTTTTCCTTAACTGTGCAATGTCCAAGTCCCTTAAGCTTTCTAATTAACCCATGTAGCAAGTTTTGGGCTAATGACTTCCAAACCAAACGGTTTTAGGGCATTACGTGTAGAGACACCCCTACGGGTTTAATAACTCGAGTTAAAAAGGCTACGAACCCAAATAAGTCAAGTTTTTTTCCTTCGTTTTTTTTTTTTTTTGGGGTAAGAATCTTGGCTCCTCATTTATTCTTTTCTGCAACTCTAGCTATTATCAATGATGTACACCAGGGATTATAACAAAAAGATCACCGCTATGATAGTGTGCTCATGTGAATTAAGGCATACTCATGACAAGTGTACTAATACCACAAACACAGACAACTCTCCTCGTGCAAACATCGCATGCAAGTATTTACCCAATAAACCCTTTTCATACAAGTCTACTATACTCTCCAATTAACATATGCAAATATCATCACCCTACTAGCAAAAAGTCACATCAAATGAAGTAATGCAATCAAGTGAAACAGGTATAAGTATGAATTATGAGCCAGATAGAAATGCATAAAAGAAAATATAACCCTCATCCCCCAACTTGAATATGACACTGTCCTCAATGGAAAAGTAAAGAGAAATGAAAGAAAATTACCAGAATTATAGGCGCACATCCAGGTAGGCAGAGAGTAACATATACACACTTCAATTTTTTTTTTTTTGGGAAAACGAAATTAATTAAATAAATGAATAAAAATGATATTAAATTAAATTAACTAAACTATAAAATAAACTAAACAAAACTAAACTATAGATTAACCAAACTACAAAAGAGACTAAAGTATAGAATAAATTAATAGAAGAGAAGAAAATAAAATAAAATAAAAACTAAACTACTTAATAATTAAAGGAACAATTACATCATAGAATAGAAAAAATAAAAATAACATCACTAACTAAACAAATAAAATTAAAAATAAAAATAAAAATAAAACAATCCACAAACTAATTAAACGAATGAGAATCAGTAACGAAACAATTTAAACTAAACAAATATAGCAAATAAAAAAAAAAACTAAATTAGGATTATTGTTAGCACCATGATTTCTAAGGTTTTTTTTTTTCCCGAAAATAGAAAATAAAAATAAATAAATAAATAAATAAAACGAATTATATATATATAAATATAAAATTATAAATAAAATAATTGTATATTTATTTATTTACTTAAATAAATTAAAAATGGAATAAAAGAAAAAAAAATAAAAAAATAAAACAAAACCAGATTCACAAGTAGGGTGCAAACCAACAAATGCACAGTTTCCTGCACATGCGGAGCCTAGGCCGCACGTGCGGCGATTTGCACCCCTCGCGCAAATATTTTTTTTTTTTTTTAATGATCGTCCTCCCGCACGTGCGGGGCCTAAGCCGCACGTGCGGCTTGGTTGATGCACCAACGCCCGCACCTGCTTTTAAAGCAGGGGGCAACTTTGATTTTGTGAGAAATTTTTTTTTTTTTTAACAAGTACAACAAATTTTTTTTTTAATTATTTTTTTTAAAAAAATGAACAAGTATAACACCTTTTTTTTTAAAAAAAAGAAAATAAACATGAAAACATGCCCCTTTCTTTTTTTTTTTTTAAAATGTTGTTGAATACTTGATTTCCCAAATACCACAAAGCAGAAATCAAGGTCTTACCCAGGCTAGGGAGGGTCCCTTCCACCCACACGCATGCAATGACCTTTTTCTGCCACATTGTAACAGCATAGTTTAACAAAAACAAGAAGCACTCGCAAGCGTACATACTTCAAGAAAATGGAAAACTAACTCCCAACACCTAACAAAAGGCACCAGAGTTATGGCATAAAGTTGCCACTTCAGAATCCCTCAGGTAATAAAACCCAGCGTAGTTTATAGCCTTCGGGCTAGTACAACCCAAATATACTTAACCATTTCTACCTCCAATTGACATCCGAAATAAATATAGCAAATAAGAAAATAACGGAATGCCTACTAAAGGTATAATCTTCACGCGAAAACCACGGGTACTACTTTTCTCCCTAACTGTGTTTGTAACTTTCCCTATTCTCCAACAGGGTGACAGACTAGGTTGATTCGGTATCCAGAATTGAGACGCATAAAGCTACCTCAACCTATGGGGCTGCTATACAGAGTTCAAGCCGAGGTAGTTTTGAAGCAATCTCTACACCCCTGGGTATTTAAACCAGACTCTAGTCTCGGAAATCCCAAACCTTGGTGTTCTAGGCTTTGCCATTCGAACTCTAGTTTCCACCGTCTTAGTTGGTCTCCTAGGAACTTACTACAAACACGGTTAGGTGGCTATACCAGACCGTCAGATGCCGTTCGGGCACAGCTAACACCAAAGGAATTACACCTTTAGAGGATTTAAAGTCTCCTAGACGCAAATAAAGCATAACGAGAATAAAGAAAAACAGAATAGTATAGAACGGAAAGAAAAGAGAATAAGGAATCAATCTATCAATCATAATAAAATGGGTCCATCAAACCCCTGGGTAAAGGAAAATTATCCTTTCTAGTCGAGGAATTTAGTCTCCTATAATCAATGCACACTCGCCACCCAGTAGTGGTTCATGTGGGAACTAACTCTCCTCCCTCATTCTCAACAACGGTGATGCCCGATTTCTTGGGCACCACTTGTGTGGGACTCACCCACTTGCTATCTGAGATGGGGTATATAATACCCGCTTCCAACAATTTTAATACCTCCTTTTTCACCACCTCTTTCATGTTAGGATTCAGTCTCCATTGCATTTCGCGAGAAGGTTTGGTGTCCTCCTCTAGGTGTATATAATGCATGCACACGGAGGGATCTATCCCTTTCAAATCAGCCACTGACCACCCTATAGCACTCCGATGTGCCACGAGAACACTCATTAACTGACTCTCCTGCTCTACAGTCAAGTCAGATGCAATGATGATCGGTAAAGTATCTTGGGTCCCTAAAAATGTATACTTGAGTATGGCCGAGAGTGGCTTCAACTCAAGTGTAGGTGGTGTGACCAAAGATGGTATGGCAGGCTCTCTCGACAGAGGAGGAAGTGACTTAAACCGGGCTTTCCATGGAGGAAAATCCGGTGTAGAAGAAGAATTAAGCAAGACATTCACCTCCTCAACTGACCCATAAATATCAAAATTTTCAAACCCAAAATGAGCTAGACAAGCCTCTAAAGGGTCCTCTACAAGAATGGAGGGCAAAGCCTCCTCCACAATCTCATCTACAACATCCACTAATAAGCACTCCTCTCTCTCATGAGGTTGTTGGGATGCTTGGAAAACATTAAGTTTCACTTGCACGTTGCCAAATGAAACTTCCATAACCCCAGTTCGACAATTTATGCATGCATTGGCCGTAGCCAAGAAAGGTCGACCTAAGATCACCGGGATTTGTCTGTTAGAAATGGCTACCGGTTCCATACCTAACACTAAAAAGCCAACAGGGAAGTAGAACCTATCAACCTTAACTAGCACATCCTCAATCATGCCACGTGGCACTCTGAGGGACCGATCAGCCAATTGAAGAGTGACAGTAGTGGGCTTCAGCTCGCCAAGCCTAAATTCCTCGTACACAGAGTACGGTAATAAATTGATACTAGCCTCTAAATCTAATAAGGCCCTATCAATGAAATGGTCCCCTATAATGCATGCAATGGTTGGGGCACCCGGGTCCTTAAGCTTAGGAGGTGTGTCATTCAACAAGATGGAGCTTACTTGCTCCGTGAGTAGGACCTTTTGGGACGCATGTGTCCTAGATTTATGCTTTTGCGTACAAAGGTCCTTTAGAAATTTGGCATATGATGGTACTTGCTTAATCGCCTCCAACAGGGGGAGGTTGATTTTTACCTGTTTAAAGACATCCATCATTGCCTCCATAGATGCCGCCTTCTTATTAAAAGGGGACGGTGTATCAAGGCATTGGGGAAAGGGTGCCTTAGGCACATATGGAGTGCTAGGGACTAAGTCATCCCTCTTAAGTGTTTCCCCCTCACCCTTGCTCGCATTAGGTGTACCCCCGTGGTCACCCTTCTTAACTCTAGTTGCATCAGATGCAACTGACTGAGGCTCTAACTCCTTACCACTTCTCAAAGCAACCACCGTCTGCACTTGCTCATGTTGCTTACCATTCCCACCCGAAATGACTGCCCCGTATTGTCCCTTAGGGTTGGCCACAGTTTGACTTGGTAATTTTCCCTCCTCTCTCCGATTCATGTTGTTAGCTATTTGACCCAATTGGATCTCTATCTTGGCAATAGAGTGAGTGTGGGAGTGAACTATCGGTGCTAACCCCTTAAGTTCTGAGAGAACTTCCAACACCTGAGTCTCAAAGGCAGAGTTGCCCTGAGGAACAGGCGGGGGTTGTGGTTGCCGGTATGGTTGTGGGGGTCAATAAGGTTACGGTGGTTGGTAGGATGATTGGTTGGCAAAATTATTGAAATTCTGCCTTGGTGGTGGAGGATTGTAAGAAGTGCCTTGTGAAGGGGGTCTCCATGAGAAATTAGGGTGATTTCTCCATCTCGGATTATATGTGTTGGAGTATGGGTCATTACCCGGGTTGGAGAATTCTTGAGCCGCATTCACATGCTCTGGGACTAACTCTAGAAATTGTGATGCCGAAGGGCACTCACTCAAGTCATGAGTAGGGCTCGCACATATAACACATGTCTCACGAAATTGAGGCTGATCTTGCTGGGTAGGGGCATGTCCCGTAGCTAATAAGTGGTCTATCTTGCGGGACAGTGCCTCTACTTGTTGGGCTAACTCTAGGTTTTGCCCAACCTCATAAATGCCCCCTCTTTTCGGGGCTCCAACTACTGGTTGCCGGACTTGCGCCGGGCTGTAGAGGCATGGTGAATGGAATTATCACTTAGGTTCTCAAACAATTGCCATGCCTCGGCATCATTTTTAGACATGAATGTCCCACCACAGGACGAATCCACCATTTGGCGGTGCGGCTCAGTTAAGCCATAATAGAATGTTTTAACAAGTTGCCAATCAAGTACTTGGTGGTGGGGACACTGTTGGAGAAGGTCTCTAAGTCTTTCCCATATCTCATGGAATTGCTCGCCATCCATTTGAGCAAAGTTTGTGATGGCTCGCCTAAGTTGGTTGGTTTTACCTATGGGAAAGTACTTCTCCAAGAACCGTTGCTGTAATTGCTCCCAAGTTGTGATTGAATTAGCAGGTAGAGAATTTAGCCAGTGTTTGGCTTTATCCTTTAACGAAAATGGAAACAATCGCAACATTAAGGCCTCATTTGTGAAATTATGGATCCTCACTGTCGAGCAAATTTTCAGAAATTCATTCAAATGCTTATAAGGGTCATCATGAGTTAGTCCATGGAATGATGGGAGCATTTGTATGGTGCTGGACTTAATCTCATAATGAGCAGCAGTGGTGTTAGGCAATTGGATGCATGATGGTGATGTATATGCAGTGGGTGTAAAATAATCCTTAAGTGTCCGGTTAGGCACATTCGGGACATTAGGATCTGCCATCTTTAATGGCTCAATGTATGAATATGAATACTCAAGCCTAGGAACACGGGCAGAAGCCCTAAGTCTCCTAAGAGTCCTTTCTAGTTCAAGGTCCAAACTTCACAATTCAAGGCGACAAGAACGACGCCTGTGCATACACTACCCATACACACACAAAAAGTTCGTCTCATACCTTGAATGTGAAGGAATAGAAAACTCATGTATGGATAACATTCAACAATTACAGAAAGTCAAATATTTAAAGAGATAATGAAAAATATATAAAGGAAACTTCTAAATCACCATACAAATGTTCAAACCTTTACATAATTAAAAATAAAAAAAAAACAAAATAATTACATGGCTAGGGTTTCATCAAAACCCTAGAAAAGGAGACTAGTCACTCATGGAGGAGTGGAAGGAGGTAGATGGAGAAGAAACCACCATGGGAGACATCCTTGAAGCTTTTTGTTTCTTTTCCCTTCCAAACCCTAGCCTCTCTCTTTAGGTCAAAACAAGTTCAGAACCCTAGAAAAGCCTTTTCCTTTTCTTTTTATACTTCTACTCACTTCCAAACAGGTTTAAAACGTTGGTTTGACTTTCCAAAAAAAAGTCAACGCATGTGCGGGGAAGTCAACGCACATGCGGGAAAGTCAACTCTGTCCAAATTCTGTCTTTTTGCCCATTTTATGCTCCGACGATGTACAACCTGATTGACACTCAACACACATAAAGTATACAGTTTGACTAGCAAGTGAAGTTAAGAGATTCTAATTAACGGCCTCAATGATGTACATTTCGGCCTTAATCAGAAATCCATCGAAATATCACTTCAAAGCTTAGTAGGAATGGGAAGGGGCTGTAACAACCCAAGTGCTGCCACTGTTTCATACTTATTCCGCTGACATACATCACATTCAGCCACAAACTGAAGTACATCAGATTTTAGGCCTTTCCAATAAAAACCTTGTTTGATTCTTCTATAAGTTCTCTCGCCTCCTGAATGCCCACCGGTGGGAGTAGCATGATGTTCCTTGATGAGTGTGGTCTTTAGTTGAGGTGAATTACTAACTACCAACCTGGTTTTGTAATAGAGCATTTTATGTTGCCAAAGAAAATGAGGATGACTGGTTGGATTCTGAGTCAAATTTGCGATAAGTTGTTGGATAGAAGGGTCTTGTTCTCAACTAGTTTGAAGATCTTTAACCCAATGGCAGAGGACAACAGAGAGAGCGGACATATTGCTCATATCTTCCTCTCCTTTTCTGGACAAGGCATCTGCAACATAGTTAGATTTACCACTCCGGTATACAATTTTGTAATCAAAACCCATGAGTTTGGGAAGCCATTTTTGTTGCACGAGAGTGGTAATTCTCTACTCCAGTAAGAATTTGAGGCTTTGGTGATCTGTCCTAATGTGGAAATGTCTACCCAAGAGATAATGCCTCCATTTGGTAACAGCTAGAACTATAGCCAAGAATTCCTTCTCATATGTAGATAACCCAAAGCTGCGGCCAGACAATGACTTACTAAAATAGGCTATGGGTTGTCCCTCTTGCATCAATACAGCTCCCAACCCCTTATTAGAAGCATCACATTCCAGCACAAAGGTTTTATCATAATTGGGTAAAGCCAATACAGGAGCAGTAGTCATAGTTCTTTTCAATAGAATGAAAGCTTGTTCAGCATCCTCTAACCATTTAAAGGCATCCTTTTTAAGCAATATAGTAAGGGGTTGGCTGATCTTGCCATAGTCTTTTATGAACCTTCGGTAATAGCCAGTCAAACCCAAAAATGCTCGAAGAGCTTTCAAAGATTGAGGTCTAGGCCAAGTAGACATAGCGTCTATTTTAACGGGGTTTGCAACCACACCAGAACCATAAATAATATGCCCCAAATACTCCACTTGCTGCTTCCCAAAAGTACACTTGGACATCTTAGCATATACTTGATGAACTCTCAATTTTTCCAAGGTCAAAGTCACATGAAACATATGTTTGGCTCGGCTCTGACTGTATACGAGGATATCATCAAAAAATACCAACACAAACTTCCTCAAAAATGGCCTAAACACATCATTCATCAGGCTTTGAAAGGTGGATGGAGCATTGGTCAAGCCAAATGGCATGACCAAAAATTCATAGTGGCCTTCATGCGTTCAAAAAGCTGTTTTTTCAATGTTAGGAGCATGCATCCGGATTCAATGGTACCCAAATCTTAAATCCAACTTAGAGTAGAATTGAGCTCCATGCAACTCATCAAGTAATTCATCAATCATGGGAATAGGGTATTTGTCTTTGATAGTGTCCTTATTTAAAGCTCTGTAGTCAATACACATTCGCTGAGTATTGTCCTTCTTTTTTACCAAAAGGCTGGTGAAGAAAAAGGAGACACACTTTGCCTTATAACACCTGAGTTCAACATCTCTTTTACTATTTTCTCAATCTCATTCTTCTGAATATAAGGATATCGATAAGGCCTAATATTTGGGGGATGACTACCATCCTTGAGAGGTATTTTGTGATCATGTGATCTACTTGGAGGTAAGTCACTGGGTTCCTGAAACACATCAGTATAATCATGTAAGATTCTATCAAGATCCGAATGAACCTCATGGTCAACTTCCACAAAATTGGAATGTAGGTTGCAAAGATGAGCTATGAGTCCTTGTGGTTTTTTCTGTATCAACTTCTCTATTGCCTTAACTTCAATTTGCTGTATCTCCACTGTTGCACCACCTCGCAGTGCATGTTTTTTGCCAAATGCAGTGAATTCCATCTTCAAATTCTGAAAATCCCATAACATCGGTCTCAAAGTAGATAACCACTGGACTCCCAATACCATGTCACAACCCCCCAAAGGTAATAATCTCATGTCAGCTGCAAAAATTGTACCCTGCATAACCCACTGGAAATCCTTGACCATAGCATTGCTTTGTAACTTGGTACCATCAGCTACCACCATTGTTAAAGGATTGGTGAATTGGATTGATGCTCCGGTTCGTTTTGCCATTACTGGGTCCAAAAAATTGTGGTACTACCTGAATCAATTAATATAGTGACCATAATCTTCCTAACCTTTCCTTTAATTCTCATAGTCTTATAAGAGAAAGAACCTGATAGGGCATGAACTGAGATTTGCAATTCTTCTTGCACATTTTCTTTGTCCATGTCCTGCACCACCTCCTCAAAGACATCTTCCTTATCTTCAGCTTTGAGCATAAAGAGTTGCTTCTTCTTGCAAACATGGCCTCTGAAATATCTCTCGTCACATCCATAACATAATCCTTTCATTCTTCTCTCCTCCAATTCCTTCTGTGTTAGTTTCTTTACAGCAGTTCCTGACTCCACAGGTTTTGAAGCTGGCTCCATGGATTTGCTACTTGTAGGAAAACTGGTACTGTAGCTTTTGGAATAAACTCTATTCTTCTTAGCTAAGGCCTCAATTTTGTCTTCTTGTAACCTTGCTAAACCCATGGCTTGTGACACATTTCTTGGCCTAAACATTTGTACTCCTGCCTTGATTTCATCCTTCAAGCCACTTATAAAACAACTAACAAAGAATTCTTCTGATAACCTATTTGTTTTATTTGCCAATTCTTCAAATTTTCCCTGGTAGATTTGGACTGTTGATATCTATCTCAATTTCGATAGTTGTCCCATGGCATCATCAAATAGGCTATCTCCAAATCTATCAACCAGGGCCCCAACAAATTCCCTCCAAGATCTGAGAACATGGGTCTTTTCATACCATTGAAACCAATGAATAGCCCTATCCTCCATGTGTATTGAAGCCAATCGCACTTTTTGTGTTTCATCGATCGGATTAAATTCGAAAAACTTCTTACATTTGTATACCCAAGCCTCAGGGTCTTCACCGAAAAATTTCCGGAAATCCAATTTGGCAAATCTAGTGTGCCACTAATTTGGATTATTGGTGGGTTCTTGTGTAGGAATGATCAGAGGAATCGAAGAAGAAGAACTCACCTTTTCTACGATTTGCTTGTACTTCAGGTTCAAAGCTAAAACCAGATCCTTGATTCTAGCCATGGCTTCGGCTTGTTTATCCGAACTTTTTTTTAGATGCTGAATAGCATCCTCGATTCGTTTGATATCCTGAGATCGTGTACCGTTCGCCATTACCGAAGTGATTTGCCTAAGTCCAAAGAACAGTGGCTCTGATACCACTGATAAGCTTCTAGCAATTAATCTCAAAATTAGAAAGGAAACTCAGCTTCTGTTATTCAAGTCTCATCAAACGAAATGAAGAACTCTTCCATAGAGTTTTACAATAAGAAAGAAAAAGAAAAAGAAAAAGAAGAAGAAGAAGAACAAAAGAAGATACAACCTACCCTATCTGTAACTCCCTCTCCCCTTATAATCCTTTTCCCGTAACAGATCCTGTAACAAAATAACTACCCTACACTCACAATTGCCTAACAGAGTAACTACCCATAACTATCTAACAGAACAGTTCCTATCATAAATCAAATGGTGCCTTTGAATATCTATGTTGTGAAGCAAGTGTGATATATATATATATATTGTCATGTTTGATGCAATTATAACAATATTAGTTTGTATAACATATTTTTAGTCAGTAACATTTTGTTTTGTTAGATTAATAAATGTAAACCTAGTGAACCTAGTTCTGCATTAGAGACAACTCATTTCTATATATTTATGTTCTTTTTGTTTTTTTTTATTTGGAAAACAATGTTGAAGAGCAAAAACGCAAACATGATGAGTTTAAAAAAATAAATGTGGATGCATCATCTGTGGAAGATCTGTTTCTCCGAAGAAACGCATGCTTAAAAGTAAAATGGATAAATTATCGGCTTTTTTTGAAATTTTGAAATAATATAATAAAAGTTGGCATAATTATATTAATCTCTTTTGTAATAATGGAAAATTTAACAATGTTAGTTTTAGTAGGTAAATTATTTTCTTAATCTTATGTCATGCCCTCAAATAATACATAAAACCCATCACTTTAGACATGCATTGATATAAAAGAAACCAACCATTTCTATTCTCGGAGTAGTTCTTACAACAGTATTACATGTTAACAACAAAAGCAAATGACCTATGGGCTTACAGCTTTCCAAGTTAACACTTGGTTACACAAAAGAAGAGTACTAACTCTATACAAAATAAGCCCTTGGCTTGATGTACATGTAATACAAACAAAATAAACAAAAGAGTCTTCAACTCTCATTATCACCCAAGCTATGTCCTTGGAGGTGGCATGCTACCTGTACCTGAAAATAATGTCCCATATAGGGTGAGCCAACGCCCAGTAGAGATATGCTAAACACAGTATGAGCAGTAACTAAGACATTAGTAATTGATAAATGTTTAGTCCCCATAAATCAATTCATAACTCATTTCCCTTACATGACCACTATGTCCATGTTTCATTTCAGTTTCCATTTCTTATCAATTTCACAATTTACATCAACGGTTCAGAACCTGGTCAACCACTTATATGAGACAGTGACTCATATTAAACGTTTCTCATTTTACAATAGATAAGCATACTGGTTGTGTCAGCATCTCAACAGATAAGCATGCAAGCTATATCCACATTTCAACAGATAAGCATATTAGCTATATCAACACTTTCAAAGATAAGCATAGGAGCTGTATCAACACATCAACTCACAAGCATATGAGCTATATCAGTGGAGTCCATCCCCTATCTCCTCCCAAACAACATCCGGTTTAGAGGTCCATCCCCTATCTTCCCCTAAACCGTGGAGTACATCTCCTATATCCTCCCACATACACAACGTATATACATATAGGTCATATACACAATCAAACAATACATATCGTTAATGTATTCTATCAACCGTCATACTCTATGACACATCCAATTGATTAGTTTTAGTTCGCCTAATCATCATGCATTGTCTACAACAATCATAGCTACCCTCCATCGGTAGTCCAAAGCAATTATTTCTAAATAGATAATAAAAGCTCCAACAGATAAAATATCAATGTTTTCAAAAGTAAGCGATTAATAAATCCAACTCCACCATCTCACAATATGATGGGCCAATTTCATTATTTCTAACTCAATTTCACATAATCACAATATTCCCAAATTAATTGTACCAATTAATTTATATCACAAATTAGGGTTTTCCATCTCATTTCCCAATACTGACCCAATGGCCTATATATCAACAACCAACATCAATATCCTTATTTTGAAACCCAAAATACATATTATGAGCCCAAAATCACAAAACCCTCTTAGTACATTTGAAACCCTAAGTCCCAAAATCCACCATTTAAACAACAAGCTCAAAATCTAGGTTAAAACCCATAAATGTGAGTAGGAATCCCTACCTCAAAAGTTGGCACCCAACGAAGAAGATGAAGAAAACGGAAATGCTCCAAATCCCGAGATTCTTGGATCAAAAGGTAGCCCTCGACGATCAACAACTTTTTGTAAAGGCTAAAGGTGAGGAAACAACTCTAACTAGATCAATACCTAGAGAGAAGGCAAGGTTCTAGAGAGAGAGGCTCAACAATGGAGTTTTGGAAAAGTAAGAGAGAGAAAAGGATGTGAAAAAGTGATTTAAAAACCCGGATCTCGGCTTTATATAAAAGTCGCCCCACTCGAGCGTGGAAACCCCCGCTCGAGCGTCACTCACAGACTCACGCTCGAGCGTCCAAACCGCCGCTCGAGCGCCGGATACGCACTTCCAGTACTTTGGCAGAATCAGGTCCCTGCTCGAGCGTCTAACTCGCCGTTCGAGCGTCACTCACAAACTCCCGCTCGAGCGTCCAAAACCCCGCTCGAGCGGCCAACACTACAGTGGAAATACTGGGAGGGTGATATTCCCACTCGAGCGCCAAAACCCTCGCTTGAGCGGACAAGCAACAAAAGGGTCCCCGCTCGAGCGTCAAAAGCCCCGCTCGAGCGGACAGGCCAAAATCTGGGCAACTACTTTTGGTTCTAAACTCAACCAACCTGTTACAAACCTGCCCACCACAACCCAAGACTCAAATACAAAGAGTAAAGGATGTAAACAAGATACACAACTACCAACTCCACGGAACCTAAGTCCGGATACAGCAATTAAAGAAAAGGGAAACCGGGATCGCTATATCTTACATATTCTAGTTTTTTTGCTCAAATCCCCATAATTGGGATTGAAGAGGCTAAATATGAAATAGGTCGGATCCAAGCCTTAGACCGGTCCAATCCTCTAAGCATAAATCCAAGTGGGTTAGATGAACATGTGGGCAAGCCAATTAAGCCCAACTCCATGATCAACAGTCCACTCAAGTTCTCAAGCACTTGGGCCCAACTCGCAGTGGAAAGTCTAGTTCAATCGCAATTTTGGGCTGGGTCGAGCTGAGTTGAGCTGCAGGACTTAATCTATGAGTCGAACCCATCATCAGAACCAAAGTGGGCCGAGCCCATACAAAGATATCTGAATGGGCCAACCTATCTCTACAAACAGTCTCACAAAAGGTCGAGCCGAGGCACAACGATACCAAGCTGAGGAAACCTTTCAGAGAAACGTGGAAGCTATGAATGCATGCATGTGCAAGCTTTCACCTCGGTTGGTCCCCTCCTTCATAGAATCACGGAAATAGTTAACAAAGGGAATGCGATCTGTTATATGCATGGTTACAATGAGTATATGCATGCATTGTCAACTACCTTGTGGTCCCCTACCTTGAGCAATGTTAAAGGAAGCTTAGAAGCACCAAAGTTCCATGAAACTATCTTGGGCAACAAGCAAAGTTTTCTATATAAGCAGTTTGTGATGGATTGGTGGGGGTAACAAGGGCCTAGTGGCATGTGGTCCTCAAACCATTTTACTTTATGGGGTAATTTGAAGGGGAATTTATTAGAATTTTTTTTTTCCCAAATGGTTGTATTTTAATTAGTCTATAAGATATTATTGTATTCTAAACTTTTATTATTTTGAAATTTGATCCATAAAATCTTAGTTCTCATATTTAAGATATTTTATTAAAAATTGTACCTTTACAAATATTTTTTTGAAATCCTTAGCAACTTAGTGAAGTGAATATTCATATTAAATGAATTTGATAGTGTGAATGTTCCCATTGACGATGTAAATATTCACATCATGAAATATTCACATTGTTAATGTGAATATTAATGCGCGTTTCAACCTATTATTATTAGGGATATTTTAGTAACTATATCATCTATGAAACTTATTGAAACATAAAAAAATAATTTGAATTAGGTAAAATATAAGTAGGTGAAAATAGATTTATAAATAAATATCCCTAATTTGAAATCAGTTGATGTTTGAAAAAATATTTTTAAATTAATGGTAAATTTTAAAAATATTAGAAAGTGAAATTATAAACTATCTCCTGAATTAGTAAATATTTTTTAGACTTCCTCTAACATTTAAAATCCCCTTATTTCGATCTAGGATAAAGTACACTGATATCTTTTAAATTTGAAGAGGAGGGTATTTCAAAATAGTTGGACAGATAAAAAAAATTTATAAAAATATGTAAGATGTAAGTGATTTGGTGATAGGGCTTCATGTTTGTGTAATTTTTTTTTTCATTGGGATGTATTTCCCCCTTCACAAAAAAAGAAAATAAATTTTATAGATGTTTGACGTAAGCTTTTTAAATTTTAATTAGGAGTGTTTGATTAGCAAAATTAATAGTGAGTGAACTAAAAATTCATAAGATTAGTGTATGATTGGTTTATTTAGTTAAATTAGTGATATACACTATTCTCTTTTGACCACATTTGTTTTGCAATAAATATGAAAATATATAATTTCAATTATATGTGTGTTTTGCGTTATTAATTGTAATATTAAAAGATTTATCCGAATAATAAAATTTGTAATTAAACAATGAAAATGTAAGTCTCATAAATTAATAATTTCAATCATATGCTATAATCCGCTTGCTTAAATAAGCCCATAATACTTTAACTCTCTTTTCATTAGAAATCTGTTAGTCATGTGAATGAAACAAAAATGATATTGTTATGTCGTTTATATTGAAATGTATGTTCTACTTCATTTATTTTTATATCTTTATATCAATGGATTAGTGTTGGCTTTTTTGGCTTTTGAAGGTTAATTATGTAATTTAAAGCGTGCCAGTAAGAATCAATAAGTTCCTATAGAATTTTAATTGCCAACCAATTATCAGACGATTATGTTGTAGTTCTTTCAGCCTCAAGAGGACTTTTACTGGTGGCTTTTTAGGAGAAACTTATAAATGATCACAAATACAAAATAGTTCAAAAACTGAATTTCATTGAATAAATAAGAACTTACGATGAAATGACCCAGCTTTGAAAAAGGTTTACAACAGCGACTATTTGAAACTATTCCTAGGAAATGAAGTGCAGTATAGGAATTGAAGTGTTGGAAATATAAAGAACTGGAAATGTAAAACTGGAAAGGAAAAATGAAGTAAATAAACTGGTGTATGGATCTGAGTCTGGGCCTTGCATTCTGGGGCCTTCTCCTCTATTTATATTTCCCAAAGGTAATCGTCGAAATGGGTTTCCAACCATCGAAATACACTTCCACGATCTCTGGTCATGGCTTCGCATAATCAGCTTCCACTACGCCATTCCTTCAGTTAGGCTTCCCTCCTATATTTGAATTCAAACTTTTGAGTAACCGTTGGGTCATGTTACCTCGTGCCTTCTAACTGCTTTCATGTAACGTAGACCCATCATTACTAATATTGTGATAACCCTGTTTTGTGTTATGTTAATTAATCTTATTTTCGATTGTGATTATGGCCTTGATGTGATTTTGAGTGCCATTTATATGATTATACGTGTTTTTAGATCTCTATCTGTTCACCGTAGGAAGATCTATTTGGCTTTCTGCTATAAAATTTAATTAAAGGTCGTAAAGGCGACAGAAACTGAAATTAACTGCATTTCTGCGATTAGCGTAATTTTTAGAGTTTACGGTGAAATTTAATTAAAAATTGATTCGGACCAAATTAATTAGATTAAATTGATTGAAGTAGACACAATTAACTAGCCTTCGTCAAGGTTGATTAGGCAAGTATATATATATGGGCCTAATTACAATTAAGCTCAGCATTCTTGCATCTGAGAAATACACTCTAGAGAGAGAGTGAGCTAAATTTAGAGAGAGGGAGAGAGAGAGAGAGAGCTCATTCTTGAAGATTTCGCAAAGGAATTCAAGAACTAAGAGGATTAACTCAAGAATTGGCTATAATTGGAAGAGTTGAAGCTCCTAGGTGAGTAATTGAACTCAAAACCATGGGTGTAAATCTATAGTTAAGTGAATTCAAAGATATTATGAAGAATTTGAGGGCCATATGTTCATGCATGTATAGAATTGCCATGAGTTTCCATGAGATTGCATGATCTAGCATAAGGCATATTAAACATGAAGATTTGTGCACCAAAGTTTACATGCATGCATAATTTTGATGAGCTTCATGATTTTGAACATTAATTGTACCATTTGAAGTGGAACTGGAGTAAATATTTTACATGCATACATGATTCATGAAAATTGGAGGCTTAATTGCATGAGTTTTGAAATTACAAGAAGAGTTTGTGATGATTTGAAATATGGATCATGATTTTTGGTCAATTGACTTCGAATTTCCCATGTTTTCATGCTAGGCATTGTTTTTCCATAATTTGGTACAAAATATGCAAGCTTTGGAACTTTGGGAAGGTATTTTGAGCTTTAAACAGAATTTAGGAAAACCCAGAATTCAACCTATCCGCTCGAGTGAGGAAAGTCTCGCTCGAGCGTGAAAATTTGGCTCCCAGAAGTTTTACAAAAATTGCACAGTGGCTCGAGCGGCATACTTTACACTCGAGCGAACCCTGTTTTGTGAAGACTCCCCACTTGAGCATCGAGAATCTCACTCGAGCGTGAATTACATGCAACCAGTACTTTTGCAAACCAAAGGCGTCCGCTTGATCGACCAAATCTGCGCTCAAGCAGAGAGCCCTGTTTCAAAAATTTTGATAAGTTGCATTATGTTTTGTTTTCTATTCTCTTTCGTTTCTAAGCACTCTTAGGCATGCATTAAGCATTGTAAATGAACTAAAAGGATAGGAATGAGGCCTAAGAGAAATAAATAAATTAAGAACGGATTGAATCGCTTGTGACCCAGTGTGTTATGAAATGTGTAGGATCAAGCGTAAAGGAAAATCCATCGATAGAACACTGTGAGTAATATCTTAGTAAGGATATTTTGAAGTATGCTACTTTCTAAATGCCTACCTCTGAATAAGTTTCATGGAATTGCTACTTTGAATTGTAAACGAATGTTCATTTGACATAAATGATTGGACCAAAGGCCGTTTGACATGAATGATTAGGCCAAAGGCTGTTTGACATAAATGATTGGGCCAAAGGCCGTTTGACATAAATGATTGAGCCAAAAACCGTTTGACATAAATGATTGGGCCAAAGGCCATTTGACATAAATGATTGGGCCAAAGGCCATTTGACATGAATGATTGGGCCAAAGGCTGTTTGACATAAATGATTGGGCCAAAGGCCGTTTGACATAAATGATTGGGCCAAAGGCTGTTTGTCATGAATGATTGGGCCAAAGGCTGTTTGACATGAATGAATTGGCCCCGAGGCCGTTTGATAAGAATGAATTGGGCCCGAAGCCGTTTGATATGTTTGGGCTTGATGTACTAGATAGAAACATGAATGGGCCTAAAGCCGTTTGATATTTCCGTTATGAATTTCATTCATGTAATTTCTCTATTTTGATATTATTCACTGGGCTTTCGTTCATTCTCATTTATGTGCATGTAGGTGGGCAAAGAGAGGTCCAAACCCAGCCTTAGTGAAGAATGTCCGAGGAAGTCAGTTTTGAGGAGTCAGCCCGAATGTCTCACGCACGAGACTTTATTTTTGTTCTTTTGTTCTTCTGTTACTCTTTTGCTATCTAGGTGAATACATTATATCACCTATGTTTATAAACTTTTGTTTGGCTGACTACACGTTTGAAGTTTCTGGACGTACCAGATGTTAATTCTGCCTATATGTGTGAGTTATTGTGATATGTTTTTTGAATAATTTCGCTATGCCATATAAGCACAGCTCATTGGACAAAATTTTTAAGTCCACTTCCATTTAGCCCCATTATTGTTATAACTATGTCTGATTTTGTTTGAGGCTGCAGGTAATCTCTTGATTACTGGCTGGTTATGACCTTAATCCATAGGGACGGGTTCGGGTCATGACAAATATGAACTGCCACGTGTCTGTTGCTGATTGGAGACTTGTATTAATCCCCCAAACCATCCTTTACGAGCCACATGTTAAGCTAGAATTAGCCTGTACAAAATATATAGCCAACATTACTCCAGACACTAATATACCCAATACTTGGTGATATTAGTAGATCAGTGTGCTTTAACCACGTCCTAGGACGTGCATGGACTTGGTTGAAGTATAACCATCTTTTTAAAAATGAAGCACTGAACTTCATTAAATCATTCCTTACGTTTTGAACATTCCCTTCGTTATCTGTGAATACGAAGAGATTGATACATCTCCAATGGCTAATCATGTTTTTTCTTACATTGATCGAGCATACGAGGAGGTATTTGACAATGATGACTGACCTCGAAAGAACCTTCACGCATTTATTGGCCACATTTATCCACCCCCATTTATACAAGTTATGGAAGTTTTTGCACCATATGAACCTCTGGACCAAGCATTTGCACAAATAGATCTTGGAAGCTCTTCATCTGCTCCAAAACTCTCTGCATGGGATGAAGCTGCTTTATCATCCTCTGGAAATACTGGCTGGGATGCTTAGCCCACACCTACTCAACCTCAAACAAGGGAATGAATCCACCATTGATTTCCCGAATTTGATGATCCCACTGCAATTCATCCCTCCATGCGCAGTTCTGTAATATATCCATACATCTCCCTTGATCGTCTTCGTAGCCTTGAAGACAACTTGCTTTCGGCATGGTATACTTCCACCTTGTCATCTAGAATAGTGCGAAGGACTCCACACTCTGTTGAGGCCTTGGGAAACAGTCCTACACTCTTAGCCAAAAAGGTAAAACTCTGCTCCTCTGATTGGCTAGAATGTATGAACAAGCCTGAGTTCCCACCTTCATTTGGAGAGGACCCAACTACTCCTTCCCTACCCTCCAATCCTAACTAGGTTGAAGAATTGAAACTCACCCTCTTTGAGAGCCAGCATTTTGCTCCCTACCAAGATCCAGTTCTTTCTATTGCTTACTAACAGTATAGAGCCCAGACTCTGCTTGCCGCTTTCTCCCATTTATCCTTTGAGGTCCTTCGAGATGATATTCCTCACAAGAACTTGTTGTGGTCCTGTGATATTATCTCTCGAAGCCACATCCTTAACCCTATAGCCCAGGCAGAGCTTCATACTTTCTTGGATCAACTTCTTCTTCTACTCAACTGGCATACAAATGCTTCTATTACCAGTGAGTTGTTGGAGAACACCTCTGCTGTTCGTATTCAAATTCAGTATGAAGCAGAGAATCTTCTTGAAGAATATGAAAACTTTAAGAACCAAGATTCAGAGTATGAAGAAGATGCCATTATGAGCGATGCACATGGGGAAGGAGGAATAGATGAAACAGAGAAGGCTCTTAGACAAACAAAATTTGAAATAAAGGCCCAACAACTCTTCTTCCAACTAAGGGCTCATCAGTTAGATAAACTAAATTTAGATAGAGTAGAAGATAGGTTAGGAAAAGAGTATGTATTTATTGAAATTTGCTAAACAAAGTTTCATGATCTTGTGACTTTGTCCATTCCTTATTTTTATGAAATTGAGAATGTAACCAAGTAGGTTTTCCCAATGTAAATATTGCATATCAATAAAACTGGGCTCTTCCAATCTCATTTGTCATAATCTGGTTTTATATTCCAATTGAATGATCGAATGCATGGCGAATATGACTTTATTTCTTACTCTGTCTATGTAATCTGTGAATAGCAGCTTCGAAGCAACCAACTTGCTTTGATGCTTGGTTTCAAATGCTTCAAATAATAAAATTCCTCATAGGAGTGATAGTATTTGTCTTAGGTTTTCACATTCTAATCGTATGGTTAATATAATATGTGTAAATAACAGATTTGAACTACCCAATCTTGCTTTGAGGCCTGGCTCAGGTGTTTCGAAGCATGAAATTTCTCTTAAGAACGGCCACATTTTCCTTCGAAGGGTCTTATATAAGCAAAAGTGTAAGATAAGTCCTTTGGCCTTTGGACTTTCTATATTGCTTAACCAAGAACTGGTTCCATAGTGCTTATTTATGCTAAAAGAACAGACAAGAACCATATTCTAATCATAGTTCATCACAATGATCCCTTCGAAGGAAATTTCCTTTGTTGGAAAGTCTAAAAGCATACCTCCAGGATTCTTGAAGTGAACACATCTCAACTATGCTTGAATTTAAGGTATAAGATTGAAGCCAACTACCTGTTTTCAAAGCTAAGCTAAGTATTTGAAAACTGGCTTCGAAGCCAAGTTGGGTGTTTGAAATGTGTTTCCTTTCTTCATAAGGTATCTACATACTGATTCGAAGATAGTTTTCTTCCTTGTGGTCTCAGGGATTTTAAAATAAAAGCCTTAATCACACATGGGTTAGAACCTGAGTCCATTTAACCCATTATATTAAATGGGTAACTTTGGACAGAAAGGTTTAAAACCCCATTTTCTTGCGCTTTATCTACACACTTGTCCAAAGTTTCCCTTTCACTCATGTTGCTCCTATCTGCAGCTCCTTGCCTTTCGGTTCACTTTCTTCTTTGAATCCCTCGCTAATGGCTTCTTCTACGCCCATCTGTGGCTTTGAGAAAAATCATCAACGAAGAATGTGACAAATACAAGGCCGGTGAATGGTGCGCTATTGATGGGCGCATCTTTATTCCCCGTCACCATGCTCAAGGGGAGTTTGTTCTTGGACCCATTTTCAGAGAAGCTCCTGCCCAACTCCCTGCTTTGTATCCACACTTAGAGGATCAATGCCTATTTTACGAGGGTGGCCTTGATTGGGGAAGTTGGAAGATGAACCATCCCCATCGCTGCTGGCCCACATTGAGGCCAGAATAGGAGGAATGGTATGACCGAGTTATTCCTACCAGGACGCTGGACCTCCAAGAACTCTATCTCCTCGATGCCCTTCGACTAGCTAGGTTTTCTATTCCTGAAGACCCTCTTCTCATACCTATTGCACTTTGTTTTTGGAACCCAACTTTCAATTTTTTCTAATTTCGGTGTGGCATGATGGCCCCCACTGTCATTGACTTGTGCCATCTTCTAAGGTTATCACCTGCTGGTACTCCCTTCGATCCTAATTATCCTGATCTTAATGTTCCCTTCTCTATTCCCCCCTGACCTCTTTTTTTAGTGATTTTGTGAAATCTAAGAATAAAAAGGAAGGTCCTGTGACCGATAGGGAGTTCTTTTTTTTCTTCTCTTATATTGGCTTTGCAAATTTTTATTTTGTACCTCCTCATAGAGGATTATGCCTGAGTTTGCCTCTCTTGCCAAGGCTCTTGCTTCGGCTAAGAAGATAGCCTTAGCTTTTTATGTACTAGGTCATGTATATAGGGTTTGCTCTCAGTTTTGTGAGAAACCTCTAGATGCCAACCAAGGAGCACCACTCTCTGTGCTATAACTCTGGCTTTTTGCTTACTTTACGGACTTACATTTCAGGTGCTTGAGATTCTTGGTGCAAGATCCTACCACCTATGGAATGAAGTATGCCAGAGTCTCACTCTACCCTTTTAGCTTTGCTTATTAGTTTACTTTCTTCCATCAACTCCCAGCTTCCCTCCTTGCCACTTTCTTCTGGCCCTTTGCGGCTAACACAGGGCCAACATGGCTGAGGACTTTCCTGGCTGACAACACCTGCTCCAACCCTATTCACAGAGATATGTGGGCCTCAAAAGGGAGCTCTATATTGGTACCTTGAACTTTTAAGCTTATAAGTGTATTGTTGAACCCTACTGCGCTGCCCAATTTGCTAGGCAATTTGGGCTTACTCAAGGAATTCCTGTCCTTCTCTGCAGCCAAACTAACCCCAATCTTGCAACCAGAGAGCTGAAAGTACCAAGAACCAGGCTAGATGAGACAACTTCCAAGTGGATACAAGACTTGGTCGAATTCAGTTTCTCTCCCTTCATCCCACAAAGCACTGCATTGAGGAGGTACCAGAATTGGTGGACAGCTAATATAGAGGTGCTCCTAGCTATCTCTCCTCGGGATCTGTTGGTAGGACTAGATGTGCCTTCCCAAGCTAAGTCCAAAGAGATTGGGACCACTACTATTGCCTCCATTGCCCATGTCATCCCAGCTCTTACACCTATTGCCTCACCTCCTCCTTCAAGAATCACCAAGGCTACTTCGAAGAAAGGTATACATTTATATTTTCCCTTTCTCTTTCTTATTATGATGCCTTGTTTATTTACTTATAGCTTCTATTTTTGATGTAGGAGCTCCACATGAAGACTCTTCTCAGAGAGCCTAAGCTTTAAGCATTCTCAAGGGCAAGCAGCAACAACAGAGGAAAAGAAAACTCTTGCTTGATCTTGAAGAAGAGGCACCTGAAACTCCTATAGAATAGGAGGAAACAGAAAAGGAAAAAGAAACTCCACTTAAGAGAAGAAAGAAAATGATAGTTTCTCATTCTGATTTTTCCAAGGACCCTACTCATGAGTTAGCTGCCAAGATAGTGAAGCAGGAGCATTCCAAGGAAATTATTATTTTTTAGAGGTTTGAGAAAAGGAGGCAGCAACAAATACAAAGAGAAGAGGCTGGTGTCGTTGAAGCAATACAAAAAGGAGGCTGCAAGGAAGAAACAAACTGCTGAGCTCTATGCCTTTCGCAGCTCTCCAACCATCACTTTGGCAACCACTGAAGCTGGTAATTATTCTTAGTCCCTTCTACCAATTTCCCTTTTCAGGATTTAGCATGCACTTAACATTTTTCTGTCTTCTAGAATGCAGTAGTAGTTGGTCCATTTCCTCCTCCTTTGACACCGGCTTCTCTTTCTTTGCCTATGGATGAAAGGCCCTTAAAGGCAGCCTCAAGAGGGAGAAGGAAGATCAGCACTGAAGTGCCAATGAGTGTAGAGCCCATCCAGATGATACTTCCACTTTCCAGCTCTATATTTCCCCTGCCTTCTTCCTTTCATTTTTTGAAGCAAGGCATCCTACCTTCCTTATGTCCAGGCCAAACTCCATATCTCCCCCATCTATCTTTCATCTCTTCTCATTTTACTCCTCTTATAGTCCTAGTTGCCCCTCTATCACCTGAGAGAATTCCAATTGTCACTTTATCTTTAGTGGTAACTGGTACTCCCAAAGAAGACACTGGTGGCTCACCAATTCCCTCTCTACTATCCAGCTCTAGTCCCTCTTCTCTTGACTTGCTGGTAGCCAAGACAATAGACATTGCTAGAGATTTGTCCATTACTTCTTCTGTCCCCATGTTTCCATCTCTTCTTTCAACCAGTGACTTTTTTGTATTGCCAATGTTAAAGGAAGAGATGGAAGAGATGGACATCTTCGAGACTCAATTGGCCAGTTTATTTGGCATATCTTCACCAGTTCGAGCACCAAGCAAGGAGATTGAGCCATTGGTCCTTGCAAACTCCCTCTTGGAGATTATTAAGAGTTTTTCTACTGCTACTAAAGCCTTTTTGCCTCAGGTAGACTTAGGCACCTGCTTAGACCTACTATAATCATTCTCAAGGATTTCATTTGAAGCCTTACAAAAGCCTATCATTAAAAATGGTTTCTTTAAGTGCTATAGAGTGTTTGAGCAGTCCAATATGTCCTTCTCAAGCCACTTATCCCAAGCAGCAGCCACCTTAGATTTCTATGTCAATATCTGCCAGATGGCCAAAGCTACAGAAAAGAAATTGTTGAAAGAGAAGGAGTTTGTCTCCCATATACATGCTGAGGCATTTGAATTAAAGAGACAACATTCCTATGCCTCCCAGTTTCGAACCCAACTCTTGGAGAAGAAAGCTCAACTGGAAGATGAGCTAGTAGCAGTCAACCTAGACTTGGATCGAAATGCTAAAAAACTACAAATTACTAACCAAGGGCTAGCTGACAGAAAGCAGGACATTGTAGACACCCCATTTTTGACCGCCCTTAAGACTTGGGCGCCTCAGGTTAATCACTCGATGATGAAAGTTACTGCAAACACCCCATTTTTGACCGTCCTCAAGACTTGGATGTCCTCGCAGGTACATCCAGTGACGAGTTTGATTACTCGTCTAGCGCTCGAACTTCATGGTGGAGCGCCCCAGGTTTGATCTTTCCAAACCCTGCATCAGTTCTATCTCATTTTTAGACCATGTTTTGGTCCTTTTAGCATGTTGCTTTTGGAGCACTGCCGGCCACTTTTGGGCACTGCCGGCCATGAACTTTGGCCTACCGGCCATTGATAGGCCCTGTCGGCCATCAATGAGGCCCTACTGGCCATCACTGATGGTCAGCCGGCCACCAGTGCATCAGTAGATATTTTTAGATATTTTTTGACAGCTGTTTGCACAGATTGGAGCATCTGCTTGCATGTGGATGGTTGGATCTTTACAAGAGGATTTTGTATCTTTTATATATGGGGACCTTCCTCTTGCATGTAAAGGGTTACAAAATTTTGTGAGCAAAATTTCTCTCTCTCTCTCTCTAGAATCCTCTCTCTCTTCCTATTTTGTGCTTGAAAGTGGGAATTCTCTACATATTTGCATACAACCTCTTGACCAAACACCTTCATCTTGGAGTTGAGATTCTTGGAGGCCTTGTTTGAGCTCCTAAGGTTGGTTTTAGCTTAGAATATTGGCTGTTTTGTTGTTGTGCTTCAAAGGTATAAAGCTTGCCTCTTTTAAGCTTTGTTTTAATTGATTGCTTGGCCATCTCTTTACACTGCTTTGGTCTGCTTTTTCAACCCTAAAAAACTCTATTTTTAAGGTTTTAAAATATTGGTTTAAGCCTTGTTGAGTTAGGGGGGTTGTCTCCTCTTTTGCTCTTTGGCTTGTGAAGCCTTTTGTGCCTCTTTTCAAGCTTTTAAAACAACCTTTTCTTGGCCTTTTAACCACTGAATTCTAGGGAAATTCAGTGGTAAAAACTTGGTTTTGAGGTCCAAAATAGGAGGGGGTGGCCTCCATTCCTCGTGTCTTGTTTGCATGTGTAGATGGCCTAGCATGTGAGCATGTTTTTCTACCTATTTGTGACTTGATCTCAACATGTTTTTGCTACTGATGTAGCATGATTTAACTCTGTTTTGAGTGGTCTTGGTCATATGAGACTTGTTATGCATGGTTGTAGTGTAAATGGCCTTTACCAGCTTAGTGTTTTGAGGCCTCTAACATGTTGTGCATGTGTTGATTGCATGTTTTGGCATCATTTAGCATGTGATTTCAGTACATATATCTCTATCACACTCTCACATATTTCACTCTTTCATTGCTTTTGAGAGTTGTGCTTTGAGCCTTGTTTATGAGCCAATACATGAGCATGTTTTTCTTGTTTTTCATGCTACCATCTTAGCATATTTTAGCCATTGTTTTGGCATGTTTAAGCTCTGTCTAGAGCTGGTTTGGTCATTTAAGCTTGATATTGCATGCCTCTAGTGTAGTGCTCTTCATTAGCTTTAGTGTTTTTGGCTCTTAATATGTTGTACATGAGTTGTTTGCATGTTATAGTCTTATTTTTCATGCCATTTTAGCACTAAAATTCTGCAACCTCCCTCATTTCTTCATTTTTCCATTTGTTTTGAGGGTTGGTTAGTCTTAAGGTTGTGTTTAAGTTTGAGATAGAGCTTGTGCTCAATGGTTTTAGCTCTCTTTTAAGGGTTTCTACTAACCAAAGACATGATCTCTCTCATGTCTTAAGCCATCTTTTGGTTGACCCCTCTCTCATTAGAGGACACTCATCTTGGACAAATTGACTAAAGAATGGCTTGGTAATGTTAAAATGTGTAAACAAGAATTGGACAAGTAAAACATGACTAAGATAAGCATGTTGTGTTTGCATTGCATGTGTTCAATCAGACATTATATTGAACACAAGGTAGATTGGTCCATTTCATACTTGAAGTGATGAAATGAGCCAATCTCCTTTGTATCCATTACCCTTGATCATGCATGATAGGGTGGTGGTCTAGAGTCTTGTTTTATGCATTCATTGAAAGTGTACGACTTGGATCTTTGGCCATCATGCATTGAAAATGCTTAATTGGTGGTTTTGGATACAAGAATGCCACTCCTTTGATGTTTTGAGATGATAAGGAGGGGCATAGTACAAACATATCCTAAAAAAATCCTCAATTTTCCTCTGTCTGTGCTCTGTTGCAGTGTGGTGTTTCAGCACACTAGTGGGCGGCAGTGGCACACTGATGGCCAGCAGTGGCTTCATCCTTGGCCGGCAGCACCTCTCTTTGGTCGACAGATGGCCGGCAGCAAGCAATCATGGCCGGCAGGCCACTGGTGCATTCCTCAGCAGTGAATTGGTAAGATGGGACAGAAAGTTCTTGGAGCAACCCTGCAAACAGAGCCACTCAAGAGCAAACCGGAGAGCTTTTCAGGGTGAACACCGAGTACATGCATCCTCCATTACCAGAGGCAGAGCTGAGGCAGCCTAATTTAAATATCTTGCATGATTAGTTGGTTGTTTTAATTAACTAGTTTGCTAATTAGTTAAAGTGTTGTAATAATTAGTAAGTGGTTTACTAGTTAGTCAGTTGGTTTGTAATAATTAGTCTAATTAGTTTAATTAGATTAGTTTGATTAGTTTAGCTTTGAGTAGCTTAGCTAATTATTCATTTGGACCCTTCTTCGTGAGGGCGCAATGTTGTAATAAGTGTGCGTGTGTGTGTGCATGTCTTCCAACCCCACGTCTTTCTCCCTTTTACTTAACCGCTTTCGATGGTTAGATTGGGGATCATTTTCGATTAGCATTCCTTATGCTTGTATGTTTGTATCATTCATTTGTCTTGCATGCACCGAGGCTCGGTGCATCATTCAAACTGCATTGTATTTCAATACACTTAGTTGAATACGTGTTTCAAAGCATGTTATCAAATTGTTGCATTCATATGCCATCTTAGATAGCCGAGCCTATTTAGTTGCATTATTGCATGTGTTGCATTAGGCATCTTGTATAGTTAGGATCATGCATTGTTTCTAACTAGCTTTTGTTTTGGCTTGGAGTACACTGTAAGTTTTACGCTTTAGCATACTTGCATGAGTGTGAGTGTTGCCATGTTTCGCATGCTTGCCATGAGGCTATTTGCTTAAGTGATTAACTGCATGAATGCCTGTGGATGAAGGCTTGGTTGCTTGAATTGCAACAATTCGATAAATGTGAGTTTTAAGCCCACTTTGCGAAGTGGCAAAATCATGTTTTAAGCCCACTTGAGGTGGCAAATCCGTGTTTTAGCCCACTTGAGGGTGCATTTTCAAACCATTTTCGAAAACAAACATGAGTTGTTTTGTTCTAATTCTCGCAATTTAGTCTATACTTGCTTGTGTGCGTCACATAATAAAGTTAGCTAAATAATCAGAAAAAGAACACATGAGGTTTATAAAACAACATATCATGTTAGTAGAGGCTGATCTTTGATCGGGCGACCAGGGGTGCTCATTTCAAGACCTTCCCCTCTCGTACCCAAGTTCCCGAGCCGAGGCAACTTTGGTGATGACGGACACGTGGCCTTTGGCACGAGCCAGGGTTTCCTAAATTTTCCAAAATAAAATATTTAGGTGGCGACTTTGTAATCTGGCAAAGCAGTCCAGTTTTGGCATTATTTGATTTAAAATCTGATTTTTCAAAATGATTTGCCGAATTGGACTCTTTGGTGTTTATCAGTCTCACATTACACTTTGTGAGATTAGATTCAGAACCGTGACAGGAGTTCGAACTGTAGGAGATCAATTCGCGCCTCCGAAAAGGGGCGCGCAAAGAAAGTCGAGTCTACAGTTACGCTGTCCAATCGCTCAATTTCTTCAGCAAGAAGAGCTTCTAAATCCCAACCTTATACCCCATTTTGGACCAAAACTATTTTTGGCCAAAATTATTTTAGACCTTAAAACCCTCTTTTTCAAAATATTTTTTTACAAATGTTTCTACGATATTCCGAGGCTCGTATTTTGTTAAAAATTATACTTTTCAATAAACCGAGCAAGGACAGAGTGGAAATAAATGAAAGGGAGGTGAAATTTTTTTAAAAAAATCTTTAAAATATCTTATTTAGAGGTTTGGAGTTGAAGAAAATTAGAGGAGAGTGATGAAAACTAGTTGGGGAAGAAGTTGGGCTTGAATCCGATTAAGACAAAACTGAGCAACCTTCACTAAAATAGGCATATCTCTTTGCACACTTAGAATTTAGATGTGAGGATGCCATCATTGCAAAAGTAGACTTTTCAGAGTTCAATTTAGACTGAAGAATGACTTAAAAATGAGTCTAGATGAGGGAGATATGCCGGTTTGAAGTCGGGCCTGGAAGCAGATTTTTGGTGGCCGACAGGCCACCTGTGTGGACGGCAGGCCACCACTTCTGGCCTGCCGGCCATTGGCGAAAAACCTAGATATTTTGTGTCAGCTGTCCCCCAAAAGCTCCAACTATTCCAGGCATGATATTTTCGACCTAAGGCTCATGTTTTCTATATATAGAGGACCTCTCTTCTTGCTTTCAAGGTTAGAAACATTTAGGAGTAAGGAAATAATTTTGGAAAAATCCTCTCTCTACAATTCTCTCTCTCTACAATTCTCTCTCTTTCTCTCTCTCTCTCTCTCTTTCTACTTGCATAGCCTTCGCCTAAACACTCTAAACCAAACCTAGAGAGCTTCTTGTTGATGTGATTTGAGCTTGAATTTGAGCTCTTGAAGCACTTGAGAGTGTGAAATTGTTGGTTTATGGCTTAATGGTTCATTCCTTTTCAAGAGGTATACCTTCTCTTGCTTTTGTACCATCTCTACACCACTTGTTTTCCATCTTTTCTACTGATTTTTGGGCTGTATAAAACCTATATTTTTGGGCTGAAACTTGTGTATGATGGATGCACTTGAACCCCAATCATCTCAAACCCTCGAACCCACTACTTTTGAGCTAATGAGTATGATTGAAGATCTTCAGAGAACTGTGGCAGATCTAGCCTTTAGGATATTGGCTCCGTCATCGACCACATCACATACCAGAAATTTCATGTCAAAAGGCTCCCCAATCTTGGGACGAGCTGCATTTGAAGAAGGCTAATCCCTTGGCAAAGTGGAGGCAAATGGAAAGAACAAGGTAAGGGCAGGCATTGGTCCCTATGAACATCTTCAGTGGGCTGTTGAGGCTTTGAAAGCCGAAAGACTAAACAAATAGCAAGTGCTCGCAGTTGTTGCAAAGACTGTGGATGACACTTTTGCCACTCAGGATGAGAGCATTCTGAATCAAGGGGCAAGCTGGGAAAAGGGATGTCGTACCAGAAACGCCCCTTTCAGCTCCAATTCCACACCTATAAGAGATTATCAAACCCAGTCAACACCTGCCAAGCCCTCTGTCAAGCCTGTCAAAACTGGTAACCACACCTTCAATCCCCTCTATATGACTTTGTCCAAAGCTCTCCAAATCCTTATAGGACAAGGCTATCTCAAACCCCTTGACCCTCTGCCTCTCTCGGATCCCCTTCCAGCCAGGCATAATGCTACCAAGTACTGTGCCTTCCATCAACAAATCGGTCATGACACTGACGGTTGTTATCGTCTTCGCCATGAAGTCCAAGATCTGATTGACAACGAGGTCATTGTCGCACCAGGTCCTACAAAGTCTATCGGTACTGGATCAATGAACTTGGGGGATAATGTGACTATGTGATCGGGGATGAACCACCTGCCGATAGTGCTCATTTTATCCCAGATATGGCGGATGGCACGCACTGTTTTGAGCAATGTGCAAATATTGTTTATTTACTTTCAGACTTGGGTATTGAGTCAGTCTTGTCTTTTTGAGTCAGTCTTTCTGTATGGAGTCTGTCTTGTTGTGTTAGAGGTTGGTGATTTCGGGGGTGTTACCTCGGACATCAGTATCTTGTTTTGTGTTTGTCTTTTACACTCTTTCTTTTGCGTCTGTTTCTTCCATTGAGCCAGTTGCGCTAGAAGATTTGAATGAAACGGTAGTAATTTTCACCTACTTTTTCTGTGCCTTTAAATCATCATTGACCAAAGTTTTTAAAAACTATTTCCAAAATTGTGTTAAAAACAAAGAAGAAGGAATTTCTCGGGATTTATAAAAATTTGATCGATTGAGAGAAAGAGAGGTGTGCTAAGCTCCTAATGAATGAGATCATGTTTGTTAATGTGAGTACTGAGAAGGATCCTGCTTGATCCAGATTGGTTCTGCATTGTCTTTAATGTGAGCGACTAGTCACTTTCTTAAAAGATTTCAAAAAATGTTTTGCGTAGTCCTACGAAGACATGCTTGGAATTGATCTTGAGCTTATACATCATAGGATCACTCCTGGTACCGAGACTCGACCCTTTTGCTTTTAAACCTCAAACTTTGATTCAGAATGTTCAATGATTAACCAAAATATGAGGCTTCCATGGTCGGATTAGAAACAACCCTTGAACTAAGGGCAATAAGGTCAGATGTCATCAAAGGAAGCTTGCAAAGCTGGATGAGGAGCATTCCTTGAACTAGGGGCAAAAAAGGTTAGATGTGCTCAAAGGTTCAAAATTGGGTCATCTCTTAAACCAATCAAGACTGGCAAGAAAGCCTAATCCCAGAATTTGAAAGAAGAAAATTTATTGCTGAAAGGACAATCGAGTTCTTATCCACAACACTAGGGGCAAATTCAGACCTAATCGGATGGACTTCTACATCATCAGCGAACAACAACCATTCTCTTGGATTCAAATGGGTTCGAGATCTCAAAACCGATCAACATGGACAAGTTAAACTTTTCAATCATTGAGAGGCTCGTTGGGCCGAAAACCCGGAAGGGCGACCTAGGCAAAAGTTAGAGCAAGACAAGAAAAGAAAGAAAAAAAAATGAAAAAATGAAAAAATGAAAAAGAACAAAAATGAAAAAATAGAAAGAAAGAAAAAAGAAAAAAAAGAAAAGAAATGAAAAGAGAAGACAAACAGAGTTCGCAAGGTTGAAAACCCGAAAGGGAGGCCTTGGCAAAAGTTAGAGCACAAAAGGAGAGTGTTAATACTCGAGTGCACCTTAACCCCCGAGAACTACGCACGACCTGATTCCCATCTTTGGGATACGTAGGCAACTTCATCCTGAAGTTCGGCCCCAACCATTTTCAGCTTGCTGGTCTCATCCATGTTGATTGGCTGATCCTTGTTCAAATCGGCTATCCTATCCATGTCCAATTGGCTCAACTTCATTCAAAATCGGTTGTCCTATTCCGTTGGAAGATTCAACTGCAAGACAATTCAAGTTCAGATTTGAGGTTATGCATCTCAAGAGTTAATTTCACGTTGGTTAAGCAGTGGCCATTTACAAAAATAATTTTTGAGGATTTTTAATGAGGTTGATTAATTTTATAAGAAATTATTCCATTTTTCCAAAACTGGACCATTTATTGGACCAAAAAAAGGAAAATTTTCAGTGCTCACAACCTGACTTACATGATTTCAAAGTAGAAAGTCAAACAAGCATGTTAATCTAACCCTCATATTGGTCAAAATTGTTTTAGTAGAAAGTCAAAAATAAAAAATGGTCAAAATGATGAACTGGGGCACAATCGAGTCAGGTTTTCTGTCTTTTCCCCATTGTCAACGTACTCACCAGAAAGGGCACAACTGAAGCTAATAGCAGAGGCCAAAAAGTTCTCTCATCCTCTAAGTAACGAGGTATAGAGCCAAGTGTGAAGCATGAACTAGAAATGGAGCAAAATATTTGACCCCACAATTTCTAGCTTATCCATCAACCACCTAGGGGAGGGATAAAAAAATAAGAGAGATTAAAGAATAGAGAGATGTGTGCTGAGAGAAAAAGTGAGAAAAGGGCTTTTCAGAGAAAAAGAGATTGAGTGCCAAAGTGATGTGAGAATCACAAATGAGAAAGAGTGGGAAATATTACCTGGAGAAGCAGTAGGCTCCTCGTGAACTGAGAGGTCTCCTGCCGATGGAAAGCAAATATCCAGTGTTGTGTTTGTTGTTTTTGTTTGTCTCGATTCTTGTTTTGAGTCGTTTCGAGTGTCAATAGATGTGTTTAGGTTGTTTTACCTTTGTTTTCTCTTTGTTAAGTCGTGGTGTATTGTAGTCAGTCGTAGGCTCAATACCCGGTTAAGAACTTATTTCTCAATCTCAATTTCAAAAATAAATCTTTTTGTGCTCAGAGTGTTATGCCATTCTCCACATTTGTACAAAACAGGGTTCAACCCAAGTCATGTGAGAATAATAGAACAAGGACCTATTTGAAGCTATTTAGGTTCTGGACTGCAAAGCAAAAGAAAAGAGGGAAAATTTGGAGCATCTTAGTGTGTTTCAACTTCAGAAAATTCTGAGATTGCATTCCAGATGCACCTTCTCAGGCCTTGTCAATGCTTTGAAGTATGAGTGTACCTCTACCTCAAGCTCAAGATCAAACCTGCATCAAGCCAGAACGGCGATCAGAAGTGCTCTCCCTGAGCACCATTTCCTTGCCAAGGGCGTCTTGGCTGTGTTTGCAATGAGTTCATAAGAGACCAACTGCGCCGGTGGAGACTAGAGTTCGAATGGCTGATGCCTAGAACACAAAGGTTTGGAATTTCCGAGACTAAAGTCTGGTTTAAATACCCAGGGGTGTATCCTCGGCTTGAAATCTATATGACAGCCCCATAGATTGAGATAGCATGTGTGCGCCTCAATTTTGGATACTGAACCAACCTAGTCTGTCAACCTATTGGAGAATAGGGAAAGTTGTGAATATGATTAGGAAGAAACGTGGCATCCATGGCTTTTACATGCAGATTCGCTCCTTGTCAGCATTTCAGGCCCTTTGAACTGTGAGTTGAAGATAAGAATTCGAAGAACACAATAGGGAGATCTCTGTCAGAGTAAAGTGGTTCATCGCCACTCACCCCATGAGGTGCTTTCTAGAGCGCCACTTTGTTTGTTTGTTGCATTCTCTAAGCATTATACACTACATTGCTCTTCTTGTATTTCTTTACATCTTGCGTTATCTTGTATCAATTATCCTTTTATGCTGAGCAGCGTTTAGGATCGTTGTCCCCCGGGACTTTTCCCAGGACCTCTTCTCACGATTTCAGCGTGGTTAGAGTGTTCTTTTCCTCACACGATTTCAGCGTGTTTGGAATTTATCTCAGGACACGTGGAATGCGCCCCTGAATACTTTTCTTAGGACCTCTTCTCACGATTTCAGCGTGGTTAGAGTGTTCTTTTCCTCACACGATTTCAGCGTGTTTGGAATTTATCTTAGGATGCATGGAACGCGGCCCTGAGTGCTTTTCTTTCGACCTCTTCTAATGATTTCAGCGTGATTAGAGTGTTATTTTCCTCACACGATTTCAGCGTGTTTGGAATTTATCTCAGGACACGTGGAATGCGCCCCTGAGTGCTTTTCTTTCAACCTCTTCTCATAGTTTCAACGTGGTTAGAGTGTTCTTTTCCTCACACGATTTTAACGTGTTTGGAATTTATCTCAGGATGCGTGGAACGCGCCCTTGAGTGCTTTTCTTTCGACCTCTTTTCACGATTTCAGCGTGGTTAGAGTGTTCTTTTCCTCACATGATTTCAGCGTGTTTGGAATTTATCTCAGGACGCGTGGAACGTGCTCCTGAGGGTTTTCTTAGGACCTCTTCTCACGATTTCAGCGTGGTTAGAGTGTTCTTTTCCTCACACGATTTCAGCGTGTTTGGAATTTATCTCAGGACGTGTGAAGCGCGACCCTGGGCGTGTTTTATCTCAGGACGCGTGAAGTGCGAACCTGAGCGGCTTTTCTCCTTTTCTCACGATTTCAGTGTGATTAAGTATCTCAGGACGCGTGATACGCGAGCCTAGGCGTGTTTTATCTCGGGACGCATGAAATGCGACCCCGAGCGGTTTTCGTTTCTCAGTTTACCCTGAGTGGTGTTTTCTTTCCTCGTCCTATGTTTTGGCGTGGTTGGAGTTTGTTTTACAGCTTTTTGCATGAAAAGCTTGAAGCTGCTTATTCACATGTTGTTATCTTGCTTATTGCATCTGTTATTGTTTATTGTATTATCTCGCATGATTATAAAGTTTTTCAAAATAGCTAGCTTCGCATAGCGTGTGAGTCCAACTTTTAAAATCGCATTATGCATATCATTTTGCATCCTGCCCTTGAACTACGCTGGTTTGATTCCTTGTAAAGGGATACGTAGGCAACCCTTGGGTTCAACCAATTGCATTTGCATTTTGTTTGTTTGCCCAAGTCCTACGGCCTTGTCAAAATGGGTCATCTTCGGGCTTTGACATTCACTCACGTCATTTCATGACTTTGAGTTTTGTCAAAGAGGGGCAACTGTAGATACTCTATTTTTGACCGCCCTTAAGACTTGGGCGCCTCAGGTTGTTTACTCGGTGATGAAAGTTAAGCTATGCAAATGTTCGATTTCTTCGGCAAGAGGTGCTTCAAATCCTAACCTTACACTCCATTTTTTGGGACCAAAACTATTCTGATCAAAATTATTTTAGACCTTAAAACCCTCTCTTTCAAAGTATTTTTGAAAATGTTTCTACGATGTTCTGAGGCTCGTATTTCGTTAAAATATTGCACTTTTCGGTAAATTGAGTAAGGATAAAGTGGAAATAAATGAAAGGGAGGTGAACTCTTTGACAAATATTTCAAAACACCTTATTTAGAGGTTTGGACTTGAATAAATTAGGAGGGGAGGAAGGAAAACTAGTTGAGGAGAAGTTAGGCATCAATTCGGTTAGGACCAAAACTGAGCAGTCTTCACTAAAATAGGCATATCTTTCTGCACATTTGGAATTTTGATGTGAGGTGGCCACCATTGGAAACTAGACTTCAGGGGATTCAATTTAGATTCAAGAATGACCTGAAACAGAGTTCGGACGAGGGAGATATGCCTGTTTGAAGTCAGGGCCAGAAATCAGTTTTTTGCTTGCGGGCCACCAGTGGCCCACTAGTGGCTTGCCAGCCATCATTGGTGGCCTGCCGTCCACTTTTGTGGCCTGCCGGCCATTGGTGTAAAAAAACTCAGATTTTGCAAATATTTACCTCCAGCTATTTGCATAAAGTTCCGGTTGCCCATTTGATGATATTTTCGACTGAGGCTCTTATTTTCCTATATATAGAGGACCTCTTCTCTTGTTTTCAAGGTTGGGGAACATTTTAGAAGGTTAGAAATTTTGGAACAAAATTCTCTCTTTCTACATTTCTCTCTCTCTCTTGAACTTTTGTGCATACAAGTGTAGATACACTTCAAGTTTGCCTATCAACCCTTAACCAAAGTTGCTTATCTTTGGGCTGAGGTTACTTGGGACCCTCTTTGAGCTCTAGAAGGTAGTCTTGGCTTGATTTGTTGCCTCATTTGTGTCTTCCCTTCAAGAGGTATAATACTTGCCTTTTAAACTTGTTTTGCATACTTGTTTTGCCATCTTCTTCTACTGTTTTGGGGCTGTTTTGGGGCTGATTTTGAACTGTAAAAAACTCTATTTTTGTGGCCTAAAGGTGGTGATTTGAGGCCATTTTCAGTTAGGGGGTGGTTCACCCTTTCTATTTCTTTGTTTGTAAAGCTTTTGTACCTTTGTTCACCACTTTCAAACCAACTTTTTTTGGCCTTTTAACCACTAAATTTCAGAGGTTTTTCAATGGCAAAAAACTCATATTGAAGTCCAAATTTGGAGGGGTTAGCCTCCTCTCCTTGTGTCTTGTTTGTATGCTTAGTTAGCTTTATATGTTAGTATGTTTTTCTAGCTTAACTTAGCTCAAGTTCAACATGTTTTAGCCTCTGAAATAGCCTGCTTTAGCTTTGTTTTGGGTTGGTTAGTTCATTTGAGTCTTGTTTTGCATGGTTGTAGTGTAATAGTCCTCACAAGGTGGTGTTTTAGGGTCTTAGACATCTCTTATTTGAGTTGATAGCATCTTTTGGTGTTATTTTTCACTTCATTTCAGCACTATAAGCTCTGCAACCTCCCTCTTTGCTTCACTCTTTCATTTGCTTTTGAGGGTTATTTCAAACTTATGATCCTTTAAGCTTCAGATTGAGGTCATGCTTAATGGTTTAATCCTCTTTGAGGGTTCATTATCAACGACATGATATCTCTCTCTCTTGCCTTACATTATCCCTTGGTTGACACTTCTTTCATCTTAGAAGACACTCACCAATGGACAAATTGATTAAAGAATGATTTGGCAGCTAAAATGTGTAAACAAAATTAGTAAGTAAAAGAGGCAAGATAAGCATTTCTTTGTGTTGCATTGCTTGTGTTCAAATCGGATGTTAATTTGAACACAAGGAAAATGGGACATTTCATACTCAAAAGTGATGAAATATGCCACTTTCCTAGGTCTTCGTTGCCCTTGATCATGCATAATAGGGTGATGGCATTTGAGTCTTGTTTTGTACTTATTGAACTTGTACAAATTGCTCCCTTAGCCATAGGGATGGAAATTTAGACCTGGCCTGACGGGGACCCGATCCCCAGGCCCCGATTAGGACGGGTTTTCCCCGAAAATTATCCCCATAGGGCCGGGGATGGTATTAAAAATTAAATCCCCGATAATTTTCGGGCCGGGGATGGTGATAGCTTCTCCAGACCCGGCCCCGGCCCGATCATCCCCGAACCGTCTTTATATAGATATATATAAATATGCTAAGCTTTATTATATTATATATATATGTTAAGCTTTATTATATTATATTATATATATTTGCAGCTAAACTTTAGGCTAGGCTTTAACTTTATCTCAGATTCTCAGATCTCTTTCTTTCACTCTGACTCTCCACTCTCTCTCTCTCTCTCAACTCTCTCACTGAACTCTCTACTCTTTTCTCTCGCTCTAAAACCTTACACAAAATATACGAATCCTCCGATCCACCCCACTCAGAGTTAGAATTTCACATTGCTCCTTTCATCAAGTCTTGAGTGAACAATCCACCACACACAATCACTTTGCTGCTACGTGAGAAAAATGGAGTGAGAGGGAGGGAGGGATTGAGGAGGGAGGAGGGAGGGAGAGGGAGGGAGGAGGGAGGGACAGAGAGAGAGAGAGCCGATCCTCTGCCGTCGCCGATCTCCTTTGCCGAGAGAAGAGAGCCGTCCTCTTCACAGCGCTGATCTCCTTTACCTACTCCTTCGCCGCTCTCCTCCGCCGACTCCTTCGCCGATCTCCTCTTCACAGCGCCGATCTCTATCCCTCTCTCTTTCTCTGTGTTATACACACACATATATATGTATATATATTATAGATTGAAGCTTAGATCTTGAGATCTATTCTATGATGATGATAATAGGTTGTTGATCTTTTTTTTTTTTTTTTTTTTTTGGATCTGTTGGTTTTTTTTGATTTGTTCTGTTCTGTTTTTTTTTTTTTTTTAATCTGTTGTTAATGATGATACATGATGATGATGATCTGTTGGTGTTGATCTCTCTATTTCTCCATGTTGATCTTCTTTTTTTTTTGATTCTCCAGCTTCAAAGCAGTTTTCCAAAAAGAAAAAAAAAAGGTCGGGGGTTGTTCGGGGTTGGGGAAACCCGATCCTCGTTGGGGGGCGGGGATGAGAGCGGATATAGGTTCCCCGTCGGGGATCGGGGCTGGGGACGGGGGGATTTCCACCAACGGGGACGGGGAGTGTGATCCCCAGCCCCGCCCCGCGCTGCCCCGTTGCCATTCCTACTTAGCCATCATGCATGGAAATTGCTTGATTGATAGTTTGAGGGCCAAATGTATCAATCCTTTGAGCTTGTGTTGATAATAAGGGGTGATACACAATACATACAACCTATGAGAACATCCTCTCTTTGCCATGTGTGCTTTCTGTTGTAGCATGGGATTGTGCATCACCAGTGGCCGGCTAGCCATTGTTATGGGCCGGCAAGCCATCACTGTTGGACGGCAATTCTTCAATGGTGGAAACCCAGCCACCACTTCTGGCTTGCTGGCCACCCGTGAATTTTGAGCAATGTGCTTATGAGGCATGGCAGAGTTGATCTGGAAAAGGAAATAGTGCAAGGGTTGTGCAAACAGAGGCATTCAGGGGCAGACAGCGGATGTTCTTCAAGTGGAAACCAAGCATGCATGGGCCTCCCTCGCATCCCGAGACGAGTTATCTTATTAATTAGTTTATTTTAATTAGCATATGATTAGCCTATGTTGTAATTCAATTAGTTTGTGTTGTAATCATTTAATTAGTTAGTTATAGCTAATTAATTTGTGTTGTAATAATTAGTTAAATTAGTTTAGTCAATTAACTCAAGTTTTGTAATAATTAGCTTAGTTTAGCTAACTAGTTAGTCTTTATTCATTCAGACCCTCCTTCGCGAGGGCGTAATGCTGTAATAAGTGTGCGTACGTACATGTAGGTCTTTCAACCTCACGTCTTTCTCCCTTTTATTTACCCATTTTCGATGGTTAGTTTAGGAGCATCATGTTTCAATTAGCATACCTTATGCTTGAATCCATTCATTCGTATTGTACGCACCGAGGTTCGACGCATCATTTAAACTGCATTATCATATCAATATATTCTTTGAATATGTGTTTAATTGCATGTTGTTTAAATTGCTTCATATGCCATGCTTAGTAGTCGAGCCTAGTAATTGCATATTGCATGTGTTGCATTAGACATTTGAATAGTTAGGAATCATGTATATTTTTCTAACTCATATTTTCTTAGTTTGGAGTACTATGTGAGTTTTTATGCTTTAGCATACTTGCATGAATGTGAATGTTGCTATGTCTAGCATGTTTTCCACGAGGTTATGTGCTTAAATGATAAAATGTATGAATGCTTGAAAATGAAGGCTTGTTGTTTGAATTAGAACAATTCAACAAATGTAAGTTTTAAGCCTACTTTGTTGAGTGGCAAATCCATTTTAAGCCCACTATGTTTGGTGGCAAAATTCGTAAACTTTTAAGCCCACTTGAGGTGGCAAATTGAAACCATTTTCACAAACAAACATGAACTGAATTGTTCCAAATTGAGCAAACTAGTCTATACTTACTTGTACGTATCACATAGTAAAACTAGCTTAATAATCAACAAGAGCACATAATGTTTATAAAAAATCATATCATGATTAGTAGAGGCCGATCTTTGATCGGGAGAGCGGGGGTGCTCAATTCATGACCTTCCCTTCTTGTACCTAAGTTCCCGAGCCGAGGCAACTTTAGTGATGATGGACACGTGGCCTTTGGTACGAGTCATGGGTTTCCTAAATTTTTCCAAAAATAAAATATTTAGGTGGCGACTCTGTATCTGGCAAAACAGTCCAATTTTGGCACTTTTTGATTCAAAATCAATTTTCCAAAATGATTTGCCAGATTTGGACTTTTTGGTGATTATCAGTTTCACATTGCACTTGTGAGATTAAATTCAGAACCGCGAGAGTCCGAACTGTAGGGCTTCTTTTCAAACTTCCGAGATGAGGGGCAAAAAAGCCAAGCTACATAGTGTTAGAAATAAATCTTCGAAGGAAATTAACTTGACCAATGAATTTTTGTACTTCTTTCTTACTTGATGGAGGTTTGGCCTCAATGATGGCTTTGGCTTTATTCTGATCAATCTGTATTCCTTTCTTGTGCACTACATACCCCATGAAGTTTCCAGCTGATGCACTAAAAGCACATTTGAGAGGGTTGAGTTTCAACTTGAACTCTTTCATCCTGTCCAAGGCTGCTGTCAAATGAACTAGGTGCTCGTCCATGGACTGAGATTTCACAACAATATCATCAATGTAACACTCTAAGTACCCTCCAATGAGATCATGGAAGATAGTGTTCATTGCCCTCTGATATGTTGCTCTAACATTCTTCAACCCAAACAGCATCTTGACCCATTCAAAGGTACCAATATTTCCGAGACCCCTGAAAGCTTTTTTGTGGACATCTTCTTCTGCTATGCAAATCTGGTTATAGCCAGAATGCCCATCCATCATGGAGAAAATCTTGTGTCCTACTGAGCTATACACCAACAGGTCAACTATAGGCATGGGATACTCATCTTTTGGAGTTGCCAAATTTAGGTTTCTGAAATCGATACATACCCTCATTTTGCTATTCTTCTTGACCACAGGCACAATATTAGACAACCACTCAACATACCTGGCTGTTCTAATGAAGCCTGCTTTAAGGAGCATAACAATCTCCTCTTTCACTTTTTGAACCACTTCAGGACTCATCTGTCTTGTTTTCTGCTTATGTGGCCTAAAATTAGGCTTCATTGGTAGCTTATGTTCCACTAATGATCTGTCCAACCCAGGTAGTTCATTATAAGACCAAGCAAAATAATCCTTGTACTGTTTCAGGACAACCAACAATTGGTCCTTGTCATTAGGATCAAACCAAGCACTGATATAGGTAAGTTGTTATGCTGAATCTTCACTTAGATTGACAAGGGATCTTTCACTTGGGCACTCATTGATGTTTCTCCCTTGACTTTCTCTATCTTCGAAGTAATCCTTTCATCTGGTTCTACTTTTATCCTTTCTGGTTCAATATCCCTATTCTCTTTTTCATAGACAAAATCTGTGCACAAAGCCTTTTCTTCCTGTATCTCCTGAACTTTTGTTTCAATGTCCAATGCATAGTACTTACCAAGAGCCAAAAATCTGGCCCCTTGTTGCTCCTGATTACAGCCAATCACCATGGCTTATCTCTCTTGTTCCTGCACCTTCTGGACTATTGACTTTACGTCCAATGCTGAAAATTTGATTAAAGCCAAGGGTCTGGCTTCTTGGCCTTGATCTTCTTGCCTACAACCAGGCATCATTATCATCTTTGGTAATGAACTCTTCGTCAGCACTCTCCTGTACTAGATGTTTCAGGTGTGCTACTTCCTCATCAGCTGTCACTTCGACTGTTCCATCAGACTTCCTCAACACACTGAGTGGCACCACTCCTTTAGTGTATAGCTTGGCCTCTGCAAAATCAGCATAAGCAAAAAAGGGCTACGGATCTGTATTGATCTCCTCTGTCTCCCCATTGCACAGTGCTATCATCATTTTCTGATGTAGAGAGGAAGGGACACACTTGTTGGTGTGGATCCAATCCCTGCCAAGCAAAGAATTATACTTGGCATTACTGTTTATAACCAAGAATGCTGTCATGCAATCTCTGGTTTCTACACTCAGGTTGATAGGCAAAATGCCCTGAGCTATTTGCTTATCCCCAGCAAAACCAGCAATGGTTGTGCTGGTTAGGATCAACCTAGGGTTTTTTTTCCCCAACTTCTTCAAAGAGGACCTCGGAAGTAGGTTCACTGCTGCACCATTGTCCACTAACACCCTGTTCAGCTGTATCCTATCGAAGTAAGCCTTGATATACAGGGGCTTAACGTTCTAGGTCATAGATATTGTGGGGTACTTGAAGGGGTATGAGAGGTTAATGCTCACCTCCTCACTTTCCTCATCAGTTTCCATTGGCTTGATCACTTCTGACTCATCCTAAATCATGATGGCTTGTGAATCTTCACTAGAAACTGGAATGGGGTCATCTTCCTGACCTTCTTAGTTTCCCTCTTCAACCTGGAATTCCTATGGCAACACATATACCATATTCACTAGTACTGGAGGGAATCAACCAAACTCTACCACTGGCTGTGATTGCTCTCCTTCCATTTGAGTCTGCTTTGAAGCTTAGGAGGCATCCTCCATACTGTACTTTGGTACCTGGTGGTCTCCTTTGAAGAAATTCGCTTGTGATCTACTCCTGTTGGCTTTTCAACCAAGAAGGTCTATTTAGCCATGAAGGCTTCGAACATTTCATCTTTAGCCAATTCCTTCCCTTAGCCTAGTTCAGCTTCCCTTTTTGTCTTGCCGTCACTTTCCATCAAGACCTTTTCAAGACCTGCTAGGCTGGATCTTTCTTTGGCTTTCAGTTTAGCATGAACTTTGGCCAATTGTTTTATACTGGCACCGTCTTTGATTCTAGGAGTAGGCCTTGAACCTCTTCCTTCTTCTTTCTGGTCTTTTGACTGTGCCAAAGAAGTACTCTCTCCACTTTCTTTTAGGTCTCTCTGATATTGAGTGTACCTTCACTGGATCTTTCTCCTCTAGGACTTGGAAATTACTGGAACCATGTCTGGCTCCCTTGTTTTTGGGTTTTTGAGCAGAACGCAATTATTTGGTGACACCAAAGGAGGCTTGATCATCCTTCTCTTGTCTCCAAAAGTCTTGCTTTGTGCCGGTATGACTTTAGGTTTGCTCTGCGTATAAACCAATCTAGAACCCCAGGGACTCATGAACTCACTGCTCTAGCTGCTAGGCCTGCTACCCCTGTCTTCGTAACTGTCTTCGAAGAAATTCTTGGAGGCTAATCACTAAGCTTGGTTTCTTGTCTTGAGCCAAATTCAGGCTTCCCTTCCAGCTGAGTGCCCACCCTGTAATAGTTAGGTGGCCTGATTTCATACAGGGGCCTCTTTCCCTTTGATTGCATCCTAGTGTCCGGTGAGCCAACCAAGGATAAATGCTGTCTAGGACCAGTTGGATATGACCTTCTGTTGTAGGTGTTGGTTGGTTTTCGATCCCTCTACACATCTTTATAATATTGCTTCCCATCAATTGGGAGCCCCTTTAGCCATTTGTAACTCATCATGCATCTAAGACACATCCTCTGCACCACAGCTGCTTCAAGGGAGTCATTATCTAGTATCTCTTCACTAGAGCCATCATTTTAGCCTGCAGAGTTTTGTCCACTTGCTGGTGAACTTCTAGTGTCCTTCTTGAAGGCAGCCTAACTAACCACATGCATCTGTACAGTAACTTCCTCCAATTCCTTCAAGGACAGGTTCTGAAAATTTGGCATGCCAACATTGGCTGCAGCCTCCCCAATCTCTGGAAATGGGTTGGTGTCAATTCCCATAGCTTTCTCAGTCTTGGTTGGAAACTTTAGCCTCCCCTTCCGAATCTGTTCTTGGATCTTGTCTCGGTAAACAATATAGTTTTTAGTTGAATGAGATCAAGAATTGTGGCATTTACAGTACAGTTTTCCCTTAAGTTCTTTAGGGATAGGGATCTTAACTCCCTTTGGTAACTTTAGGAAATTTGCTGCAAGCAAATGATCAAAAATGTTATTTGCTTTTGTTAAGTCAAAAGAATGCTTCCTATGAAGGTCTTTTTTTAAAAACTACTAGTCTATTGTACTGTCTTTTTGAATTAATGCTTCACAAGTCATAGGTTCCTTTCCTATGATCTCTGCTGCATCAATTTCATAGTTAGGGTCCCTATAGTAGGTCTTATATGATGCATTACTTCGATCTTGTTCTTTCTCAAGTAAAGTTTCAAATGTAGACACTTTATAGGTTAATTCCACTAAGTCTCGAAACTCAGTTGAATCAAACTTCTTTCGAAGCCGAACTCTAACCTATTTTGAGCCAATCGTACAAATTCAGGCTTGGGTAGCATAACCCTACACTTGTTTCGTCCCCTTTTAAATCTGGCAATAAACTGAGTAGCCTTCTCATCAGGCCTTTGGCTCAACCTTGCTAAGTCTGCCATGGAAACCTCAGGTTCTATTTGGAAAAATTGGGCATGAAAAACCTCCTTCATTTGCTACCAAGTTTGGATAGAGCCAGGTGTGAGGTTTATATACCAAATGAAGGCTGCTCCAGTTAAAGAGTTTGGAAATAGTCTCAGTTTCATGTAATCATTATTGGCAAACTCATCACACTGGCCTGTAAACCTAGCATGTGTTCCATTGTTGACTGGTTTCCATTTCCATAAAAAAGGGCAAACTTTGGTATTCTAAACCCCCTTGGATATTCATGTACCCTATCTACCCACTCTGGGTAATGTTTTCTATACACTGGAGTCTAGACCCCCAGAGCCACAGGTCCACACATTTCTCTAACAATATCAACAATTTGGTCTCTTGGAACCATATTTTGCGTTGGTTGAGCCACTATTGGAGGAACAAGCATAGGGTTTGGAGGAACTCCATGCGCCTGAGGGCCTCTTGGTCCATATACAGGTACATTCAGGATTGGCTGTCCTTGTTGCACTAGTTGCTATTGAAGGTATGGCTGACCTCTTGGAATCTGTCTTGGGAAAGGCCTTATGAAAGGTGCTACAAGAGGAGGAACATGTGTTGTTTCTCTTCTAACCGCAGAAAATCCTTCCAACCCCCCGGGTGCAAATTCAAACACAGGATTAGTGAAACCCCATGTGCCAGGTATGGCTTCGAACATAAGATTTGAAAACATCCTCATACCATTCCCTTGTGCTGGCCTAGATCCACCAATTTATATGGTTTTGTTGGTGGGCAATGATACATTTTGGTTTGCTAGTGGTCTCGAAGGAGCTTCGTACCATGACTGAGGCATAGATGACATTCTCTCATATGTTTTGATTACTATTCTAACCATTAGTTTGTCCATTATTTTGCATAGGCTGTTTGTCTCGAGCCAATCTATGTTGAAGGGAATTCTCGTTCTCTTTAGCCTATCTTGCAACAGTTGGTTGATGAGAGTTTATTCGATCCAAAAAGGATGTCGCCCATATTTCCATTGTATGCATTAGTTGCTGTCCCATAGTATCTACTAAACCTTCCCATGGATTTATTGGTTGGGTAGAAGGGACAGTTAAAGGTCCAGTTTCATGGCCTTGTCTAGTATGTTGGACATGTGTTGTATATTCTGAAGTGCTGGTCTGTTCGACCATTTGCGGAGGATCTGATGAGATGGGTGCATCCATTACATTATTTTTTGGGTTAGGTATTTCTACCTCTCCTTTCACACCCTCTTCCAGGTGTTCATTTTCTTCTCTTGCTCTATGTCTAGCCATTTTTAATGGTCTCACTGGGCGTGCTAAAAAATATATGTTGGCTTTTTTGGCTTTTAAAAGTTAATTATGTAATTTAAAGCGTGCCAGCAAGGATCAATAAGTCCTTACAGAATTTTAATTGCCAACCAATTATCAGACGATTGTGTTGCAGTTTTTTTAGCCTCAATAAAAATGACTTTTACTAGTGGCTTTTTAGGAGAAACTTATAAATGATCACAGATACAAAATAGTTCAAAAACTAAATTTCACTGAGTAAATAAGAACTTACGATGAAATGACCCAGCCTTGAAAAAGGCTTACAGCCGCGACTATTTGACACTACTCCTAGGAAATGAAGTGCAGTACAGAAATTGAAGTGCTGGAAATATAAAGAACTGGAAATGTAAAACTGGAAAGGAAAAATGAAGTAAATAAACTGGTGTATGGATCTGAGTCTGGGTCTTGCATTCTGGGGCCTTCTCCTCTATTTATACTTCCCAAAGGGGCTTTCTCCTCTATTCTGGGGCCTTCTGAAATGGGCTTCCAACCGTCGAAATGGGCTTCCACGATCTCTAGTCATGGCTTCGCACAATCAACTTCCACTATGCCATTCCTTCAGTTGGGCTTCCCTCCTGTATTTGAATTCGAACTTTTAAGTAACCGTTGGGCCATGTTACCTTGCGCCTTCTAACTGTTTCCATGTAACGCATACCCACCATTACCAACATGAATTTCCACGTGTCTGTTACTGATTGGAGACTTGCATTAATCCCCCAAATCACCCTTCACAAGCCACGTGTTAAACTGCGATTGGCTTGTACAAAATATATAGCCAACATTTAGTTTCGATTATTTTAACTTAAGGTTGTTAAACGAACTAAATCACTTGAGTTTAATTTGTGTTTCGCTAATTAACAATTCATTTTAAATTGACTTGTTATCTAAATAAGTTAAAGTTAAACACAATTTAAACTCTGTAAATTTTTAAATTAAGTTTGAATAACTTATTACTCAATTTCACTTAATAAAATTATATACATTATAAAAATTTAAATTATCAAAATTTAACTGATTGGAAACTCGTTCAAAATCTATTGGTCAGGTAAACAAGTTATCTAATATAAACAAATAAGTGTCTTTGTTAGTAAAAGTTGACCAGTTGGCTATATTCCCGGTAAGTCCAATAGTTTGACAACCACTTTATTGTCCGTTTCTGATATTTATAATTTACTTTTAATTTTTATAATCATTTTAATAATTGATAGCAAAAAAATAAATTCAATAATAAATTACTGCATGGTACAACAAGACTTTCGAATGTATCAAGACTTTGCGTGGTCATCAGAAGGTTGTTCTCTTCATCAAACCATTAAGACTTTGAATAGAATTGTTTTTTATTATTTATTTATTTTTTTGTTATTGTAGCTGATTTGATGGTTATGTAAAAAAAATAAAATGATTATGAGTTGAATGTAATATTTTATCATATTGACTATTTTACTATATTTTGTCTTTATTAGTTGTTTTAGTTAAAAAAAACTAAAAAAAAAAAGAAGAAGAGATGAGATAAAAAAAAAGAGAGGAAGTGATTGAAAGCAGTTTTGAGATAAACAAGTTTTAAGTTTTGAGCTCTTAAAAATTATTTTCAAAACTAAACTGTTAGGTCTTTATTATTGGCAATCTTGTTGGACAAAACTCATTTTAGTTGTATTTTTATTCGCTCTGTTGTATCAATGAATTATGAGAGTTTAGATGTGAATCCAAACCAAGTTGTGCATGTACAGAGGAGTTTGTGCTGATATTCCATATCTTGACTTGAGCAGTCCTTGTTTGCCACTTCGCTGATTAAGTATGGGGATTGAAGCTAAGAAAAAAGTCAAAGTTGATTAACTGCTTGAGTGTTTTTTTTGTGCGTTCAAGTGGTAAAGTGATTCATCTAGTATCTCTGTCTACATTTTGAACTTCTGAGAAACAAGTTTTACCGTTCGGGCGGTGGATGCTGCGCTCGAGCGGTTGGCCTATACGTGAGCACTGCCTTTAGTCACATTGCTTGAACGGTCTTTGCAGCTCTATTTAGTATAAAGTGTTATTTGTGATTTTTAGAGTTTAACTTGTCTAAATTTTCAGAGAGGAGTAAAATACAAAATGTTCTATATTAGAAGATGTTTATATATGAGTTTGCTTGTGTAGATACTCCATTTTTGACTACCCTTAAGACTTGGGCGCCTCAGGTTGATCACTCAATGATGAAAGTGTGACGTCCCAAATTTTTGGAACATCAAGATTAAATAAACAAAATGACTTTATAAATCAAAAAGTTGACATCTTAATAGGACATTCCAACTCTCATACATAACCAAAGGTTCAAATAACATTAAATAAAAATTTAAAATTATCCAAATACAACATCAAAAGAAATTACAAACTCCTTAATAGCTAATACATAAGCGAATAAAAAATATTCGACTCTAGTCATGGTTTAGCGTCAACTCCATTTCAGCTTCAATTATTTCCTCGCCAAAACTTGGCATAAAACGCTAGGGCAACAAAAATATATACCATGAGTTTTGCAACACAGTAAGAAAACATAACCAACATACCATTCTTTTTAAGAGAAAAATAATGACATTATAAACATGAGATAACAATATAATTGTAAACATAAATTACAACCATTAAAATAATTTCAATAATTTTAATAAATTAGGTGGCACTCGAAATCTCACCAAAGAGATTTAACTTACCAACCACTAAGCATGGCAACGGTTAATTTGAAACCCCCCCTTGGTCAAATATTCAAGTGTTACCAACTGTAACTACCAGAGATGCTCACGTCCGGAGTTATATACCCAAGTAGTGGCATCCGTGGTCTGCCCCAAGGAAACGATCTGCCAGGGGTACGTAACCTCCCTATGTGCCACCTGCACATCCACCCTTATTCCAAAACCGAATATCGAAAAGGGTTCAAATAAGTCCCGTGCCATCTTAGGGTTTCGCGACACAATTTACATGAGAATTCTCAAGACCAGGGCTCACCCTGAACAACCGGTATTAACCGTCAACCCTAAGTTTCATACACTCTTTAAAATCATGACTCGCTCTGAACAACCGGTATTAACCATCAACCGTTAGTTTCGTACACTTCGTTGATCATTTTAATTAATTTTCATACTAATCACTAATAATTACAAATTAGATCACAATCGATATTATACCATTTCAATATAATTTTTAATAGAAAATATCAACACATACGTTCTACAACAATCCATCAATGTGTATAAATTATTGTGAACAGTTTAATCAAGCCATGGTGTGAAATAATAATTTTAAATACTAAAATAAACCATAACACACATGCATGGACTACTAATTTACAAGATTCAATTAAATAGACTAGCACAATATTGATTTTTAGTCCTAATAAATGGTTGAAGTAGTAATCTTGATTCTTTATCATTCTGCCCATAATTTTTAGAACATAATTTTCACAGTTAAAATTATAAATAAATTATTTATATAACTCTAAAATTCATGTAACTATATGGGATATTCAACAAACATGTTATGCTCATTTTTCAAAAAGCATTTCCCAAAAATAAGTTATAAATAATTCGGTAAAATTTCAAGAAATTTCATGACACAGATTTGTTACAGTTTCTTAAAATAATTCCACACTTAAATTTATAAATCAATTCCATAATCTAAAAATTTATTATGAAACTAGACTTCCCAAATTTCATTTTTTATTTAGAAAATACCAGATTTGGTTTAATATAGAAATTTTAATGATTTTTCCAATATGCCGTAAAATCTGTCTACAGTTTCAGATCTAATTAAAATTTTGTAGAAGTTTTTACAAAAGTAGAATAATTGTTACAAAACTTTCTGGAAGAACTAGACATTATTCTTAACAACTTTGTAGAAGAAATCATCTCAAAATTTTGAGCATAAAATTGTCTAAAAATTTGTACAAGTTTTTAGTAGATTTAAGAGTCATATAATCAAACCAAATAAAATCTTCAATTAACTTTTTAATGGTACAAACCGCACATGCAAGTCCAATTCCAAAATTAAACCATAATTTTAAGGCTACTAATAAAAATAACCTTCAAATATTAAACATACAAATCACAAATTTACATATAACTATAAACAAGATTTTTATCTAAATTTTCAGCTATTTATAACATGTGAGCATGTGGACCGCCCGGAACTCTGCTTCGCGCACGAGGGCGCGAGTGGTTGTTCTTAGCTACTATAGTTCGGACTCCTATCACGATTCTGAATCTAATCTCGCAAAGTGTAATGCAAGACTGATAAATCACCAAAGAGTCCAAATCCGGCAAATCGTTTTGGAAAATCGATTTTTAATAAAGAAGTACCAAACATGGACTGCTTTCCCAGATACAGAGTCGCCACCTAAATGTTTTGTTTTTGAAAAATTTAGGAAACCCTGACTCGTGCCTAAGGCCACGTGTCCGTCATCACCAAAATTGCCTCGGCTCGGGAACTTGGGTACGAGGGGGGAAGGTCATGAAATGAGCACCCTCGCTCGCCCGATCAAAGATCGGCCTTTACTAAGCATGATATGTTGTTTTTGAAAACACATGTGTCCTTATTCTGGTTTATTAGCTAACCTTTACTACGTGATGCGCACAGCAAACAAGTATAGACTCAATCACGCGGATTGGAACAAAACAAATCATGTTTGTTTTTCGAAAATGGTTTGAAGTTGCTACTCGCAAGTAGGCTAAGACGCGGATTTGCCACCCTCAGGTGGGCTTAGGAAAACATGATTTTGCCACTTCAAGTGGACTTAAAACTCACAATCCTCGAGTTGTACTTAAGCAGTTAGCCTCATGGCAAGCATACTATACATGGCAACATACACATCTCATGCAGTATGCTAAAGCGTAAACACTCACAGTGTACTCCGAGCCAAAACCGAAGCTAGTTAGTAATTAATGCATGATCCTAGCTATATCAACAATGCCTAATGCAACACATGCAAAATGCAACTAAAATGGGCTCGGCTATTCTAAGATGTCATGTGAATGCGACTAGATAACATGTATTCAAATTGGTATTGAAATACAATGCAATTAGTATGATGCGCCGAGCCTGATGCATGCAAGACAGATGAATGATGCAAACATGCGAGCATAAGGATGCTAATTGAAACATGCCCCAAAACTAACCATCGAAAGCTGGTAAATAAAAGGGAAAAAGAAGTGGGGGTTGGAAGACATGCATCATACATACGCACACTTATTTACAACATTGCCCTCTCGAAGGAGGGTCCGAATGAATAATACAAACCAACTAATTAACTAACTATCCTAGCTAATTAATTATTACAAAACTCTTAACTAATTAAACAAATTAATTAAATTACAAAAATACTAAGTAAGAAACTAAATAGGCTGCCACAGCTCTGCCTCGGAATGATGAATGATGCATGCTCGGTCACGTCCTCCCAAAAATGCACCACCGTGCCTCATGATGCCTCTGTTTGCACTGTTTTAGACCTTTGAAAACTGTGCCAACCTCCAAAGTACTTCTGATCCACCTCATGGACATGCTGAGAGGCCATCGGCCAAGAGGAGTGGCCATCGGCCAGAGCTTATGGCTATCGGCCAATTTTTATAGCCGATCGGCAGACTAATTGGTCGATCGGCCATTGCTTTCTGCAAATTCTCTCTTTGCTGCAACAGAGCACTAACAGAGGCATGGCAGTGTATTTACAAGAAAATGTGTGTGCAACCACACTCCTTATCATGTTCAAAGCTCAAAGGAGTGTAGTGCTCGACTCTCGAGCCATCAATCACGTATCTCAATGCATGATGGCCAAAGAGGCCGAGTTGCACAAATCAATGTCCAATGAATGCACACAAATATCACATAGGACTCAATGAACCTCCACCTTAGCATGCATGATCAAAGGTGTCGATGACTGAAGGAATGAGGTGCGTTTCATCACTTCAAGTATGAAACATCCCTCATTCCTTGTGTTTGGATTGACACCCTATCCAAACACAATGCAATGCAACAAACATGCAAAGATAATGCAACATGCAACATGCAACATGCAACATGCAAACAACATGAGCATGCAACCAAATGCAAACCACAATGTCATGCAACAACATGCATACAACAATGTAATGGTAAGGGCTATGTAATGCAACACTTCATGGACCAAACCAAACTCAAGGAAGCCTCATGCATGCCAAGACAATGGCCAAAGTATGCTGAAAATGAAGTCCGAAAGTATATACAAGCATGCATACCAATTGGTTCACAAACAAAGCATGAAGGCACCAACTCTCAAGCACATTGAAGGAGTGGAAAGTGCGGGAATGTGGCAGTGAAATAGGCTCTGAAATCACATTCCAAAGGATGCTAAATCATGCACATATGACAAACAAAGCATGCTAGTGGGCTTAAAGCTTAAAGCTAGTCAAGGGACTTACACCATGGCCATACCACGCAAGCCCCAAAGGGCTAAGGTGACTCAAAATAGTCCCAAGGTAGGTCAAAATAAGGCCAAAACATGCATGGAATGAGGCCAAAACAAGCTAGCATGGTGAGCACAAAACATGACGCATACAAGGCCAATGAGGAGGATTACACTACACCTACCAAAACCAAGCATGGGATGACTATACCAACAAAAATCAGAGTTATGGCATGTCAAAATAACACCAAAAATGCACTGATATGGCAGCCCACAAGCTTAGGCAAAAGGGCATGCATATAAACTCATACTTAAGGCATAAAGCATGACTCACCAAAAGCATTGAAATAGTGAAGCATAAGAGAGTATGGCCACACCATATGCACTGAAATCATATACCAAGTGATGCCAAATCATGCAAATAGCCCAAGCAATGCATGCTAGTGGACTTAATGCACAAAGCTAACAAGCTAGAATGCACTATGGCTATACAAAGCATGGCATATATGATCAAAGCAACTTCAAAGAGAGCTTAAGCATGCTGAAATATGAGTAAAAGCTTCTTTGAGTTGAGCCAAAATCATGCTAAAACCAAGGCTTAAAGCACAAAGCATGTTAGGCTAGTGAATGGAAATGCACTACAAGTGCAAGGTGCATGCATGACATGATCAAACCAAGCCAAAATAGTGTTATATCATGGCAAAAAAAGACCTAAGACATGCTGAAATGGAGCCACAAAGAGATACAAAAACATGCCAACTTGGTGAGCCATCAACACAAGCATACAAGAGAAGGGGAGGGGGGACAACCCCCTCCTTTTTGAGGCCTCAAAATCACATTCCCACCACTGAAATTCCTCTGGAATTCAGTGGTGAAGAGGCCAAACAAAGGTGATCCAAAGGCCTAAAAGAGACAGTTCAAAACAAGGCCAAACAAGGCTCTAAAGGGGGTAGACCATCTCCAACACCAAAGAGACCTTAAACAAACATGTTAAACACTTAGAATCAAAGCTTTTTCAGTTGAAAGCAAGGTCTAAAACAATATGCAAGGATGACCAAAATGGTATACAAACAAAGGCTTAAAAGGGGAATACACTCACCCTTGAAGCACAACTTCAAAACCAACAACCTCTGAGGCAAAAACCAGCTTTCAGAGCTCAAATAACACTCCCAAGAACCTTAGCTCAAAGATGGTGGTGTATTGCTAGGTGCTATAGTGCAAAAATGAAGAGAAATCTCACTTTAAGGCACAAACTCACACCAATATAGAGAGAGAGGAAGAAATATATAGAGAGAGATATATATCTTGTATATCAATTTTCAGAACCTCTGGAAAGGGAGAGGGGCCTCCCTTTTTATAGAAAAACAACTCCCAAGCTTGTTGAACAAGCTAAAGCTTGTTTCAAATCCATCCATACACGTGTATGGAGGATACACCAAGTGACCAACAGCTGGCACCAGCTGGAAGCAAAATTTCTGCAAAAGCAGAAAAAGGGGTCTCGGCCAAAAAAATGGCCGATTGACCAAAAAGAGTGCCGATCGGCCAACACTTATGGCTGATGGCAAGAAGGAGAGGCCGATAGGCATAGGTCCTGGCCGATGGGTTGTGGGGCTAGCCAACAAGCCACCCCCTCCCCTCAGAAACAAAATCACAAGCTTTTGGTCCACAACCAAGCACAAAACAGACAGGTCGAGATGCTCCAAGGCAAGACCCGCAGCCGAGACCTTTAGAAACTCAAAATGAACAGGAGCATGGATAATCATCGAGTGTTCAAATGATGACGTCCAAGTCTTGAGGACGATCAAAAATGGGGTGTCTACAGAGCACAAATATGAAAAATTAACAATTAAAAAGAATGAGAGGGCTGAGAGAGTTTTCTTACTATGTTAGGTTGCTAATGATTTATCATCTGAATTTGATTTATGATTCTGATCGTAAGATATGACTGTCCTGGCTTCATGATCTTCTTGCTGAAATTTCACATCAATCAGACACGATCTCACCGTTGATCTTCTATTTGATTCTCTCAGAACTTTTAGTTATTGATCATCGTCTTAGACTTAGAATTTGCAAGATCTAACCCCAAAAATGGATTCTATACGTCGAAAAACCTAAGGGTGGTTTTCCCCGAAGTCATAGAACCACTCGATTAACCCAAATGTACTAGGATGCACCGCAAAACCATAAGCCAAGAAACGCTGGATAAAATTCATTTCATCTTCTCCCAACCACCACAGCATGATCGAACAGAAAGACCCAGAAATTTAGTTTCAATGCCACCAGCTCAAATACTTGTATCTTCTTCATCGTAACTTCGTTTTACCTTATCTTTATGTCATTGGATTTACTTGACAACCTAGTTTCTGTTTCAGTCCTCACATGCCATGTTCCGTCTCTTTTTGCATGCCATCGGATCTCTAAAATTTGATGGAAAAATAAGATTTTTTTTTTCCTCCCATCTCGGACTTTTCTTTGAACTATTTTTCAAACTCCATAACTTTCTTAATTCTTAACGGTTTTACTTCATTCTTTCACCAATCTCTTCAACTTACTTCATACTTCATCTTACATGACCTATTTTTCTCACTTCTTCCTGGAATGGATGGTTTTGGCATGCCGAAAGTAAGCCGAAAACCAACTTTTAAAATTCAAAATAAACTTCTCTAACTTTGTTTCTTTCTCGTCCATCTTCCTTCTTCTTCTTTTTCTTCACCTACAACACGTTGTAAATGGTGGTTCTAGATGATAATGAAATTAGGTGATGGTGGTGGTGGCTGTTCGACGGTGTGACGGTGGTGGAGAAGTTTGCGGGTTGGTGGTTCGGGTGGTGATAGTATGGGTTAAGGCCATGGCTATGAAGGTCAGCAGGAGGAGGAAGAATAGAGATAAAAAAGAAGAAAGAGAATTTTGAGAATGAGAGGTGGAAAGAAAGACAGAGAACCGAGAAAGAGAGAGAGAGATGAAACGGGAGAGAGAGAGAGAGAGAGAGAGAGAGAGAGAGATGAAACTGGAAGAGAAGCAAAAGATGCAGAAATGCGAGGAAAAGTTAGGCTCAATTTATGGGAAAAGTGAGGAAGAGTAAAAGAAAATGAAAAGAAAGGGATAAAAGGAAATGGAACACTTGGTAGTACTGCATGTCCACCATATTTTCTTTTGATACAGAAAATGATTGCATGTAGAAGGTGGGAAGCGAGAAAACGTGGGGAACAAACCCATGGTTTTTGATTGGGTTTTAGTACAGAAAATATTACGTTCTAGTGTAATTTGATTACAAAAAAACATAGAGAAAAATATAATAAAAATATCATAAGATTCATAAATTAATATTGAGTAATAATATAAAGTCAAAAACATTTTATTTTATTTTATTTCGAATAAATTTTCAGTATAAATATATACAGACTATTAAATTCAAAATATTATGAATAATTATAAAAAAATTAAAAAAATATATATTATTTTTATTATATAAAAATACGGGGTTTCACAGAAAATTATGCTGTATAAACAATCGATTTTTTCAACAAGAAGAGCTTCTAATCCCAACCTTACGCCTCATTTTTGACCAAAACTATTTTAGACCTTAAAACCCTCTCTTTCAAAAAAACTTTGAAAATGTTTCTATGATGTTCCGAGGCTCGCGTTTAGTTCAAAAAGTTGCGCTTTTCGGTAAACTGAGTAAGGACAAAGTGGAGATAAATGGAAGAGAGGTGAACTCTTTGAAAAATATTTAAAACATCTTATTTAGAGGTTTGGAGTTGAAGAAAATAAGAGGAGAGGGAAGAAACCTAGTTGGGGAAATGGTTCAGCATAAAACTAGTAAGAGAGAACTGAGCAGCCTATACTAAATCATGCCTATCTCTTTGTACACTTAGACTTTAGTTGTGAGACCACAACCATTGGAAAGTGGACTTCCGGGGCTTCATTTTAGACTCAAGAATCTCCTAAGGTCGAGTCCAGATGAGGGAGATATTGCTATTTGAAGTTAGGCATCAATCCGATTAAGATAGAAATGAGCAACCTTCACTAAAATAGGCATAATCTCTTTGCACACTTAGAATTTAGATGTGAGGATACCACCATTGAAAAGTATACTTTCGGGGCTTCAATTTAGATTCAAGAATGACCTAAAACCAAGTCTGGATGAAGGAGATATGCTCGTTTGAAGTCGGACTTAGAAGCAGATTTTTGGTGGCCGGCAGGCCACCATTTGTGGCTGGCAATTCACACTTCTGGCCTGCCGGCCATTGGTGAAAAACACAGATAATTTTGGCCAGTTGTCCCCCAAAAGCTCCAGCTGTTCTAGGCATGATATTTTCGACCTTTGAGGCTGTTTTTCTATATATACCAGGCTTTCCCTTGTGGTTTAAGGTTACAAAAAATTCCAAAACCTCAAATTCTTGAAATTCTCTCTCTGTCTCTATCTTGCAACCTATACACCCTCTCTCTACACTTCCTAAACCAATAGTGGAGCTCTCCTTGTTGAGATTATTGAGTCCAAATTTCAACCCTTGAGAGTGAGAACTTGTAGGTTTGTGAACAAAAGTGTTATTTCTCTTCAAGAGGTATAATTTTGAGCATCTTTGCACTACTTATTTTATATCTTTTCTTGCTGATTTTGAAGTGTTTTTGAATTGTTTTTATGGGTTGAAGCTTGTGGTTTAAGGCTATTAAAGGTAGAGAGGTTAACCACCCTTCTTTGAACCTTGTTCTCTAAGCCTTTACACTTGTGTTTCCCATCTCTTCCTCAACTTTTTTCTAACTTTTTACCACTGAATTTTAGAGTTTTTCAGAGGCTAAAAATCATGTTTTGAAATCCCAAAAATGGAGGGGTTAGACACCCCTTCTTTGGCTTGTTTATTAGCTTAAATTTCTTAGCTTACTCTTTTAGCTATTTTTATTTCAATTCTAGCACTATTTTAGTGTATATTAGGACTGTTTTTATGTGTTAGTTTCATTTATACTTTGCATAGCATGCTTGTAGTATAATGGTCCTCATAGGTTTGGTGGTTTAGGCCTTAGCCACTAACCTATTTGAGTTGATAGTATTTATTTCAAGCTTTCCATACTTGTGATCAACTCTAATTACCTCTGCAACCTCCCTCCTTTCTTGGCTTTTACTTTGTTTTGAAAGTTGTTTCAAGCTATTTGTTTGTTTAAGCATGAGATTGAGGTATTGTGCTTAATGGTTTAATCTCTTTGGGGGTTCATTACTAATGACATGAAGTTTCTCTCAGGCCTAAAACGACTCTTGGTTTGATGCTTCTTTCCATTAGAGGACTTAAAGCTCACCTCTGAACTTAATTAATTGAGGAATGATTGGTAAATTAAAATGAAGTAATAAAATTAGTGACTAAAAGGGGCAAAATAATAATTTGGTTTGGGTTCAATCGGACGTTAATTGAGCCCTTGAATCTTGAGTCATTTCATACTCATTAGTAATGTAAACGGTTCAAGAGTCATTATTAACTACTTCCCTTGATCATTCATGATAGGGAGGTGGTTTTGAGAGTTTTGTTTTGTGTCATTCATTGAACTTGCACATTTGATTCATAAGCCATCATGCAATGAAATTGCATCCATTGGTGGTTTGTGAATTAAACTTACTACTCCTTTGAGCTGTTCAAATGATAAGGAGGGGTAAATTGTGCAAACAAACCCTTGAGAATACCCTATCCCTGCTCTGTTTGCTCTCTGTTGCAGCAGGAAAGTCCAGTCATCAGTGGCCGGCAAGCCACCTTCTGTGGCTGGCAGGCCATCATCAGTGGACGGCAGGCCATCTCCTGGCCACCTGTGCAAAATCCAGTAGTGTACTTTTGAAGCAGAATAGAATTGGTTTTGAGGTGGAAATCAGTGCAAGTGTTCTACTGTGCAACACAGGCATCTGGCAGCAGAACAGTGGCTTTTTTGGGTGGAAATCTGCGCATGCATGAGCATCCCTTGCTTCTCAGGGCTAATTAGTTAATTTAGTTACTTTATTTCATGTTGTATTCATGCTATAATTAATTAGTTAGCTAATTAGAATTTTGTAATTAAATAATTAGTGTAATTAATTACTTAGTTCCAATTTGTAATAATTAGCTAGAATAGTTAATTAGTTGTGATGTTGTAATAATCAACTAGTTTAGTTAATTAGTTAATTCATAGTAATTAGTTTAGCTTAGCTGGTTAGTTTATTCGGACCCTCCTGTGTGAGGGCGCAATGTTGTAATAACGTGTATGTCTTCTAACCCCACATCTTTCTCCCTTTTATTTACTAGTTTATGATGGTTAGTTTAGGGCATCATGTTTTGTTTAGCATACTTCATGTTTGCATCCACTTGTCTTGCATGCATTGGGCTCGACACATCATTCTAACTTACATTGTTATTGCTTATACTTCTTTGAATACGTGCTTAGACAACATGCTATCAAATTGATTTATATGACATGTTAAGTAGCTGAGCCTATTTAGATTGCATATTGCATGCGTTACATTAGTCATATTGCATAGTTAGGAAACATGCATTTTTCTAACTAGTTTCACTTTTGGCTTGGAGTACTAGGTGAGCCTTTACTCGCTTTAGTATATGGCATGCATGTGATTGTTGCTATGTCTAGCATGCTCACCATGAGGCTAAGTGCTTATTTGATAAATTGACTGAATGCTTGTGGATGAAGGCTAGTTGCTTGAATTGGAATAATTTGAGTAAATGTTCATATACGATCACTTTTTCAAGTGGTACATATTCGAAATAATTTGCAAAACAAACATGAATCAAGTGTTCTAATTCTTGCAAATTGGTCTATACTTGTGTGAGTGCGCATCACATAGTAATGTTAGCCTAATAAAATCAGAATAAGAGTATATAATGTAAATAAGATTCATATCATGATTAGTAGAGGCCGATCTTTGATCGGGCGAGCGGGGGTGCTCAATTCATGACCTTCCCCTCTTGTACCTAAGTTCCCGAACTGAGACAATCTTGGTGATGACGGACACGTGGCCTTTGACACGAGTCATAGGTTTCCTAAATTTCCCAAAAATATTTAGGTGGCGACTCTGTATCTAGCAACGTAGTCCATTTTTGGCATTTTGATTCAAAATCGATTTTCCAAAAAGATTTGCCGGATTTGGACTTTTTGGTGATTATCTATTTCGCATTGCACTTGTGAGATCAGATTCAGAACCGTGGGAGTCTGATACTGTAGGACTTATTCGTCTTCTGAAAGGGGGGGCACGAAAAGTCGAGCTACACCTTGATGTACAAATGGTGATCGATTGATCAACGAACTACATACTGACAAACATCAAGGGCTATTTTTGTTATTTGATTCACAAAAAAAAAAATAGCGTTCATTGGTGGATTCCCAAAAACTTGGGCCTGAAGCTTTGGTAGATTTTAGAGTAGCTCATCATCGTTGATTCAACATCGATGTTATGGATTCAATGTTGGACAAAGTAATTTCGAGGTGAAGATGGTAGTGGAAGAGGCACATCGAGTTTGGTTCAATTTGGGCGTGGATTCGATAGGAAATTGAGGGTTCTTGTGTGTAATTTCCTTTTGTCTTCTTAGTGGATTGTGTTATCTTAGGTAGACAACCCAAGAGGGGTGAATTGGGTTATTAAAAATAATTTCACAATATTAAATATAATAATCAAAATATTCAAATTTTAATAAATAAAAAATAGAGCAATAATAATCAATATAAAAGTGAAAGAGATAGGGACAGAAAATCAAACACAATGATTTATAATGGTTTAGCATGTCGGGCCTATGTCCATTCCCCAAGTATCCTCCTCAGGAATTTCTCCACTATTCTTCAAATAGTAATACATCACTAGTTTCATGGGTGTTAGTGAACATTTACAACAACTGACCAAACCCGATCACTCCAACTAGTTTAGAATCCAGTGCCTAGTCACACCTAATCCAAGTGATTTTTTCTTGAAAAATCACTCACAAAAATTTTCTCTTTTACAAGAGTAATAAGAGTAAGGAATTTAAAACCCTTTTACAATTCTGCTTAAACTCTCAATAAATTTTATCACATAAAATATAACTCAATGAAGTACAATACAATATTTGGAAATAATTCAGTATCACAAATTTTTTTCTTCTTCACTTCATATTTTTTGTAATGACTTGGACATGTATTTGATGAAATAATCATCTCATTGTATTGTTATGTGCTAATTGATTACGTGTTTGATAAGAAATTGCATGTGAATTAGAAGGATTTGAATTTATATCTGTGAATTGTAGAAAAGCCTGTTGAAATTACAATTTTAAATTGAAAATTGAAGGTCTTAGAGGTGCCAGAAACCAAAACTGAGTACATATTTGTGATCAGTATAATTTTTAGGACTTAATGAGAAGTTTGGTAAAAATTTGATTCAGAATGAATTAATTGGATTTAATTAGATATTTTATATATATATATATAGGAGTTTACCTTAGACAACTTAGACTCAACAAAAGAAGAAAATCTGTGAGAGTGAGAGAGAGAGAGAGTGAGAGAGAGAGAGAGAGTTCTAGAGACCCTAGAGAACTTAAGAGGAAGAAGAAGGAAAAAGAAAAAGAAAAAGAAAAAGAAAGGGGATTTGAGCAAATCTTCATCAATACAACCATCTAAGGTAAGAATCCTCCTCTAATTTCATGAATCTAAGTTATATTACTATGAAATCATAGCATCTTGGTTGATTTTAGAAGTTATGTGGTGTAAGTTGATGTTAAGAACCCTAAAGAGAAAAATTGGAAGAAATAGCTTGAGATTTTGACACATATGGCAATACTCTTGTTCAATCACTTACTTCTTGCATGAGTTTCGAAATTTGAGAAGGAAATCTCCACGGATTTTGAACTTGGAACTCACCACATGCAAAGTTCTTGGTTTTCTTCTTAAATTCAAGATTGCGATCTTGTGAATGACAAAATGAGTTTTGGTTTAAAGTTATGATTTTGTTTGAAGTTAGAGATGGGAAATTCAAGGTATTTTTAAAGGTTTTGGTCCTTGGTTTCCATGAAATTGAAGTTAGTTTTTGCTAAGAGGGAGTTCCAAATTGAAATAAAAATTTCGACTTGCATTGTACCTAGACCGCCCGTGCCACCTGGACCACTGCACGAGCGGCCAACCTTTCCTAGCACCAAATTGTATTTTGCTTAGGCACTGCACGAGCAGCTAGGCCACCGCACGAGCAGCCAAGGTTTTCTTTCCGTTTTTCAAACTTTCAGACCTCCATTTGCATGGTTTTTAAGTGTGTTGCATATGCATATGCACTTCATGAACACGAAAGAAATTGAAGAATGAATAGAAATAACTGAATAATCAAATAACGAAATAATCAAATAGGCTTAAGAGCTGACTGTCTGAATGAAATATGTTTTGAGGCATTGTGCTTGAATATGTTGTGTAGGTCGCTTGCATGGGAAGTGTCATCTGGCCGAACACTGTGAGTAATGTTTTTATAAAGATATTTTTGTATACGAATTACTTGAAAATGATTATGTCATCCGATATTTTGTGAAACCTATGTGTTGTTATGAAACATTTGATACAATAAGTTTTGATTAAGAACTTAGAAACCGTTACTCTGAATTGTGTATGATATGATATGTTTTCGAAAATGAGATTGGATAAGAATGAATGAGATTCCCTTTGTGCTTATCGAATGTGACACCCATGGACACATGCTTGAATGTTTGGAAATTTCCGTTATGATTATATGTCGATCCATAGTGGTCGTTATGTCTATGTCGACCCGTTGTGGTTGTTATGTCTAAGTCAATCAATTACGATCGTTATGTATATGTTGATCCGTTGCGATTGTTATGTATATGTCAATCTGTTGTGATCATTATACCTATGTCCTCGGTCCATTGTGATCATTTTGCTAATATTCTGTTCAGTACTATTGGGTTATACCACGAAATATAAGTAACTTTGAATGATTTGACGGACCTTATGAATTCTACGTATATATATATATATATATCTGATAAATGCTTCGTTTTTTCGTGGACGTGTTGTATGATCTTAGTCAACCAAGATCCTATGATTTCATGGTAATACAACTTAGATTCATGAACTAACTGGCTGCACGTGTGGTGGTCCTGGCCGTTCTAACGACACTAAAGTAGAATACAATTTAGTGCTGGGAAAGACTGGCCGTTCGTGCGGTCGCCCAGGCCGTATGAGCATTTTGGGTACGAGTATCCGGACAATGCTTTGATCATGTTAAGAACACTGTTTAGATTTTATAAGTTATGAATCTCATTCATTTAACCTCTTTACTTTGAGATTATTCATTAGGCTCTAACTCACAGTTTATATATGTATGTACATGATCAAGCATAGGACAAGACTTAGCAACGTCAACCTAAACCCCATTCTATCAAGCTAGCTTCCGTGCCAAACTGCGAGGTTCCAAACTGTCAAGCGTTCAGGCTTTTGGGTGGTTTCGAATTCACCCTTTTGCAATTGTGATCTAATGTTATGAAGTCTTGGTTAAATTTTTTTTGTTTTGTTTAATTTTGTTATTGGGCTCAATTCCCGAGGTCATGTAAATGTTTTGTTCATATGTTTGAGATGGACCATGTGAATATCTATATATAGTATGTAAAGTTATTTTATCCCATGTAAGTCCTACAGTTCATTAGACGACTTTATTTTATTATTATTGGCTTCCGCTAGCCCTATTACCGTTTACTGTTAAAAAGGTCTTTGGTAATCCTAGATTACTGGCCGGTTACGACGCTAAATCCATAGGTCGGGTTTGGGTCGTTACATTTTTCTTCAACCAAAACAATTCTATTTATACCAAAAAATATATCCGTTGGGAAGGCACGCTTCTCCTTTGATTTTGGAGACGCTTTAGATTGCTGCTCGGATTCACACGGAGAACATGCCAGGCAACCATTTGAAATTAATGACAAAAAGGTAGCTTTCGATGAATAGTGAGAGTTGATTTTTCAAAACGTTTCTAGTAAAAAGCACAGTGATTTAATGCAGAGTGATTTCTTTATTAAAATATTTATATGTATTGTGAAAATCTCTTTAGATAATATTTATAACAAATACATCATGCAACATATATTTTAATAGATAATATTTTGTGTCAAAGAATATAAAATATTTATTTTAAAAAATCACAATTTATCTCATAATATTTTACACATCATCAAAATCAAACCATATGATTAATAGATTGTTTTGTGATCTTGGCCTGTGATTTTTTTTATCACAATTAGAGGGTCCAATTGTGATTTTTTTCACGTTAAATCGTTGTGTCGATTTTTTATTGATTATTTGATTGGGATTGCTATTCATTATTTAAAATTAAATCATAATCCCAAATTAATATATTCGGATTTTTTAAAATTTTCATAAACCAAACAAGGCCTTAAAATATTATTTCATTTAATTAAAAAAAAATGAAGCTAATTTACTATGAAAACTGAGTATAACAGCAATGACTGTTTTAACCAGCTTGTTTGATTTAGATTTTTAGGATTCATTTTTCAAAAAATTAAAATTGAGCAGGTACCGTGAACTAACTGATCTGTTGGTATGTCAAACTCAAAGATAATGTCATTCATGCCTTGTTTGAGAACATACTATTTTAGTAATTTTTTGACTTTTTGGCTAAAATATGAAGTAAAAAAAACTAGTATATTTAGGATGACTTTTTAGTTTTTTACCAAAAGATGTGCAAAAAAATAAAGAAAAAAGGGAAACTTTGACTTTTTGGTATAGATTAACTTTTTGATTTTTTTAGTGACTTTTTGACTTTTAAGCTAAAAGGCCTCAATCATTATTTATCATTGCTAACTTATGATGACTCACTGTTTGACTAATCATATGTATGTTTCAGTATTACAAGCAAACACAGTTGGAAGCCATGGCTAGCGAAAAAGCTGCAGCAGAATTTCAATTGGAGAAGGAGATGAAGCGTCTTCAAGAAGCTCAGGTCTATCCCTATCGATGCTTAGTCAAACCTGCCCTACCATGTGGGGAGAATTGTTGGGTATACCTCCTTAGTAGAGTATGAGACCCAATTGGTTTATTAAAATATTTAGTTTGGTTTGGTGTTAGTTATAATATATTTTTAATATATTATACCTAATGTTTGGAGGCACAATGGGTATTTAATAATCAATTTGATAGTAGTTAGGGTTTTGATAAAAAGCCCAAAAGTTAACCAGTTTGATAGTATTTAATAATCAGTTTGATAGTAGCTAGGGTAATAAAAAAGTGTTGTGGCTGCTATCAATTTTGTTCCATCTCTTCCGAAGTGTTGTGCGGCTGGTTTGTGTGTGTCTGTGCTGGGTAATCAATTCGGTGGGGTTTGTTTTGTGGAGCAACAGTTTGTTTGATCATTATTTGGTGGGTTGATTTGGTTCTGCTTCGAAGACTTTGGTTCGTCTATTCAGTGAGGTCTTTCCTCTTATTTATTTGTGATTATTTGAATTTCACCTAGGGATGGTTTTGTGAGACCATTTGTGTCTAGTTTGTAATCGTTTGGAAACTTTTTGGTTGATAGTGGAATCAAATTTCGATCCCATGGATGTACCTCACATTGAGGGAACAACATAAAATTCTTGTGTTGTTGTTGATTTAATTTTTCCACATTAGTTTTTAATCATCTATGTTCTCTAACAACTGGTATCAGAGTTTACGGTTTATTTGGGTTTATTTATTTGTGTAAATCGATGAAGGGGAATGTGGGTCGTATGTCTAGCTTCAATGGAAGCAATTGGGTAACTTGGAAAACTAAAATGGAGGACCTATTATTTTGCAAAGATTTGTATGGGTCTATTGAGGGTGATAGTGGCAAACCTGATGGTCTGAAAGATGATGAATGGAATAGGCTTAATCGAAAAGTCGTTGGTGTTATCCGTCAAAAAATTAATGACAGTGTATTTCATCATGTGCCGAATGTTGCTACTGAAACTTCGGCACATGATGTATGGAAAAAATTAGAAGGTCTTTATGATAGAAAATCAACTACAAATAAAGCCTTTCTGTTTCGAAAGTTGATTAATTTAAAATATAAAGATGGTAGCCCTATTTCGGAATATTTGAATGAAATAAAGAGTATTGTTAACCAACTTGTTTCTATGAAAGGCTTTGATGCTACTTAGTTCTCTGCCTGAAAGTTGGGAGACTTTGGTTGTGACGGTTAGTAATTCAGCACCCGATGGAATTGTCACAATGAGCCAAGTCACTAGTAGCTTGTTGAATGAAGAAACTAGAAGAAAATCAGCGAGTTCCTCTCATTCAGAAACATTTGTTGTGAGAGGTCGAAACAAAACAAGGGGGAGGAGTAAGACTCCTCATGGTCATGATCAAAGCCGTGACAAATTAAGAGATGGTTCTTTTTCAAAAAAAGACATTGAGTGCTATTATTTCCATGAGAAAGGGCACATGAAGCGGGAATGTCAAAAGCTCAAGAACAAGGAGAAAATGCGGGACAAAAGTGTGGATAAGAAGCAAGAAGACACAACGACGGTTACTACCGATGATCTCATGGTCGTTTGTGAAGATAATTGTATTAATTTTGTGGATCAAGAGAGCAATTGGGTGATTGATTTCGATGCTTCTTTTTATGTGACTTCTCGAGTTGATTTCTTCACTACCTATACCAAAGGAGATTATGGTTGTGTTCGAATGGGTAATGAAGGTTTGTCCAAGATTATTGGTATGGGTGATGTTTGCTTGGAAACAAATTTGGGTTGCAAGTTGTTGCTTAAAGATGTGAGGCATGTTTCGTACATTCACCTCAATTTGATATCCACCGGGAAGCTAGATGATGAATGCTTCAACAACAAATTTGGTGATGGAATATGGAAGCTCACGAAGGGTTCTTTGGTGGTGGCTAAGTGCAAGAAGACTAATACACTTTATTTGAAGCAAGGAAAAATTTGTAAAGTGTTGTCAATGCACTCTAAGATGATACTTCTACTAAATTGTGGCACAAACGGCTTGGCCATATGAGTGAAAAGGGGCTACAAGTTTTGTTCGAGAAAAAGTTTTTACCCGGTTTGAAAGGTACACATCTTAAAACTTGTGTTCATTGTTTGGCGGGTAAACAACATAGAGTTTCTTTTCATAAAAATGTTGCTTCTAGAAAAGAAAATGTTTTGGAGTTGATTCATTCGGATGTTTGTGGTCCTTTGAACGTTAGAACACATAGTGGTGTACTTCATTTTGTTACTTTCATTGATGATTATTCAAGAAAAGTTTGGGCTTTTCTACTAAAAACTAAAGATCAAGTTCTAGATGTATTTAAGCATTTTCAGGCCATGGTTGAAAGAGAAATAGGCCAAAAATTGAAGTGCATCCGAACAGAAAATGGTGGTGAATACATTGGGCCATTTGATGAGTATTGTCGTAGCCAAGGTATTCGGTATCAAAAGACAGGTAAGAAGACTCCTCAACAAAATGGCATTGCCAAGAGGATAAACCGCACCATTGTGGAAAGAACAAGGTGTTTGCTTTCACATGCTAAATTACCAAGATCTTTTTGAGGTGAGGCAATGAGGAAAGCGGTTGATGTGATCTATTTGTCCCCTTCTTATCCTTTGAATGGTGATGTTCTAGAAAAAGTTTGGACTGGCAAAGATGTGTCTTATGAGCATTTGAGAGTGTTTGGTTGCCGACCCTTTGTTCGCATTCCAAATGATGAAAGGTCCATTGTTGATGGTAAGTCAAGACAATATATTTTTCTTGGCTATGGACGTGATTAATTAGGTTATAGGTTGTGGGATTCGGTCGACAAGAAAGTCATTCAAAGCCGTGATGTTGTGTTTCTTGAAGACCAAACAATTGAAGATTTTGGCAAAGGTGATCAACCGAAGCCAAAAACTAGTGATCTCATTGACATTGATCCATCTTCTTCGTCTTCGGTGGATAATGAAAATGGAGGAGATGTGCAGCCACCTTTTGAAGGTGTAGATGATGATGCTACTCTAAATGAAGTTGAGCCTAAAATTGAGGAAGAGTATCCAATTCAAGAACCGCCACCACAACTTGAGTTGAGAAAATCTACAAGGGACCGACAACCTTTGAGAAAGTATCCTCCCAGTAAATTTGTATTGATTTCCGATCAAGGGGAGCCCGAGAACTACCAAGAAGCAATTGAGCATGCAAACAAAGGTGATTGGAAAAAGGCAATGGAAAAGGAAATGAATTCCTTACTTGAAAATCAAACTTATGATTTAGTGAAGTTGCCTAAAAGGAGAAAATTCTGAAAAATAAATGGGTTTTCAAATTGAAGAATGATGGCAAGAATGTGAGGTACAAAGCACGTCTTGTTGTGAAAGGCTGTGAGCAAAAAAAAGGTATTGACTTTGATGAGATTTTCTCGCCGGTTGAGAAGATGTCTTCAATTTGGGTTGTACTTGGCATAGCTGCAAGTATGAACCTTGAAGTTGAGCAACTTGATGTGAAGACCACGTTCCTTCATGGTGACCTTGAAGAAGAAATTTACATGGAGTAAACGGAAGATTTGGTGGAGAAAGGGAAAGAGAAATTTGTTTGCAAATTGAAGAAAAATTTATATGGCCTCAAGTAAGCCCCGCGACAATGTTACAAAAAAAATTTGACTCTTTCATCACAAATAATGGTTTTTCTAAAACCACTTCGGACCATTGTGTGTTTGTGAAAAATTTTCCAGATGGTAAATTCATTATTCTTTTGCTTTATGTTGATGACATGTTAATTGTGGGTCAAGATTACACTATGATTAACAGGTTGAAATTGGAGTTAAGCAAGTCTTTTGCTATGAAAGATTTGGAGTCGGCAAAGCAAATACTTGAATTGAAAATTGTTCGTGATCGCAAAAAGGGGCTAATTTGGTTGTCTCAAGAAAGCTACATTGAAAAAGTTCTTGAGAGGTTCAACATGGATAAAGCAAAGTCGGTTGGTTGTCGACTTACGAGTCACTTCAAGCTTAGTTCGAATCAATGTCCTACAAGTGAGAAAGACAACGAAGAGATGTAGAAAATTCCTTATGCTTCAGCTGTTGGTTCTTTGATGTACGCCATGGTTTGTACAAGGCCGGATATTGCTCACGCTGTTGGTGTAGTGAGTCGATTTCTCTCTAATCCAGTTAAAGAACATTGGGCAGTGGTGAAGTGAATTCTAAGATATCTTCGAGGGACTTCGAAAGTGTGTTTGTATTTTGGGAATGGTAAGCAGATGCTTGATGGGTTCATAGATTCTGACATGGCCGGTGATGTTGATTCTAGGAAATCTACTTTGGGATATTTAATGGCTTTTGCAGGGGGAGCTGTGGCATGGAAATCTAAATTACAAAAATGTGTCGTTCTCTCAACTACTGAAGCTGAATTTATTGTCATTACAGAAGCTTGCAAAGAAGAGTTATGGTTGAAGAAATTTTTGCAAGAATTGGGTTTGAAGCAAGAAAGGTGTAACAACCCCGACCTCTAATTAACATTAATTCATAATTAAATAAGTCTGATCAGTAATTAAGGTGAAATCCTAAATTAATTGCATGCGTGTGTTGCATTAATGTGCTTATATCTGTTTATCGTAAAAATATCTATTTCTGTTTCGTTCTATGAATTGAAGGCCTTATCGGCATCTGATTACGAAATTGACTTGATTTATGTATTATTTAGGATTTTTGGAAAATTATGGTAGGTTTAATTAAAATTCAGTTCGGAACGATTAAATTAGAATTTTAATATCCAATTGATTAGTTGATCAACAATTAGCCAAGCCTATATAAGGCTCCCATATGTGCCTCCACTAATTCTTTTCTTCATCTCAACACATTTTTGAGCTCACACACACAAACCAAACGTGGGAGAGGGAGAGAGAGAGAGAGAGAGAGAGAGAAGAGAAGTTTGAGCTCAAATTAAGAAGATTGCTAGAGAACTTAGAGATTTTGGCTTGGAACTTCCAACAATTGATCATCTAGAGCATCATTGACAAGCCTAGTAAGAATTCAACCTTTAGATTGTACAATTATGATGTGTAAGACATGAACTCTAGAGAATTATGATGGATAATACAAGAATTGAGCTAGAAATGAAGAGAATTGAACCATATCATGCATGCATGCATAGATCATAGCATTTTGAGTTTGAATTCCACTCAAGTCATATATGCATGTGTCCTTCTTGACTTGGTTTTGAGAATTCATCACATTTCTTACCATTTGACCTTAATTGATCATGTTTTGAAGAGTCTAAGTTCATGTCAATTCATGGATGTTATCTTCATGTTATGTTCTTTGAGCTTCAAGCTTGGTTTTGTATAATTGACTTACCTTTGGGCCTTGATTTTGTGAATTGATTTTGAATTCAAGTTGTTTTGCATGTTCACACTAGTTTCCTTCAGTTTTTGGCCTAAAGGATCATGAATTTCAGTTTAGAATTGGAGTTTTGAGCTTGGGAGCAAATTTGGAAATTCCAAAATTCTGCTCCTACGCTCGAGCGGAGGAACTTATGCTTGAGCAACCACTTTGAGTGTGTGCACGTCCGCTCGAGCGAGGACTTGAGTCTCATGCTCGAGTGACCGTCAAGCGTGAAAATCACACAACCAGTACTTTTTCAAAGTTTGCAGAGCAGACACTCACATGTTTGCATGTCCACTCGAGCGAAGGAAGTTGCGCTCAAGCGGGACCCCTGTTTTCAACAAGTTTTGTTAAGGGTTCTAAAGTGTATTTTGACATCCACATTGCATCCTAGGCATTCCTAAGCCATGATTGAGACTCAATAAGAGGTTAAGACTTAGAAACACATTAGGAATGAAACGAAAAAAGTTAAGTACCAACCGAGTGTGTGTTTCATTATGTGTTTTTGCTATGTGTGTGTAGGTCCCGTGCCACAAGTTATTTGATTTGTCTATTCTGCAAGTGAATCCATCTGTGAGTAATAACTTTGTAAAGTTATGTTCACGTTAAAGTATTTTCTTATACGATATGACAAGAAATGATCTACTTTCTGAAATGCTATGATCTGTATCAATGAATGAATGTCTAATTTTTAACAAGTATGCGTGGTATCTTTAGCACAAGGCCTTTGCCCAGAGATAATAATACCGTGGTCTACAAGTACAAGGCCCTTGCCCAGGGGTAACAATACCGTGGTTTCATGGCCCTTACCCGGGGGTAATAATACCGTGGCCCAAGTATATTACAAGTACCCAGTACCAAAGGTTCCTTATGGAACTAACAAGCATGATAATGTTAATGGATGTACCATGCATGATTAAGCATGAACTCTGATTTTCGTATGTAGTTTGAACAAGAATATGAATAGACATCTGTTTTTGATATGAACTCTGATTTCTAAATCTGTTATGGACATCATTCATTTAAACCCTTTACTTTGTTATTATTCACTGGGCTCCCGCTCACTATTTATTTTACACACGTAGGTGAGCAAGCGCGTGACCAGGCCTAAGCTGTTGCTTGGAGTGTTCTGAGTCAGCCAACCATTGTACCTCCCGGGGAGGTTCCTTTTTCTTTTTCTTTTTTCTTTCTTTATGAGAAGTCTAGTTCTGTAAACCTCGTGAAGATGTTTTTGTTGGTTGTTTTACTTATCTGTATATTGGGGCTAAGTCCCTTTTAACTGTATCTATAATGAATGCGACGTATGACTACTGCATAATGACGTCACATGTATGTGTATAAAGGTTTAAAATTTCTGTCCCATATATGTCTTCACAGCTCAATGGACTATGTATATTTCTATATTTGCTTCTGCAGTCCCTAATTATAAGTTATTCTGTTTAGAGGCCTTTGGTAATCTAAGGATTACTGGCCAGTTACGACACTAAACCAAAGGGGTGAGTTTGGGTCGTGACAAAAGGTATGTGCTTTATTGTGATAGTCAAAGTGCTATTCATTTGAGTAAAAATTCTACTTTTCATTCGAGATCGAAACACATTGATGTGAGATACCATTAGATTCGTGATGTGTTAGATTCGAAATTGTTGCAACTCGAAAATGTTCATACGGATAATAATATTTCAAATATGTCAACTAAGACTTTGTTGAGGGACAAACATTTGAAATGTCGAATTTTGACGGGTATGGTTGATGTCTCCACCTAAGTCGGTATGGGGAGAATTGTTGGGTATACCTCCTTAGTGGAGTATGGGACCCAATTGGTTTATTAAAATATTTGGTTTGATTTGGTGTTAGTTATAATATATTATACCTAATGTTTGGAGGCCGAATGGGTATTTAATAATCAGTTTGATAGTAGTTAGGGTTTTGATAAAAAGCCCAAAAGTTAATCAGTTTGATAGTATTTAATAATCAGTTTGATAGTAGTTAGGGTACTAAAAAAATGTTGTGGCTGCTATCAATTTTGTTCCATCTCTTCTAAAGTGCTGTACGGCTAGTTTATGTGTGTGTGTGCTGGGTAATCAATTCGGTGGGGTTTGTTTTGTGGAGTAGTAGTTTGTTTGATCATTATTTGGTGAGTTGATTTGGTTTTGCTTCGAAGACTTTGGTTCGTCTATTCGGTGAGGTCTTTCCTCTTATTTATTTGGAATTCACCTAAGGGTGATTTTGTGAGACCATTCGTGTCTAGTTTGTAATCGTTTGGAAACTTTTTGGTTGATAATGGAATCAGATTTTGATTCCATGGACGTACCTCACATTGAAGAAACCACGTAAAATTTTTGTGTCGCTGTTGATTTAATTTTTCCGTATTAGTTTTTATTCCTATTGATTGATTCACTTGTGGAAAATCATCTATTTTCTCTAACAAGTGACACCATTCATTGTAAGATGGTGGGCATAGAATCTTATACGATCTAAAATGTCTTATGCATATAATTTTATTGCTTAATTCAGCAGGTAGAAGCAGAAAGGAGCAGAGTTTCTTGTCGAGTATCATGATCTTGCGAAGAAGACACTGACATGAAAACACTTGAGTATATTTCTCTCTTCTCTGATTGAATAGAACTTGTCAATGTGCTTCATGTTTTCTGCATATTCTTAAAACATGTTGAAATATGATCTATTCCTTCATTTTTTAATTGCATTTTACCTTGTCATTGTTTGAGTTTTACATTTTGTATTATTTTTTAGTTTCTAAATTTGTCTTTGTTCGTATTGAAATTTTATTTTACATAATAAACCTATACCGAAACTGAACTAAATGATAAATGAAGTGAGGTACCCGAGAATCTAACAGAGACATTACTTGGAGATTCTGGCCAAAAAAAAAAGAAAAAAAGATATTCCATGCCACCAGAGAGTGCTTTGTTGTGCTAAGATTACGGACATCCTTTTTGTATTTGTGTCTGTTCCATGTTTGTGCTTCTTACTTGGTAGTTAGATTTAATTGATTGATAGTATTCTGATAAAATTGTAAGCACAACCAATCCTTGGTGGAATTGGTTACATCCTGTAAAAGCTTTGTAGTCATTACTTATTTCTAGAATGTTTTGCCAATCATAAACCCGTGCCTTTCTCTTTTTAGTTCCTAAATAAATGAGAAGAACAACCATTTCATAGCATAATAAGATTGCATGCATATGGCCTAATCATTTGTTTTTAATCATTTTTAAAAGTGAAACTAGTATTTTTTTTCTCTTTTTTTTTTTTTTTTTCTCATAAAGAGTAATTGTAGGCCTCTTCCCTTGTATCACCACCATATGGTTGGGGCGAGCATTCAGGTCAGCACTGCTCTTTTCTTTCGCTACAGTCTTGCCACTTATGTTTCTCTTCTCATCCTGTTAAACTTGTTTGGTGCAGTTACAAAACGTAGCAAAACTTCTAGATTCTTGGGCTGTTAGGGCCACACGATTTTTGTGGCGATATCCAATTGCTAGAATCCTGCTGCTTTTCTATTTGGTGAGAATATATAATATATCACCAATTATTTTATTTTTTATTTTTTGGGATTTCATGTTTCAATGAAAGAGTCTAGTTGTTAAAAATCGTTAATAGTGCTTTGAATTGCATGATAACCGTGTTAAGTTATCCACAAGTATTTGTGCATCTTTTCTTGATGTATCTGCTACATCGTTTGCAGGTATGAATATGTTGCTATCTACAAATTTTGTCTCAGTTTTTTTTTTTTTTTTTCAACAGTAGTTGAATACTGACATGGATAGGCCCACAAAGGCCACAGCCCACAGTGAAAAACCCCAAGCCCATCATTCGGAGCCCATTACATAACCCGGGTGGTAAAGTCCAGGACACCTGGAGGCCAACTGGGCGTGAAGGGCCAATGACATTCGGACATATGGCAGGTGTAGGACAGGCCACATCAGCAGACAAAGATCTGCAAAGTTATTGCCACAACACATCACCATTAATGCAGCCCATCACAGCATTTATTACGACAATACCTCCCCGTCGGAACGGCACCCCCTTACCCTGAGCAAGGTAAGCTACAGCACAGGCTTTCAGCGATGTGGGCACATCGGAGGGGACAGTGAAATGATTACCAAAGGATATAAGCAAGCATTGAAGACAAGAAGAAGGTGAAGCCTTTTATCTCTCTCTCTCTCTCTCTATACACTCCACTTCTTCTACTGACTTGCTCATTGGAGGGTTCACTGGGGGACTACCCCGTTCCCCGCTGAACTTGTTTGCAGGTCACTCGGAGGGCTTGACCATTTGGATCTGAGCTCAAAGGACCTGGATCAGTCCGACCCATCCACCAGAACGAACTGCATCATCAGTTGGCGCCGTCTGTGGGAATCCGGTTCTTATTCGTGCGCCAGTTGTGCTCATTGCCGCCGGAGACCCTGTCCCAACAACCTTTCTATCCTACCCATCAAGGTGTATGGTCACGACTAGATCCATGGCTTCTCACCATAATGCTGCCGTCCATCAAATTGACCCTCCCAATCCAAACAACCCCCCTCCACCTCTTCCCCCTCCGCCCCCTTGGCAACACTGGTTTCCTTTACACTTGTCTCCCTCCTCCTCTTCTGGGCAGGCCCTTCCTCACTCTGCCTCAACCTCTTCTTCTTCTTCCCTACGCTCAACGCCTCTATCTCCTTCAAGGACCTCTCATTCAAAGGGTCTGTTGGGGGCGGCCGCGGCACAAATTCGCCTAAGTTTTTCTCTCCCAAGGGTTTGGGGCGAGGACGAATCCTCTCCCTTGCAACCGGTTTTGGTGGTCACTCGGCCTGGGACTCTTTGAATTTTTGGGCTTTAGCAAGGATGGCCTGATCTTCCGCCTCCTGAGCCCTTCTCCTCGCCTCCAACTCCGTTCGGTCGAGGTCCCCACTACTTGGCTTTGGACCCAACCCTGCCTCAAACAATGCCGACGGCTGCACAAGTTCGTCCCACCTGGCTTCCTCATTCTCCCTCCAGGCCTTCACTTTCTTTATTCTCTCCTCTGCTTCTGCACCTAACTTTGGCTCCACAGATCTGGTGGGCACCTTCCACATCGAATGCACCCCAACCCCTCCAGAGATGGACACATAGAACCACCGTGGTCTCCAACCTTTGATCGACGTTGGCAACCCTGCCACCAAACCCTTCCCTGCCGCCGCCTGCAGGGTGACCCAAGTCTCCTGCTGCCCTGAGGCCTTGTAGCATCCAAAGAACTCGTCTACTGTCATGGCCTGCCCTCCATTCGCCTTCGGCCATGCACTTGCACAAGCCAACAAGATCTTCCACGCATTGGGCATTAGTTGCCCCGGTGCTACCTCTAGACGGTTGAGCACATCCACCACTACTTGCGGCAGTGGCAACCTCAGTCCACCCTTTAGAGCTTCCTCATAGAGGGAAAACTCTCCTGGCCTAGCGTCAGACGGCCTCTCCGTTGATGTCGGCAGCGATAACCCCACTTCCGCGGGGATCTGGTACTTTTCGCGGATAGCCTTTAACTCCGCCGCAGTAATCGTGGACTTGTCAGCCTTCGTGTGCCAGTGATCTGGTTCCACCTGGCTGATTGGCTTTGGAGCTGCTATCATGGTGGTGCCAAGGGATCGTACCACCGACTCCCCCACCCTCTCTGACCTATACTGCGCCGCTAGCTCCACTGCATCATCGTCTCCAAGTGGATCCGCCCTCACATTCACAGCTCCTTCTTGTGCCATTTCTAGGGTATGTTTGCGAATCGCTTCTGACGCAGGAGCAAGGAAGTCGAGAAAATGTTGCAAAGGTGTATCGTGCGCCACAAAGGAATTAACACTTGGGATATTTTGAGTTCTTGTAAAAAAGTGGGTGAATCGAATGACACCAAAGGCCCACGGTTTGCTCGTATTCCACGGATCCAAATTAATTTTCACCAGTTTGAAAACTTTTCAAATCAACCGCCAAAACTGCCTTTTCCACACCCATAATGACCTATCGTTTCACTTCTGCTCCAACGCCTAACCTCCCCCCCCAACATACTGCCACGTGTACGACCACGATGCACTGTCTCCTCCCCTTATCCTGTCTTTTCCACTTCAAATCATCATTTCACACGCCGCCTCTTGAGCCCCGCGCCTGCCCGCTCGGCCTTCACGCGGTCAGCCCTCCTCACGGTCGGCCCGTCCACTCGGCCTTTACGCGGTCAGCCCTCCTCACGGTCTTCCTTTCCGCTCGGCCTTCACGTGGTCAGCCCTCTTCACGGTCGGCCCATCCGCTCGGCCTTCATATGGTCAGCCCTCCTCACGGTTGGCTCCTCCGCTCGGCCTTCACATGGTTAGCCCTCCTCACGGTCGGCCCGTCCGCTCGGCCTTCACGCGGTTAGCCCTCCTCACGGTCGGCCCGTCCGCTCGGCCTTCACGCGGTCAGCTCTCCTCGCGGTCTTCCTTTCCGCTCAGCCTTCACGCGGTCCGCCCTCCTCATGCTCGGACCACTAACTCGGCTTCCGCTTACGGTCGGACTCATCTTCCTTATTCCCTTCGTTGGTCTGAAGCTGCACTCGGGAATGGGGGACTACTGACATGGATAGGCCCACAAAGGCCACAGCCCACAGTGAAAAACCCCAAGCCCATCATTTGGAGCCCATTACATAACCTGGGTGGTAAAGTCCAGGACACCTGGAGGCTAACTGGGCGTGAAGGGCCAATGACATTCGGACATACGGCAGGTGTAGGATAGGCCACATCAGCAGACAAAGATCTGCAAAGTTATTGCTACAACACATCACCATTAATGCAGCCCATCACAGCATTTATTACGACAACACCTCCCTGTCGGAACGACGCCCCCTTACCTTGAGCAAGGTAAGCTACAACACAGGCTTTCGGCGATGTGGGCACGTCGGAGGGGACAGTGAAATGATTACCAAAGGATATAAGCAAGCACTGAAGACAAGAAGAAGGTGAAGCCTTTTATCTCTCTATCTCTCTCTCTCTCTCTCTCTATACACTCCACTTCTTCTACTGACTTGCTCATCGGAGGGTTCACTGGAGGACTACCCCGTTCCCCGCTGAACTTGTTTGCAGGTCACCCGGAGGTTTTGACCATTTGGATCTGAGCTCAAAGGACCTAGATCAGTCCGACCCATCCACCAGAACGAACTGCATCATCAAATACTATATTTGTTAGCATTAATGATGGGTCTATCTATTGAAAACTACCATGGAGGACACTTTATTGATCATGAACATGATGGCCATTTTGTTAAACAAAAAATAACAGTAGATGTACAGGATGTATAACAAAGAGAAATGTGCATGCCACATGCACCACAGATACATATATTAGGTTCTCAGATGCAGAGGGACAGTCGGTCTTGAAAGACGGTGGTAATGAAAACTTCTAAGAGGCAAATTTATGGTGCTCTCTTTTGAATGTATGTTTGGAATGTAGGTTTAAACTCAAGTATCAAGTTTTCTCTATGGTGTTCGTATTTTAAACAACGATGAATGTGGACCATTTTCATATCCAAGTTAACCAATGAGTGCCTAAGCATTTTGTTGTTGTGATTATTGTCGTTCTAGCTGTTGATTAAGCCTGTTTTCAAATCCTCTAATTCAGAGGAGAGGCAGCTATTTTTTCTTTTTTTACTAAAACTTGGATTCATGAATATCTACTATTTACAGTCTACTGATGCATGTTCTGTGCAATAAGTAGGAACAAGCTAATTCTTTTTCCTCTAGAGAAGTTGCCGAATCCATGGGACTCACCAACCATACTTTACAGTGAAAGCTAGCTCTGCACGAGGCCATTTGCAGACAATGCTGGCATTGCCTGTTTGTGACAACTACAACATTGTTAGTTCACTATGTAGATACAAGTTTGTTCCTTTACAAACCGCAAGAGTAATTAAGCATGGCGAATCGGGTCAATCTGTTCAGTACCAATGCAAGGGAAGTCTTTTCTTCCCTGAATCCATTGCCAGGAGTGGGAAACACTATGCAAGTTATGTGCGATGCAACTCTTTCTTCATGTTGACATATCTCTAATTACTATTTTTTTTATTATTTTAATTTTTTTGGGTCAAAAATGCTTTGTACCCAGGAAAAAAATAAGTTAGATGCATTCAAAAAGTAAAGTGTATGACTATAGATTCAAGCGTTGGTGTGGTGTGAACTAATACCCAAATAAATCTCGTCTGCATATTTCAAATTTTAAATATTTTTTAAATATTTTTTCTGGGTAGGCAAGCGTCACCATTTGTTTGACTGGAAAAAAATTATGTGGTGTTAGATATACCTTGTTGCATAAAAGAATCTTAATGTACTAAGTGAAAAGTTCTAATCTTTGGTTTGCCAATAATTTCCTTTTTGACTCATTGTTTGCCAATAACGCGTTTAAACTTCGGTTAAAAGTAATATTAAATGGTGTATTGGACAACTTTAGCGGTTTGGATTGACATTGCCACTTCTAACCCATATATAGCAGGGTAAATAAAATTGATGTAATTAAATTGACAATTCAAGTGTAACCAAAATTTCAAGATTCGTTCTGTTTTTTATAATTTATGATCTGTTTCAGTTTGACCGATACAAACTAAATTGACCAAAGTATTCTATGTAAATACTTTTTAATTTTAATTCTTGAAGCATTAGAATATAAGTGATTAATAATTTAAGTTTTGTTAAAAAAAGTATTTAAAATTGAAGTATTTATAGAATAACTTTTGTCATTTTTCTTCATTTACTTTCAATGAGATTTTGTAAATTTTTATAGAACTTTTTAAAATCTTATGAGAATTCTTTCTCTATACAAAATCGATAAAATATAATTGTATCTTGCGATTTGTTGCGATTTATCAATTAATAAAATTGAAAAAATTGATTTAATGTTAAATTCTCCTTCAATCTTGACCGAATCAAGTCATTTATACTCTATGCATATGTATATTTCTTAGGAAAATAATATAAATTATTTTTTTAACAAATAATTTTAACAGATAAAAACAAATATATAGGAAGAGTATTTGATCATTTTAATTAAACTTGTCCTTTTGAATAAACTGATTCAGTGCCTGAATCTCTCGCCTTACAAAATTATAATTTAAATTTATGAACCGAATACCTTAAAAAGATATGTAATATTTTTAAATTTCTTTATCAGGATCCATAATAAAATATCTTTTAACTTTCTCATGTTTAATTTGTTAACTTTCAACTTGACTTTCTAAATTTATTTTTAGGTTAGGTTTGTTTTATGAATTTAATTTACTTATTTTTTTTATTTTTCCTTTTTAAAATTTATACCTACATTTATAAATCAAATACTGCCAAATAAAGTTGAATTATATCTCGATAAAGGAAGGTCTTGTTTGACATAAATTAAAAATATAAAAAGTCAAAAAGTTACTATCTTATTTAAGTCATATCATTTTATTTAAGTCAAATCATCTCTCTACTATATCATTTCAAATACAACCCATACCCAACCCATATTTCATAAAAAATTAAAAAATACACTTATTTAGAACATCCCAAACCACCCCTAACTCATCACGTCAATTTGAATAGGGAAGTCTTTGTTTGAAATAATTGCAGGCAAAAAGTAATGAAAGATCCGACGGTGGTTGCAGGGTCCTTATGCTTTAAGAAATGCATCAACGGCTTTGATTTACGGATTCAAAGAAACAACAAAGCACGATTCCCTCCTACTTTTGATTTTGGAGTTTTATAAAAAGTTAAGATGATTGATGCATGAATATTAACGCGGCATGTCTTTAAAAAGGTAAAAAGTTACTTAAAAAAGTTAAAAAATTATTTTTATTTATTAAAAAAATATTAAAAAATTAATTTTTTTCAACTTTAGGGGTTAGTTAGAGTGTCTTAAATAAGTGTACTTTTTATTTTTTTGAACTAAAAAATTGAGGAAGAAAATATGGATGTTTCAGTTAATTTTTTGACTTTTTATGGAAAAATAAAATTGTAAAAATTAATTTGTAAGGAAAAATTAAGATTGGGAGTTGTGCAGCCGTAATTGTTGACTTTTGGTGAATAGTGTTAACTTTTTAACTTTTTGAGTAATTTTTTAACTTTTTGACTTTTTTTATAATATGCCAAACTTGGCCATAGTACAACTCAGAATCTCACCGGGATGGTTTATTGATGCGTTTGTTAAAGAAAAATTGCACACTTTGGATGTAATTTTTACACACTGCTGTTCGGTCTGTGGGGGCCCATCACGGGTCCCGTTTTGATAATCTGAACCGTTCAATTGTAGAACTCGTTGAGTACTATATGTCTGTAAAAAATCATATTGATCGGATATCGATAACTACATGATCAAATTAGTTTTGTATAAAAAAATGGATGGTGTTATAATTAACGATTGAAAAAAAATAAATCTGATCAGATAGCTATCGATATCCGATCAACGTGATTTTTTATAGATATATAGTACTTGACGAGTTCTACACATTGAACGGTTCAGATTATCAAAATAGGACCCGCGATGGCTCCCACGGGCCGAACAAAATTGTCCAGTGCAATGCTCGAAAAGTAGTCAATCATTACTTTCATCTATTCCACTGCCCAGAAAGTACGGCTGCACAACTCCCAATCCTAATCTTCCCCAACACACTAATTTATACAATATTTTAATACATATTTTTTCATAAAAAGTCAAAAAATTAACCCAAACAACCATATTTTTTTCCTCAACTTTTTAGTCCAAAAAATTAAAAAGTGCACCTATTTAGGACATCCCAAACAATCCATAAAAGTTGAAATTGTGATTGAAATAGTTTGAAGATAGGCCACGCTTTTTTTAAGTAGACTTCATGAATTATACGGTTTTGTTAGGTTGGTAAGTTTTATTATGGGTCTTATTTTAATTATTTTAATTATTTAATGTGTAGAATTTTTTGAATATTTGATTTTTATAAAAGATAATATTGATTGGATATCAATAGTTATTTGATCGAATCAAATTTTTGTTAATAATTTATTTTAAAAATTATATGTCTTGTTGATAGTTCTAATCTAATTAAGTAACTATCGATATCTGATCAATATAATTTTTTATAAATATAAAGTACTCGACGAATTCTACACACTAGATGGTTCATATTATTGAAATAGGTCCTGTTGTGGGCTCCAACGGCTTAATATCACACTTCAATCCGATCTGAGACGGGAGACAAACCTGACCCTTTCAAAATATTTCTTATGTTTGGTTTGGTCTTGTTAAATGTGTAATGATAAATTTAATATTTTGTTATAGATGTTACAATAGGAAGAAATGGGTATCATAATGAAAGATTATATATATATACTACAACTTTTTTAGAATCCTTTTTTGTGGTGGAACATGCCCCATCAATACTTTCTGAACTTTTTGTTAGATTTTTATTGGGTATTACAGTGAAAAAAAGTAAATGTCACAGTGGGAAAAAATATACTATAGTCTTTTTAAAACCCTTCTTTGTGGTGGAATATGTCACATACCACATTAGTTGGGTTTTGTTGGGTATTACAGTGAAAAAAAATATAGCCTTTTTAGAACCCTTCATTGTGATAAAACAAGCCACATGCCACATCAGCTAGGTTTTTTAAAAGAGTTTTCAAATTTTAAAAATTTGTTTGGTTATGTATTTTGAAATAATTTTGTAGTTGAAGTTTTCTAGTTATAACTTTTGGCCTTGTTTGGGAAGTTAGCTATTTGGCTCTTTTAACCTACCTAAAATATTTGTGTTTGGGAACATAATTGTTTTTTGTTTTTTTGTTGTTAAAGTTGATTTGATCGTTGTGCAAGAAAAAATGAAATGATTATGGGTTGAATGCAATATTTTATCTTATTGGCTATTTTACTATATTTTGTTCTTATTGGCTATTTTAGTCACACAAAAAAGAAAAAAAAAAAAGAACTAAAAAAAATAGAAGAAGAAATGAGATAATAAAAAATAATTTAAAAAAAAAAGTGATTGAAAGTAGTTTTGAGATAAACAAGTTTTAAGTTTTGAGCTCTTAAAAATTATTTTCCAAACTAAACTGTTAGGTCTTTATTATTGGCAATCCCGTTGAACAAAACTCTTTTCAGTTGTATTTTTATTTGATCTATTGTATCTGTGAATTATGATAGTTTAGATATGAATCTAACTCAAGTTGTGCCTGTACAGAGGAGTTTGTACTAATATTTCATATCTTGACTTGAGCATTCCTTATTTGCTACTTCGTTGACTAAGGGTTGGTTTGGGGTGTCCTAAAAAAGTGTACTTTTTGTCTTTTTACGAAAAGATGTGCAGAAAAGTAGAGAGGTGATGTGATGGAAAAAAGATAAAAAGATAAAAAGATGGATTATATAGTAGATCCCAAACAAGGCCTAAGTATGGAGACCGAAGCCAAGAAATAAATCAAAGTTGATTAACTGCTGGAGCATTTTTTTGTGCGTTCAAGCGGTAAAGTGATTCATCTAGTATCTTTGCCCGCGTTCCAAACTTCTGGGAGACAAGTTTTACCGCTTGAGCGGTAGATGTTACGCAATCTGGCTTATACATGAGCATTGCCTTTAGACACACTACGCAAACAGTCTTCGCTGCTCTATTTAGTATAAACTATGTTATTTGTGATTTTTAGGGTTTAACTCATGTAAATTTCTAGAAAGGAGTAAAATACAAAGTGTTATATATTGGAGTATGTTTATACATGAGTTTCCTTGATGTATAGAAGGTGATCGATTGATTAACGAATTATATACTGACAAACATAAAAGGTTGTTTTTGTTATTTGATTCACAAAAAAGAATAGTGTTTATCGGTGGATTCCAAGAAATTTAGGCCTGAAATTAGTAAATTTCGAAGTGGCTCATTGTTGTGGATTCGATATTGGCGTTATGGATTCAATGCTGGACAAAGTAATTCTGAGGTGAAGACGGTAGTATAAGAGGCAGATCGAGTTTGGTTCAATTTGGGCGTGGATTCGATAGGAAATTAAGGATTCTTGTGTGTAATTCCTTTCTGTCTCCTTAGTATATTGTGTTATCCTAGGTAGGCAACCCAAGAGGGTGAATTGGGTTATTAAAAATAATTTCATAATATTAAATATAATAATCAAAATATTTGAATTTTAATAAATAAAAAATAGAGCAATAATAATTAATACAAAAGTGAAAGAGATAGGCAAAGAAAATCAAACACAATGATTTATAGTGGTTCGACACGTCGTATAGCGATCCAGGTCTTACCCTAACCTTTGTTGTGTACCGGACTCGGTATAGCGATCTCGGTCTTTCCCCGTCATTTATTTTGTTCCGGACTGGGTTCCATCATGGATGTTGTTGTCTATATCATGTTTCCGTCCTTTAAATCCTTTGTATTTGAGTTTTGGGACGTGTTGGGTGAGTTTGGTACAGGTTGGTCGTGAGTTGGAACAAATGGTTCCTGTCCAGAATTGGCATCTTCGCTCGAGCGAGGCTTTTTGCGCTCGAGCGAGCTATGGGTTTTTGCTTCTCTGCTCGAGCGAAGGTTCTTGCACTCGAGTGAGCTTTCTTTAATGTGTCTCTTGGCTCAAGCGAGAACTCTTGCGCTCGAGCGTGCGTTTGCGTCTAGATTGGACCTGAAGGTTGGTATTCTTCGCTTGAGCGAGGATTTTGTTGGTCGAGCGAGCGAGCTCTATGTTTTGTGTTTCTTCGCTCGAGCGAGAACTCTTGCGCTCGAGCGTGCTTTTGGGTTGCAGACCTAAAGCTTCGCATTGTTCGCTCAAGCGACGTTTTTTGCGCTCGAGCGAGGTTCTTTTGTATCTGGTTGCTCGAGCGACCACTTCTTCGCTCGAGCTCGCTCGCTCGAGCGAGCCTCACATATATCAGATCGCAGCAGCGGTTCTCTTCTTCACTTTTTGATCTCTTTTTATTTCCAAACCCTAGATCCCACACTCTCTCTCTCTACACACTTCTTCTCTTTACAAATACACCTTGTTCTAGTGGTTCTCTACCCTAGTCCCTTTTTATAAAAGTTAGAGTTTGGCTTGGGCTATCTTTGGATCCGAAAAAGTGTTAATTTGGAGCACTTTCGAGTTTCTTCATCTTCTCCTTTGAGCTCCTAACTTTGAGGTAGGGATCTTCTACGCTTGTTTATGATTTTTAACCTAGGTATTGGTGTTATGGATTATGGTGAGACATTTGGGATATTTGGAGAAAACCTAGGGTTTAGTTCAAATTTATGAAAGAGGTTTTTTTTTTTTTTATGTATTGTTGTATATTTGACCATGAGGTAGAATTATGAAGTGGTTTTGTGTTAAAAATTGATGAATTCGACCATAGGGTTAATGGTTGGAGAAAGGGGGAAATTTGCCCTAATATGAGTTAAATAATTATTTAATATAAATAATGGAATTGGTGTGAGAAATACGAAATTGGGAAATCGTGCAAATGAATGGTGTGGTTAGATTTGTTAAATCACTCACCTATAGAAATTTGGTAAATTATCTGTTTTGGGCTATCGGTGGAGGATAGCCGTGATTGTTGTAGAAACTGCATATGGATTAGGCAAATCGAAACCTGTCATTTATATTTACCTCATTGAATATGATGGTATGATTGAGATGTTGAATTTGTGTTATTGATAGTCATCATATATGATGCTGCTTTAATACATTGCATATGTATCATTTGTTTGGGAGGAGATAGGGGATGGACTCCATTTATAATTAAGTTAGCCGGAATGTCCAGGGTGAAAGTCTCGAAATCATCTGCATACATGGGTGCTGGCTCCCGCGGACGAATTTTCGTAAAATGGCAATTCTTGAAATCATGTGCATACATGGGTGCCGGTTCCCGCAGACGAAATTTCCGTAAAATGGAAATTCTTGAAATCATGTGCATACATGGGTGCCGGTTCCCGCGGACGAAATTTCCATAAAATGGCAATTCTTGAAATCATGTACATACATGGGTGCCGGTTCCCGCGGACGAAATTTTCGTAAAATGGTAATTCTTGAAATCATGTGCATACATGGGTGCCAGTTCCCGCGGACGAAATTTCCGTAAAGTGGCAACATTGAAGTGTTTGAATGACAGTCGTATTCAATTGTGAATCATAGAGTTGTAGCATCATTTTGGATTGTTTAGATAACAATGACTTGTCTCATGAATTGACTCGAAATTTACTGAATTAATATAAATTGAATAGATAGAAATGGAATTGAGATATAGGTATTAGTAATGAATGGATATGGACGAAATGTGAGTTGGTTTTGAATGAAGAATATTTACTCGGCTCTTATATCTTACTTAAACTTCATATATTGTGTTAGGATGTTTCTACTGGGCTTTGGCTTACCCTATTTGGGAAACCATTTTCAGGTACATTTGATATGCTCCTTCCAAGAACGTAGCATGGGAGGATTTAAGAGTTGGAGACTATATTTTGTTAATTTCATGTTTAATTATTTGTCGAAGTCAAGGGCTTTACACATATAGAGTTTAAGACACTCTCTTTTGTTGTAACCAAGTATGTCTTGGAAAGATGTAACCCCGTAGGGCATTCGCTTATGTTCAACCCTATTGTATTATTGCTTCATGTAATGAAAGGATTATTTACACTCTGATTTATGTAACTATTATTCATGCTGTTGTGGATTATATCTATGATGTTATATTTTGGGGGCGTTACAACTTGGTATCAGAGCGTACTAGGTTTGAATACCTTGGGTATGTGGGAAGTGGTTATTACCACAATGGGTTTGTCTCGCTTAGTTGAGGCATTAATATGCATTGTATGCTTATGTGATAACATCCTTGTATGACTATATGGGTATGAGATTTAATTTCTAGGATGCTGGCGGAGTCCATGGGTTTCTAGGAGTCCTATAAGAAAGGCACTTGATCACTACCGCTTCTAATTGGAACTCTAGCAACGCCGTGGGACAGTCATTATCTGGAAATAAAATTCGTATGTGTTTACGTGATTATGTGTTTATGTGGAGTGATTTATTATTGTCCAATATGTTAGGACGCGAATGAGTTAGCTTCGACGCATTTGTCCCTGTGCTAATCTTTGAATTACCCTATTTAGGATGTCTAGATGAGGAGGTAACAATTTCCCTCCTTTCACATGGGAAGAGTTGGGAAACAGTTTGTGGAGTTGCACCAAGGTACTACACCTTTGGTACAGTTTGAAGCATGGTTTGCTAACCTATCGAGATTTGCTCTGGAGTTGGTGGAGACTGAGGAACTGCGCTGTTTGGAGTTTGAGAGTAAGCTGTGTGACAACATCTGCGAGAGGATTGCTGGGTCTTGGCATAGGAGTTATAGTGTGCTTGTAGAAGTTGCGGTTCATGTTGAGGCAGCAGTATTAGCTATGGATCGGAGTAGGGAGGAAACCATTTCGGCAACTCCTGTGACTCAGGGTGTTGGTAGGCCTTTTAAGAGGCGGAGGGGTTTTGACCCACAACAGTTTTAGGGAGCACAGTCTAGCTCTACATTTCCAATACTGAGTTTGGGCTCGGGAAAAGGTAAGCATAGGGATCTCACTTGTTTCAAATGTGGTCAGCGGGGCCACAAATTTCCGGTTTGCCCACAAAGGAAGAGGGCAGGGTTAGTATTTCAACCGGTAGTTGCACCACTAGGATCATCTAGTTAGGCAAAGGTTAGAACAACCGAGTGCTCGATGGGAAGGCAGTCATTGGGATCCTCACCAGTTCAGACTTTGGACTAGTGACGTATTCGGAAACCACTTACATGCTGGGGATGTAATCAGTCGGGTCACCTTAAACGTTTCTGCACCTAGCTGGGGGCTTCTTTGGAAGTTTTGCAACCTAATCGTGTTCGACCTTTTTCGCCTGGTCGGGGGAAATACCGTTATGATAACCAGGCAGGCTAGATTTCGAGGGCCTTGGATGAGTCGAGTTCTTAGATCCCTAGTGGGGAGTCACGCTTTTGTTCCAGGTGTGGCCAGCTTGGACACATTAGTAGTTCTTGTCCGTGACTTGTGAACTCTTAGGGTATCTCGGGTTTGGGAATAACCAACTTTAGCATCCCAGAGAGGGACAGTATCAACGGTAGTATCGATGGGATGATTTTGTTTTGGTTATGCTGTTTTGTGACCGGTAAATTATGGTTTTGTAATCATTGGGTTCTGTTGTGTAAACAATGTGTTTTGTGAATGTTGAAATATCAAAACTGCTTGTTTATATGTATGTACCGTTGCTTGTTTATTTCTATGGATTGGGCAGATTGGAGCATGTAATGGCTCTAAAGTTTTATTAATACAACGAGTTGTTATGGGGTTGGAAAATTTCTATATTGATGTATTTATGCTTGTGACTTGGTTTGGAAATGTGATGGTCTGCGGGCCATAATTTGAAAATTAAAAAGAGTTATTGAGGAATACGTGTTTTGGTCGGGATTGGCTTGGGGCGAGAACAGTTACACTTGTCAGGTGTGCGGAATTTCATGAGCGTTACTTATCCGATCTTATGTACGTGGTAAATAATTGGGTCTACTGTAGTGAGAACTCCCTGAGAGGATGTGAAGTGTGCGATTGACACTAGGTCTTATACGTACAACGTGTTGTCTCCAAAGGGTGTATTGCGTATAGCTTCGTTGGGTATAGATTTGTACCCTAAAGGCAGGTTATGGTAGAGGATCTCTGTACTATCAGATTGGTTGTTTCTTGTAAAAAGATGTTAGTCCTTTATCGTAGTAGTGGTTGTTGACGTCGATGGATGGTGTGCTTGGAGTAGCTTGTATTATATGTCAAACAGTGGTACAGCGGACGCTTCTTAAGTTCTGGGATTTTCTATTGTATTTGGGTGTGAGGGGTGTGTACTTCAATTCAGGATAAGTTAAGAGATGTTGGAAGGATTGGTCAGGTCCATAGTTAGTGTGTGACCTATGTGTAGAGCTATTGTGATTTGGAGTTTTGAGTTGGGTTTGGAATGTCAGATAGTGTGTTGAGAACTTCAGTCGTCCTTCTATAGAGTTGGGATGATAAGCCTTCGAAAAGCTTGTGGGTCTTGTGTGTATGCTTGGGGCTCAGTTTAGGGTAATTGTCCTATAAGTATCAACAGATGGCAGGTGGACTATGAGACTTAGTGACTTCGTTGTGCTAGTGTATTGGGTGATCGGGTGAATGTGGATTAAAGGGTTGACCTTACCGGTCACTGAGGGATGGAGATGTTATGTTCCCTTGCATTTGATTCAAGTGGTTACGTAGTAAAGATGGTGTTGTAATATAGTAAGCCTTACTAGTATGGTGTGTGGTTAATGATTGGACCGAGTAGTTTAATGTTTGATTGTGCTGGGTCACGTTGGTGTGGGTGTTTGTCGTTCAGTTTGAATAGTGGAACTCCGAGTGAGGCGGTAAGGTTGTGTAGGGTGAGTGATGCACTTTGTTAGAATTATTTCAACTTATTCAGTCTTTGTGTACGTGGCGTAAGACACGGGTGTGTGCATTGATTTGGGATGTCACATTATGCTTGACTTGAAAAGTTCGGTTAGGACTCAAACGTGAAGCGAGGACGTGGGTGCCACTTAGGCATTTGTGTGAGGGGGGAATGAAAAATCGGAGTATCGTGGATTAACTTGGCAGAATTCGGAGTGATTCATTGGACCTGAGAAGTTTTGTATGGAACCCCATTTAGGAATTGGTGAGATTGGGTAATATATTGGTAGTGATACTAAATTGGGTGACATTGAGTGGTATGCTGATGTTTGAAGGCTAGTTGGGCAAATAGTGTTGTGTAATGATTGGTTAGAAGTTGGGATGGTTGACATATAGTCACCTTGAAAATGGGTCGAAATGGAGGGTTGTATAGTTAAACGATGTCTTGCTGCGGAATGTAGGTCCCACATGGACAGTAGGGAGGTTGCCTTGAGTGGTAGTACAGGTTTGGGATTTCGGTTGAGAACCTTGATCTTGTAGATGTTTTGCACCATTATGTAACTAGTGGGTGTGCAAATTCTTCCCTTGTGTTGTTTCTTTGCTAAAATCTCTAAATTTTATAGAGGGTTCTCATCGTGGAAAGTTTGTTTCGGGTATTGTAGCACTACCGTAAGTGTGTTGGGTTTTGTTAGATGACTGTGTTGCGATTCACTGGAGGAGTGTTGATGAATACTTTGGAGGAAGACCAAAATTAGGTACTTTTCGTAAATTAGAACGGTTTTAGGTCAAAATGTGAAATTGCGATTTCTATTTTCGAGAAAATAATTTGAAAATCTTTGAGTTTTGCTTTGACCAGTTGTTAATGTAGTGTTTAAATTGTGACGGTGCGAGTCTGAACACTTTTTGGGAAAAATTGAATATCTTGAAACAAATGAGGTAAATGAAACATTCTCTTTAACTTGAATGGAATATCCCATGAGAAGTCAAATTTTATCGGACCTGGGTTGTAGGTTACATGTTATGTGTCTTTGGCAAGGCCTTGAAAACTGTCGGGCATTAATGTACCATAATGTTATTGATTATTCGGGTTTGTTTAACGTTCCCATTTTATCAGGGTTGACCAAAAACCCGGTGTGCGAGTGATTTTGTGTCCCTTCTGTTAGAGTGTTAAGCATTCAAAACTGGTTTGTGTATTGTCGATGGCTGAGACATGGTGGATGTCTTGGAATATTGTAGTTATTGAAATTGTCGTTATTGTTATTATCGTTATCGAGTCTTGTGAAGCAAGACTTTTTCATTAATTACGGTGTCGTGAAAATATCACGGGGTTGAGAAAGATACCTGGGAGTGTGAATTGAAGTCTGTGAGAAATATCCGGACTTATTTGTTAATGTTGGAACATATGTCGAGATTTTAATTTTGTTAATGAAATGTCAAAACATTGTATATGTTATAGATGTCTCGAGGACTTGATTTTAGTTGAGCATTATATATGACTTGAAATATGGAATATTGTAGGTATTGTATCAAATTTGGAAATATTGTATGTGTTTTATGAAAGCATTGTGTATGTTAAATATATTTCAGAAACACAAGTTGATAAGAACGCTAAATGTTTGAAAAGGGAGAAGCATTGTATATGTTGTCTACATTTGGAAATATGAGTTATTATAAACATTGTATATTTTGAAATATGGAACATCCTGCGTATTACGTCACTTTTGGAAGCATTGTGTGTGCTATGTAAATTTTGAGAACTTGGACTTTGACTGAAACATTGCTAATGTTTGGGAAAAATGTAAAATTTAATTTCAATACGGGATTTGTGTATCGAGTCGATGGAAACGGATGACTGTAGGATGGGTCATAGTGATGAGTTTGGGGAATAGCATAGTTGTGAACGGCTTAATCACGTTATGAACTTGATCTATAATTTCGGGGACGAAATTCCTTAAGGGGGGGAGGTTATAGCGATCCAGGTTTTACTCTGACCTTTGTTGTGCACCGGACTCGGTATAGCGATCCCGATCTTTCCCCGTCATTTATTTTGTTCAGGACTTGGGTTTCATCATGGTTGTTGTTGTCTATATCTTGTTTCTGTCCTTTAAATCCTTTGTATTTGAGTTTTGGGACGTGTTGGGTGAGTTTGGTACAGGTTGGTCGTGAGTTAGAACAAATGGTTGCTGTCTAAAATTTGGCATCTTCGCTCGAGCGAGGCGTTTTGCGCTCGAGCGAGCAATGGGTTTTTGCTTCTCCACTCGAGCGAAAGTTCTTGCGCTCGAGCGAGCTTTCTTTGATGTGTCTCTTGGGTCGAGCAAGAACTCTTGCGCTCGAGCGTGCGTCTGCGTCTAGATTGGACTTGAAGGTTGGTATTCTTAGCTCGAGCGAGGATTTTGTTGCTCGAGCGAGCGAGCTCTATGTTTTGTGTTTCTTCACTCGAGCGAGAACTCTTGCGCTCGAGCGTGCTTCTGGGTTGCAGACTTGAAGCTTCGCATTGTTCGCTCGAGCGACCACTTCTTCGCTCGAGCGAGCCTCACATATATCAGATCGCAGCAGCGGTTCTCTTCTTCACTTTTTGATCTCTTTTTATCTCCAAACCCTTGATCCCACACTCTCTCTCTCTACACACTCCTTCTCTCTACAAATACACCTTGTTCTGGTGGTTCTCTACACTAGTCCCTTTGTATAAAAGTTAGAGTTTGGCTTGGGCTATCTTTGGATCCGAAAAAGTGTTAATTTGGAGCACTTTCGAGGTTCTTCATCTTCTCCTTTGAGCTCCTAACTTCGAGGTAGAGATCTTCTACGCTTGTTTATGATTTTTAACCTAGGTATTGGTGTTATGGATTATGGTGAGACATTTGGGATATTTGGAGAAAACTTAGGGTTTAGTTCAAATTTATGAAAGAGGATTTTTTTTTTTATGTATTGTTATATATTTGACCATGAGGTAGAATTATAAAGTGGTTTTGTGTTAAAAATTGGTGAATTTGACCATAGGGTTAATGGTTGGAGAAAGGGGGAAATTTGCCCTAATATGAGTTAAATAATTATTTAGTATAAATAATGGAATTGGTGTGAGAAATATGAAATTGGGAAATCGTGCGAATGAATGGTGTGGTTAGATTTGTTAAATCACTCACCTATAGAAATTTGGTAAATTATCTGTTTTGGGCTATTGGTGGAGGATAGCCGTGATTGTTGTAGAAACTGCATATGGATTAGGCGAATCGAAACCTGTCATTTATATTTACCTCATTGAATATGATGGTATGATTGAGATGTTGAATTTGTGTTATTGATAGTCATCGTATATGACGCTGCTTTAATACATTGCATATGTATCATTTGTTTGGGAAGAGATAGAGGATGGACTCCATTTATAATTAAGTTGGCCGGAGTGTCCAGGGTGAAAGTCCCGAAATCATGTGCATACATGGGTGCCGGTTCCAGCGGACGAAATTTCCGTAAAATGGCAATTCTTGAATTCATGTGCATAGATGGGTGTCGGTTTCCGCGGACAAAATTTTCATAAAATGGCAATTCTTGAAATCATGTGCATACATGGGTGCCAGTTCCCGCGGACGAAATTTCCGTAAAATGGCAACATTAAAGTGTTTGAATGACAGTTGTATTCAATTATGAATCATAGAGTTGTAGCCTCATTTTGAATTGTTTAGATAACAATGACTTGTCTTATGAATTGACTCGGAATTTATTGGATTAATATAAATTGAATAGATAGAAATGGAATTGAGATATGGGTATTAGCAATGAATGGATATGGACGAAATGTGAGTTGGTTTTGAATGAAGAATATTTACTCGGCTCTTATATCTTAGTTAAACTTCATATATTGTGTTAGGATGTTTTTACTGGGTTTTGGCTCATCCTATTTGGGAAACCATTTTCAGGTACATTTGATATGCTCATTCCAAGAACGTAGCATGGGAGGATTTAAGAGTTGGAGACTATATTTTGTTAATTTCATGTTTAAATATTTGTCCAAGTCAAGGGCTTTACATGTATAGAGTTTAAGACACTCTCTTTTGTTGTAACCAAGTATGTCTTGGAAAGATGTAAGCCCGTAGGACATTCACTTAGGTTCAACCCTATTGTATTATTACTTCATGTAATGAAATGATTATTTACACTCTGATTTATGTAACTATTATTCATGCTGTTGCGGATCATATCTATGGTGTTATATTTTGGGGGCGTTACACGTCGGGCCTATGTCCACTCTCCAAGTATCCTTCTTGAGAATTTCTCCACTATTTTTTAAATAGTGATACACTACTAGTTTCACGGGTGCTAGTGAACCTTTACAACAAGTGACCAAACCCGATCACTCAGATTGGTTTAAAATCCGGTGCTTAGTCACACTTAATCCAAGTGATTTTTTCCTAAAAAATCACTCAAAAAAATTCTCTTACAAGAATAATAAGAGTAAGGGATATAAAACCCTTTTACAATTTTGCTTAAACTCTCAACAAATTTTCTTATAGAAAATATAACTCAATGAAGCCAGAGCCGGCCTTGAGTTATTAGGGGCCTAAGGCGAATTTTTTAAATTGGGCCATTCATATATCATTATCCAAAAAAAAAAAAAAAAAAAAAAAATGTTAGGCCAAAACAAAAAGGATAAAAATTTATTTCTATTGTATTACAATTTAACAAAATTTAGATAACAAATATATATATATATATGTATATATAATAGCTAAATTTCAATTAGTTGGACCGAATCTTTATTTTTTAGCTTACCAATGCTATAATAACTAAAATTAATTGGGGGTTAAAGATGGAAATTTTCGACACAACTCAAGCAATGTATAAAATTAGCAAGTTAGGGTTGACTATTTTTCAACATGAATCCAAGTGTAACACGACTCAATAATATGAATTATTAGTTATATATTTTAATATTCACTAAGGGATGCCGTGATACTTTTTTAATCTTTTATTTAACTCCATCTAACTGAATAAAAAATTATGTAAAATAATAATTAAGGCTAATATCTTTTTTTCATTTAAGATATGAATTTTTTGTTATCTATTTTAGAGTCAATCTAGTAAAAAATATATAGTAATAAGGTACAATTTTTTTAATTAGAAAAATGCAATTAAATTAAAATCAAGCATTCTATGAATAATTTCATTTAGTAGAAATAAATTTTATAAAATTTAACTTATGGGAAATTTTTAATTTCTCCATACACTTGCCAAGTTATTTTTAACTAAAAGTGAAAGTTTTCACATTAAATATCAATCGGATATGAATCAAAACAACACCATATGACAACATGAAAATAAATGAATTGAGCTAATATTGAAGTAATTGTGAAATAACATGACATGATATACTCCTCTAGCTTAGGGGCCTAAATTTTGTTCAAAATTGGGAGCCCGAGATAACCACCTTAGTCGTCTCACCCCAGGGCCGGCTCTGAATGAAGCACAATACATTATTTGGAAATAATTCAGTATCACAAATTTTTCTCTTCTTACTTCATATTTTTCTTCAACTAAAACATTTTTATTTATACCAAAAAAATATATCCGTTGGGAAGGCATGCTGCTCCTCTGACTTTGGAGACACTTCAGATTGCAGTTGGATTCACACGGAAAACATGCCAGAAAACATGCCAGGTAACCATTTGAAATTATTGAAAAAAAAAAGACGCTTTCAATGAATAGTGAGAATTGAATTTCTAGTAAAAAGCACAGTGATTTAATGCATAGTGATTTATTTATTAAAATATTTATATACATAGTAAAATATCTTTAAATAATATATATAATAAATACATTATACAACATATATTTCAATAGATAATATTTTGTGTCAAAGAATACAAAATATGTATATTAAAAAATTACAATTTATCTCATAATATTTTAAACATTATCAAAATCAAATTATATGATTAACAGATTGTTTTGTGATTTTGGCCTGTGATTTTTTATCACAATTGAAGGAGTCTAATTGTGATTTTTTTTCACGTTAAATCCTTGTGCCGATTTGTTATTAATTATTTGATTGAGATTGAGATTGAGATTGAGATTGCTATTCGTTGTTTAAAATTGAATCATAATCATAAATCAATATATTTGGATTTTTTAAAATTTTTATAAACCAAACAAGGCCTTAAATATTATTTCATTCAATAAAAATAAAATAAAGCTAATTTATGAAAATTCAGTATAAGAGTCATGACGGTTTTAATCAGCTTGTTTGGTTTAAATTTTTAAGATTTACTTTGCAAAAATTGAAATTTTTTATTTTATGTATTTTTTATTTTATTTTCACTGAATTTTTTAATATTCTAAACAATTTTTTTTTAATTTTTAGATACACTTAACATAAATACACTTAAAAAATATAATATTTGTGAAAAAAATATTTAGAAAATTCACTAAATATAAAAAATACAAAAAAAAAAAATGAGAATTCAATACATTTTTCATATTCTTGTGTATTTATTATTTTTTAAATTATTTTTTTACAAATATTTTATTTTTTAGATATATCTAAATAAGGCATGTCTAAAAAAATTAAAAAAATTATTTAAAATTTTAAAAATATTCACTAAAAAAAAAATATATGAAAAACAAAATATTCAATTTCTAGAAAATTCAAATTAAACACATTGTATAGTTTTTGAAGTAGTTATCAACCTACCTTATGAACTGGTATTTTAAATTTAAAAATAAAAAATAAAATTAAACTATTTACATTATTGACATCATATTTAAATACAAACTATTTCAAATAAATTAAAAATAAATCAAAATTTACATACAAAAGTAAAAAATGTAACCCCTGCTTGTCTTAAAATTTGGTCATTCTCAAAACGAGAGGCAAGGACGTAAGGAAAAAAAATTATTCAAGGCTATCCAACATGTACCTGTGGGTAATTATCCAATAAATTTTTTTTTTTTTTTTTTGATTCTGTTTATTTGAGTGAAAAATATTTTTTATATTTTTTATATTTATTACAAGAAAAAATGAAAATCAATTAATAATATTTTTCATAACCAATGAAAATAAGTCTATTTAGGGCAAAAAAAAAAATTTCTTTTTAAAAGGAGAAAATTATTTTTTTACTAAAATTTTACAAATACTATTACTACCGCTCTCACCTCCATGAAGTTACTTTTTTTCGAAAAAAAAATTTGTTAAAAAAATTTCTATTAAAAAATATTTTTTTTATCTAAACAGATGGAACGGATTTAAATTTGAATAATTGATTTTAATAGAAAAATAAAACAAAAATAATTTTAATCATTCGATTTTAAAACCCTCACTTGAGGACTATAAATAAATACACATCACTTCATCTCACAATCACTCATTCCAAGGGCGGGAATTCAATTTCAAAATCCAATCAGAAATCCGTTTGGTGCTGAATTCTCCTCCAATCTTTAATCGAATGGAACTATTTATACCCCTATGCACTTGTTTGAAAAGTTGGCTTGGGGTGGATTGGAGTTAAAATAGTCATAAAAAAATAAAATAAGTTTTTAATTTTAGGTTAAAAATATTATATTTAAATCATAATTATTTTATTTTATGTTTTATCAAAGTCAAAAAAGTCAAAAAAACTTATCTCAAACGAGATTTTTTGACTCTAAATTAAGAGGTTGTTTCGGTTGTCCTAAATAAGTACACTTTTTATCTTTTTGGACTAAAAAATTGAGGAAGAAAATATAGATGTTTGGGTTAACTTTTTGACTTTTTATAGAAAAATGTGTAATAAAAAATTGTAAAAATTGGTTTGTAGGAGAAAATTAGGATTGAGAGTTGTGCAGCCGTAATTGTTAACTTTTGATGAATAGTGTTAACTTTTTAATTTTTTGAGTAACTTTTTGACTTTTTGACTTTTCCTGAACATGCCAAACTTGGCCTAAAAAGTTAAAAAGTCAACTCACATTCCAAACGAAGCATATATATATATATTTCTTATGTTGGTCTATGTGAAGATATCTATTATCTATTACTTATAATAAAGGGGTTGATTGGGAAGTGCTAGATTAGCATTTTTTTTTTTTACTTTTTATAAAAAAAAATATAAAATGTGAGTTGGGATTGAAATGATGTGGTAAAGAAGTGGTATGACCCAAATAAGAGGTGGTGTGATTTAAGTAAGATGATTATAATCCAAATAAAATAATGTGTTAAAATAACATGTATTATTTTATCACATGCCAAACGGACACTAAAGCAAGAATAGGCGTGGTGAGTGAGTGTTGAGTTTTGATATATGTTAGTGTGGTGAGAGTGGGTGTTTTTCGTGAGAGAAAATTATACAATAGTCCCAAAGTATCACGTGGATATATTCCTTGTTAGTTTATTTTTCCTACGAAGAAAAATACCATAAATGCGAGCGTGCCAGTAAGGGTTGAAAAATCCTTACAAATTAAATTCAAGCCAATTATCAAGTGATTGTGTTAGCGGTTCATTTGCCTAAATGAAGAGGACTTTAAAATTGTCAAGTGTAAAGAAAAGAAAAATTAAAAGAAGGAGGGAGACGGAGAAAGATGATTGAGTGAACAATCGGGGTGATTGAGTGAACAATCAATGTGACAATTAATTACCTCTACTCATATGCTTTGAAAAGGAAATGCATAAAATTACCTCTACTCCTATGCTTATATAAGGAAGTGTTGAAAATAAAGTGTAAGAAATATAAATAACAAGAAAAAAATAGAAATCAATTGTCTTTGATTTGAGTTTTGAATCTTTACAACGTAGCCATGAATGATTATTTATAGGCAAACATTTGTAGGAAAAAACTACCTAAAACTACCCACTCTTCCACCTTCTCCATTTCATACTTCATGATCTTCCATAACTTCCTTCAAACTCAACTTCATGTTCCATGTTCTCCACTTTGCTCTCCATCATCTTTCCATATTTCATAACTTCTCATAACTTCCAAATGAGTAGGAGAATGCCACATGTCCTACAATTATATAAATAATAAATAATAAAATTATAGATTTATGGTGCCAACATTTACCCCTCTTAGCCATTAAAAATGATGTTTACTTAAATTTCTGAAGGGCCGAACCAAGCACATGACTAATCTAAGCAATAAAGTGCTTCAAATAATATCAACAAAGTGCTTCGAATGATATAATAGCACCAATAAAGTGCTTTGAATGAGTATGAAATTATGACTAGATGTCTCGAATTATATATATGCCTTGAAGGGATATTATATATGTGCTTCGAATAGCATCAATCCTTTGAAGGAAATTAAACAATTTTGTTTTACTTGTACTTCAAACACTTAGAAAATTTGAAACCTGGTGAAATAGGTTGATGTTGCTTGCACTTAGAATCATTTAGAACCTCATATTTTTATGATTCATCTTAACAAGCTGTTACACACGCTAGTTATTATGAACTAATAACAGGTTTCGAAGGTGGTATAGAGAACCAAAAACCACCCTTTTATAGTCAAAGTGTTTATAAATGACCAAATTCATCATTCGAAGGTCTTGCGGCAAAGCTTCGAAGGATCAAAATCACCCTCGAAGGTTGGAGACATTGATATAGGACGAACACCATCTTTTGAAGATACTCACAATGAAGTTTCAAGGGGCCAAAACCTCTCTTCGAAGGTCAAGAGTGATGCTAGAGGAACAAACTTTACTTCAAAAATGTCACCACACTTCAACAAAAGCTTCGAGGGAGACCTTTAGCGCTTCGAATGTGGGTTTTCAAAGCTAACATATGTTCTTCATAGATGCAATGCATCCTATGTCATGAAACTTTATGTTTACATGCAATCCCAAATAACATCATACACTCACAAATTCATTATAGGCCAAGTTAGGAACACTTAGCCAATCTATTTGATACAACCATATGTTTAGGAATATAGATATGTGACCTTCGAAGTGTAAACCACAAACAATTCTACATGTAAAAATTAATTTTTGGGTGGCCACTATTAGTAATGGACCAATATCATGTTCGGAGGTGTTAATAACAAATAAAAATCATGCTTCAAAGAAGTCAATAGCAGGCCAAAATCATGCTTCAAAGGCACATGTGGCATGCTTTATAGGCCTATGAAGCTTGATAGCTATTTTAAGGCCATATAAAAAGACTAAAATATCAACCATTAATATTGACATTGATTAGTAAATTATTTCGAAATATATAATGGTGTGGTAATGAAGTATGTCAATATGTATGGCATGTGACTAGTATTCGAAGTTATTTATTTATTTATTTTATCAAACCAGTAATTGTTTTTTTTTTTTGTTTTTTCCATGTAAATCTTCGAAGGTAATATACTCAAACCAATAATTAGGTGAATACTTAAAGATCAAACCAAAAAATTGGTTTCGCATTTTGACATATAAAATACCAAACAAGCTGCTTTTGTGAATTTTACAAAAAGTTCTTTTACTTGGTATGAGTAACAAAACAAACTTGCTTAAAATACCATTATAACACCAACAAAGTGGTTCGAACCACATATTTGGCCATTTAACATAATAATCATGTAATAAGTAGCCGCCACATACTAGAACATTCTCTCATCTTACAATATGTTTCTAAATTTCAAACAGACGAACCAAAATTAGGCAATTTTAAACAACCAATTGCCTTTATATGTATGTACATATTTATTCCAAAGTAATCTTACTTCATGTGATGATTTGAAGCTTTATAAAGCTTCGAAGGTAAAGTAATTGTTGGCTGTATAATTTGTAAAAGTCAATCGCAGAGTGACACATGGCACCTAAAAGGCAATTTGGGAAATTAATGTAAGTCTCCAATCAAAGACAGACACATGGCAGTTCATATTGATAGTATTGGATCTGCGTGGCATCAGAATAGTTAAGAGGCACAAGATGACATAGCCTAATGGTTACCTACAATTCAAATTCAAATTCAAATTCAAATTCAGAAAGGAAGCCTAACTGCAAAAGAGGCGTAGTGGAAGCTAGTTAAGCGAAGCCACGACCAGAGGTCATGGAAGCGTATTTCAATGGTTAGAAGGCCACTTCGACTGTTATTATTAAAGAGTATAAATAGCAAAGAAGGCTAAACAGAAAAGGACCCAGACTTAGATCCAGAAACCAGTCATTTACTTCATATTTTTCTTTCCAGTTTTATATTTCCAGTTCTTTACATTTTTAGCATTTCAATTCATGTACTACACTTCATTTCCTAGGAGTAGTTCTCAAGTAGTCATTGCTGGAAATCTTTTCAAGACTAGGTCATTTCATTGTAAGTTCTTATTCATTCAATGAAATTCAGTTTCTAAATTGTTTTGTACTTGTTATTTCTTATAAATTTCTCCTAAAACAAGCCACCAGTAAAAATTCTCTTCACTGAGGCTAAAAGAACTTCAACACAGTCGTCTGATAATTGGTTGGCAATTATAAATTATGTAAGGACTTATTGATTCTTGTTGGCACGCTTAAAATTACACAATTACCCTTTGAAAGCAAAAAAAGCCAACATATATTTTTGGCACGCCCAGTGGGACCATTAAAAATGGCTACACATAGAGCGAGAGGAGAAAATGAACATCTAAAAGAGGGTATGGAAGGAGAGGTAGAAATACCTAACCTAGAGAACATTGTGATGGATGCACATATCCCATCAGATCCTCCACAAATGATCAAATAGACTAGCACTTCAGAATATAAAACACATGTCCAACACGCTGGATAGGGCCATGAGACTAGACCTTCGAATGTCCCTTCTACCCAACTACTGAACCCGTAGGGAGGTTTCGTAGATGCTATGGGACAACAACTAATGTATACAATGGAAAGATGGACAACATCCTTTTTGGATCAAATGAATTCTCATCAACCAACTGTTGTAAGACAAACTGAAGAAAATGTAAATAGTCCCCAGCAACGATTGGCTCGAGATAAACAGCTTATGAAAAATAATGGACAAGTCAATGGTCAGACTAGTAGTCACAACCATAAGAGGCCAACACTTGTGCCTTAGTCATGGTATGAAACTCCTTTGAGACCAATGGCCATTCAAAATGTACCATTCTCTACCAGTGAAACCATACAATTTGGTGGGCTAGGCTAGGGTAATGGCATGAGAGCATTTCCTAATCCTATGTTTGAAAACATACTTGGAACAAGGGGTTTCACCAACCCTGTGTTTGAGTTTGCACCCGACGGGTTGTAGACACCCCATTTTTTTGACCATTCTCAAGACTTGGACGTCATCACTTGTACACTCGATGATTATGACTGCATGTGCTCGTTTTAGTGCCTGAAGTTCTTGGCAGAATGCCTTGCCTTTGAGCCTTCAAACCCTATCCATTCTATGCCTTGTTTTGGACCAAAACCCTAATGCTTCAAACCTTAAGACCCTGGGACCTTTACGCCTCCTTTGGTGGGCTGCCGGCCACCCTTGTGCCTTACCAGCCAGTGGTGTGGCCTACCAGCCATTATTGGTGGCCCGCTAGCCACATTGGTGGCCTGCCGGCCATCAATGTCTTTTTTCAGATATTTTGTTGACAGTTATGCTAGCTGTCGGTACAATTGGCTACATCTCCCTACACCTATATGGAGGAATATATCTCAGCCACGTGCATGTTTTTCTATATATAAGGGGTCTCCTCCCTCATTTTTAAAAGGTTGGAATTTTTGGAGACAAAATTATCTCTCTCTCTCTCTACATTTCTCTCTCCCTTGCAAGTTTGTGCAAAGTAGCTTAGATACACCACACTTTTGCTTACACCTCCTTAACCAAAGTGGTTCATCTTTGGGTTGAGGTTCCTTGAGGCCTTCTTGGAGCTCTTGAAAGTGGTTTTGGCTTGAATTGTTGCCTAGAGTTGATCTTCCCTTCAAGAGCCATCATGCAATGAAATTGTTTAACTGATGGTTTTTGAACCAAGTGTATCACTCCTTTGAGTTTGTTTTGATGATAAGGAGGGATACACAGTACAAATAACTTGTGAGAATACCCTCTCTTTGCTCTGTTTACGCTCTGTTGCAGCAAGAAATAGTGCATCATTAGTGGCCGGCCGACCACTGTTCCTGGCCTGCAGGCCATCAGTGTTGGATGGCAACCCCCTATTGGTGGCTGGCCAGCCACCACTTCTGGCCTACCAGCTACTAGTGAAAATTGAGCAAAGTATTTGTGAAGCAGGGCAGAGTTGGTCTGGAAGAGGAAAACTAGTGTAAAGGTTGTGTAACAGAGGCTTTCGGAAGCAAACAGTGGAAGTTCTTCAGTTGGAAACCGAGCATGCATTGGGCCTCCCTCTTTCCCGGGATTAGTTAATTAGTTTAATTATTAATTATTAGTCATAGTTGTGTTGTGGCTAATTAAAGTGTTGTAATTATTTAATTAGATTAGTTATTTAGTTAATTAATTCATGTTGTAATTAATTAGTTAACTAGTTTAATCAGTTGCTTTGTAATTAATTAGTTAATGTAGTTAGCTAATTAGTTTTGTATTGTACTTATTTAATTAGCTTAAAGTAGTTAATTAAATTAGTTCATTATTGTAATTATTTAATTAATTAGCGTAGATAGCTAGCTTATTTATTCAAGTTTTGTAATAATTAGTTAAGTAGTTTAGCTTATTATTCATTTGGACCCTCCTGCGCGAGGGCATCAATGTCGTAATAAAATGTATGTCTTCCAACCCCACGTCTTTTTCCTTTTTATTTATCCGCTTTTGATGGTTAGATTAGGGGCATCACGTTTCAATTATCATATCGCATGTTTGCATCCATTCATTTGTCTTGCATACACCGAGGCTCGGTTCAACATTCAAACTTGCATTGTCGTTTATTACCTCGTTGAATACGTATTTAAACGCATGCTATGAATTATTGCAAATAACATGTTAAGTAACCGAGCCTATTTTGGTTGCATTATTGCATGTGTTGCATTAGCCATATTGTATAGTTAGGTATTATGCATATTTTTTCTAACTCCTTTGTTTTATCTTAGCTTGGAGTACTAGGTGAGTTTTTTTAGTATTTTAGCATACTTGCATGAGTGTGAGTGACTGCCATGACTAGCATGCTTGCCATGAGGCTAAGTGCTTACTTGTTAAACTGTTTGAATGCTTGTAGATGAAGGCTTATTGCTTGAATTGGAATAATTTGAGCAATATTCATATGCAATCATTTTTTCAAGTGGTACATATTTCGAAACAATTTTCAAAATAAACATGAATCAAATGTTCCAATTCTTGCAAAGTTAGTCTATACTTGTGTGTGTATGCATCACATAGCAAAGATAGCTAATAACTAGAACAAGAGCATATAATGTTGATAAAAATCATATTATGATTAGTAGAGGCCGATCTTCGATCGGGCGAGTGGGGGTGCTTAAATGTATTCATGGCCTTTCCCTCTCGTACCTAAGTTCCCGAGCCGAGACAATCTTGGTGATGACGTACACGTGGCCTTTGGCACTAGTCATGGGTTTCCTAAATTTTCTCAAAATAAAAAATATTTAGGTGGTGACTCTATATCTGGCAAAGCAGTCCAATTTTGGCATTTTTGATTCAAAATCGTTTTTCTAAAAGATTTGTCGGATTTGGACTCTTTGGTGTTTATCAATTTCACATTGCATTTGTGAGATTAGATTTAGAGCCGCGGGAGTCTGAATTGTAGGGCTTATTTCGAACTTTTGAAAAGGGGGGCGAAAAAGTCGAGCTACAGTCTCTAGCAACTCTGCTGGGGATTTAGAGAACTTGACTTGAAATTCATGATATGAAATCTTATCTACACTTATATGGTTCTTTGCATTTTATTTGCATTGGTGCGCCTAAATCACTGTGTTTACCATCTGCTATTCCTGGACGGTTTACCGGAGGCTTGCCTAAAAGCCTGCCAAAAGGTTGACTGGTCACGGGCTCTGCCATGATAGGAACATAACCCTTGGATCTGGACTACTACTGTATCGTTTGATCCTCCTTTCACTTCTCGGTGTTAGGTGTGAGAGGTATATTAGGTAGTCTTGCCGAGACACCCTTTTTGACCATTTGGCCTAGCTGTATATAGTAAAGCCATAGAGACTGTTCCAACTTAGGACATGATACTCTTCCATATGGAGGATGATGTGATACTGCTTGTTTGAGTAGTAAAGTTCTAGATCACTCCAAAGCTAGAACAGGGAAACCCTAAACCTCTCATAGGGGTGTTTTGAATGCTTTTTGTGCAAAATGTGAACTCTTTGGGAATGTATGATGCAATCCTTGGAGAGTCTTAAATCTTAAGGAGGTTCCTTTCAAACCTTGAGGGTCATATCAGAATCAGAATTTGGGTCAAAATCCATGGGTTTGTGTTTGATATGTTGGAAACATACCAAAACCAGAACTAGCTTTGACTAGCATATCCGGTATCCTGATCTGATGGAGCATTTGTTTTTAATGCTAAGTTTGTCTAAACCAGAGAAGGAGCAGTACCAGCCTTCACCTATCACAGTCCATCTAATTCCAGGAAAGAAAAAAAACCCACTCAACAAAAGGTCTAGTCCATCTGATCCCCAAAAGCCAGCTTAGAAAAGATCCGATCCCATCAGTATAACCGGGTCGAAATCATTATTAGTTAGCTCTTAGCTTACACTCATCCATTTCTCCGATTGCCAACTCAGCAGACTTGTGATGACACATAGTCCAGAAAAAGTTGTGGCCATGATCGTGGCGTTAAACCAGGGAATCGCCATGCAAGATAAGACCAATGCTGAAATGCAACGCCCATCTGGGGCATCTACCACACATCTAGTCTCGGGCCCCCAGTCGAACTTTGATCCACCTCTGCCAACTGAAGATTTGTACGGCCTAGATCCTCGAAAAGGCTTGGCTCAAGCTTGAGTTTTCAGACCCCTGGTGCAGCCTAATGAGGGGCTTTATCCCCTTGATATTAATGAGCTCGACCCGACCTCATTAAAAATTGCTAAACTTGAGAAGCAATTCAAAAAGGCACAGGGAATTAGCTCCATTCTCGACATTGAGGATGGGTACACCGAGGCTGTCGTAAGGCTCCCAGATAGATTCAAAATGCCACACATTGACCATTTCGATGGGTCTAGAGATCCTATGGTACATATCCGGCTTTTCTTGGACGTTCTGAAACCGATGGGTCTGACTAAGCCTTAGAAACTCTCTGTATGGAAGAACCTTGTCGGGTATAGCAGCCACTTGGCACGCTAAGTTAGAGGATACAGTGAAGTAGAACTGGGAAGAATTGGCTGAGGCATTTGTCGATCAATATTCTTACAATATCCAAATTGAAATGACCACTCAAGAGCATGAAGCAACCCACCAGAATCCTACAGAGTCTTTTGTGAAATTTGTTGCAAGGTGGAGAGCAAAGGCAGTATAGATGACAGATCGCCCTTCTGAGAGACCCCAAGTATGGATAGTGGTGCAGAACCCTGAGCCTGATATGTTGCAAAAATTGATAGTTGCTCCACTATTCACTTTCAAAACTTTGCATGAATTAGGGGTTCAGATTGAGAGTGCATTCAACAAATGGGTTATTCCCAGAATAAGCGAACCAACAAGGAGAGTGTTTTCAGGGAGTACCAATGCTGGCAGTAGCACTATTCCTAAACCTACTGAAATCAACACTGTTGTCGCCACTCCTAAAATTGTTGACCCATTTGCCAATACATGCCCACAAACAGCTAGCCCAGCTCAAGCGCAAGGCAGAACTTTCAGCCCCCTCCATATAAGCTTAACCAACACACCAAAAGTCCTGATGGAAAAATGGTATCTCAAAGCCTTTGATCCTCAACCTCTTCTGACCCACTCACTGCTAAACATAACCCCACCAAATATTGTGTGTACCATCAGCAGCGTGGTCATGGCACCGATCGTTGCTACCACCTTCGTCATGAGGTTCAGAATCTCATTGACAATCAGACGATAGCTCCACCTCAAGACCCCAATATTACCACCAACCCACTTCCCATCCACGACCAAGTATCTTTTCCTCACCTTAACCTCATCTATACACTACTTCCTACCTTCAACCCCAACATATACATCACTCTGGCCCATTTACCTAAGCCTGAGGTGTTCATTCCAGGAAGCACTAACTTGTGCATGATGGTTGTGCCCAATCCAGTTCGAGTACATCAAGAGTGCCAAAAGGCCGAACCCAATACTGTTAAGATGTTGAGAATCATTGAAAACCTTCAAGGAACGGTGATATATTTGACATTTGGGGTTTCGATCCCGTCAAAAAGCTCCTCAATCTTGGGGCGAGCTATAGTTAAAAAGGGCCAACCCGAAACTATCCCAAGTCTGTGTGATGACAGATTAAAAACAAATGGGCCTCGCATCGATATAGCCACCCAATCCCTTGGCCAAGCAGAAGCAAGTGGCAAGAACAAAGCCGGGACAAGTATTGATCCATATGCACAACTTCAGTGGGCTATTAAGACTTTGAAGGTCAAAGGGTTGAACAAACAGCAAATGTTTGCAGTTGTTGCAAAAACTATAGATGACACTTTTGTCGCTCGGGATGAGAGCATTTTGAATCAGGGGGCAAACAATGGAAATGGATGCTTTACTAGAAATACCCATCCTAATTCCAATCCCAAGCCCATGAATACCCAATCAACACCCGCCAACCCATTTGCCAATGTTTCTAAACCTAGTGCTTCTTCCTCCCCAAAACGAACCTTCACCAAACTCCATATGAGCCTAACCTATGCATTAAAAGTACTGATAGAGAAAGGGTATCTTAAACTGCTCAATCCTTGACCTCTTCCTGATCCTCTCCCTGATCCTCTCCCACCTAAACACGACTCTACCCAATATTGCACATTCCACCAGCAGTACGGTCACCATACCGACCGTTGCTTTCGTCTTGGCCATGAAATTCAAGACTTGATTGACAAGAAGGTCATCACCCCACCTGAAAATTCCAAAGCCGTCAATAACCCTTTCCATGATCGCAATAGATTGCCACTCCATAACATAAAACCCATACACAGCTTGCCAACAACCAACCATTACCCTAGCCAACACAGTATACTTGCCAATGAGCCCAAACCCATTGTGTTCATTCCTGAATCTTCTAATTCCGATCTAAGCAAAAGGAACAAAATCTTTGAAAAGATAGAAAGTTTACTCAATCTTGGCGAGTTCAAGCTTGATGAAGTAGTGATGCTAGCACTGGTGGTTGGAATGATGAACCCCCGTCTTAACTAGGGTAATTGTCGAAAGGACTTGGGAAGGACCTTCTGAACTAGGGCATGGTGTGGAGAAGCAATTGTTTCGGTCAAGAAGATGTGTGGGATTCAATCTGTGAGACCCGATTTGAAAGTCAGAAATCAATCCCTCTGGGTGTAGATTTGTATTGCTGAATTGAAGGCAGGTCTGGACTTTCCCGTGGGCTACTCAAAATTATTTTTGAAATTCTGCAGAGAGACTTGGAGAAGGGAAACCCCTTTTTGTCTCAGAAATGATGATTTTGTTTTGAGTTGTGTCCAAGAAATAGTTATGTTGTGAGCATTATTTTCTCTGTCTTTTCTTTGCGTTGTTGCGTCAGTTGAGTCTTTTCTTTCGAGTCGCTCTCATGTACCCTCAGGTCTTCATCTTTATAAGGAAGTGGGAGTCAAGTTTCTGATCATTTTATTGTACCTATAATGATGCATGTGTGACCTTTTACAAATAGAAAAAGGCTTTGAATTTGTTTTTGAAATTGTTTTTTTTTTATTTTTTTGAATGAGATTCTGTTAATAAGCTCGAGTGTTGAGAAGGATCCCTCGAATGGTTTGCGTGAATTCTGATTTATCGGCGTAAAGTTATTCATGATTTCAAAAAAATGAAGTTGTTTCTTTTGCAAAACTTGCGAAGATAGGTTCAGAATTGTGCGTGGTATTTTACATTGTCCTAGGATTCTCTTAGCCGTTAGGCAATCATTTTGGCAAGCACATGGTGGCTTTTAGACCTCACAAATAATAGAATTTCTCCCTTGGTGTTTCCATTATTTCAAAGAGAAAGAAAGAAAGAAAAAGAAAAGAAACAAAAGGAAGAAAAAAGAAAAAGAAAGAAGTCAATCTTCAAGCCAGGGGCATCCATTGGAATGAAATCCAATCAACTGTGAGGAAGGGAACTTCTGTCTAAATTCGGGGAAGCCAATGCAAGGAAGAACCACATTGCGAGAAGAACCAACTCTGAAAATGGAGCAAAAAAAAGGAAGAAGGCATGCATAAAAGAATGAAGAGCCAAGCTCAAATCAAGGTGAAGCCAGTTTCAAGTGTTGGGGCAAGGATGACTACTGATCACATTCACCACAAGTGTTGTAACGCTATCCTTGAGAGGCTCATTAGGCAGAAAACCTGAAAGGGCGACCTAGGAAAAAGTTAGAGCATGAAGAATAAGAAATAAAAAAATATAGCTCGCAAGGTTGAAAACCCCGAAGGGGTGACTTTGGCAAAGGTTAAAGCGCAAAAAGAGAGTGTCAATACTCGAGTGAACCTCAGCCATGAACTACGTTGACCTAATTCCCATTCTTGGGATATGTAGGCAGCTTCATCCTGAAGTTCAATCTCAACCATATCCAGCTCATCCATCTCGACTCAATCATCTTGCCCAATTCACGTCGTCAGCTTCATATCAATCCATGAGCTCCATCGACTACTGCACATATCATATACTTGCGTTGGGTAAGAAAGAACTAACTTGAATCAACAAGTGAAGAAATTTTTGATACTTGAACTTATCAGTAGAATCTCTATCTTGAGCAAAAAAGGAATCAGAACTCGAGTTTTGCGAAATTGATTTCTAAAAGGAAACATAAGTAAAAATAGGGGCACTATGAATGATTAGTTACCTTGAGTCTTTTTATGCTTTTAGGTCAATTATAAGTTCTGTTGTGTCGTGCTTGGTGTTTGTTTCAGTTTGCGCTCTTCATTGAATCACCATAGTGTGTCTGTCACTCGAAAGTGCTCTCCATCGAGTCATCATAGCATGTCTGTCGCTCAAAAGTTCAACAGAGTGGCATGGTCAAAATTCCATACATGAGTGTTCGCTCCAAACTCGAAAACAAGTCCATGTGTGGAATTCATAAATGAGCTGAGAGTGTCCATACAAGGGGCATTGTGTTCATGATCATTGCAAAGTGTATATGAGGAATCTGTCACTACTTTGGAGGGGACTAGAATAAGTTCTCAACATGCTGGAACAGAAGAGAAGCATGAGTTTGACTGGTTGGGAATTGTTCCAAGATCTGATGATCCCCATTACATGTTCCTGCATAATGTTAAAAAAGGTGGCCAATGACTGGACACTAGGGGCAATTTTCAGTGTATCTGACCGGGCCATCCATCGAACAAGGGGCATGAATCCAACCAGTGGCCAATGACTATACACTAGGGACAATTTTCAGTGTATCTGATCGGGTCATCATTTGAACAAGGGGCATAAACCTAACCTATCTCTCAATCTGTCAAAGCCATTTGTTGGGCACTTTCCCCTGGATTAGGGTAGTTTACCCCCATGTTGATTATGATATGATTCAACTTTCAAAAGTTGTCTCCAACAATTTTAGAACTCTCTTGGGATTGCCATTTTTCCTCTGATTAATGCATGTGTTTTATATTATGCCTACATGCTTATACACTCTGGTTGAGTTGAATTGTGTGATTGGTTGCTCTTGCTCTTAACTTTGTTCTGCACTTAATAGAGTTTTGTCGAGTTGCCTCCCTTTGTGTTGCATTTCAATGAGTTGTGGCAAGTTGCCCTATGCTCATCTCACAAGGTACATGACATATTACTCTGAGTACTGCTCAATACCCTCTACATACCATGTATCGCTCACCTGCATTGCACTATTTTGTGCATTTTGCCTTGCATCCCACTGTTCTGTACACTTTGTATCACACTGTCCTATTCATTTTGTATCGTACTATTTTGTGCACCATTGTGACAACCCTCACCACTGATTAGTGCTAATCTATGATTAAGCATGATAATTAACTGACTGAACTGAAATTCTGAACTAATTGCATGAGTATGTGGCATTAAATGCATTTCTATCTATTTGATTACCGAATGATCTGTTCGTGTTTTATGTTTTAAAATTGCAAATTGAAGGCCTTATCGGCGGCCGAATCTGAAACTGATTTGTGCTATGTGCGAATTAGAATTTATGTGATTTTATGGTATGTTTAATTGAAATTTGATTTGGTATGATTAAATTGGATTAAATAAGCTAAATTACATTAGTTGGACTTATTTACTCTTTTGCCACCTAGTGGGCCACTTCACCAAATGTTGTTTGAAGCTTAGTCTTGCATCATTCTTCATTTCTTCAGCCATTTTGAGAGACCAAACCGACTAGAGAGAGAGAGAGATAGGTGATAGTTTGAGTTCAACAAGAATTGCTTGGAAGAATTGTAGAAGAATTGCATATTTGAGCCTCTATACTTGGAATTGTAGACCTAAGGTAGAACATTTACCTTCTTGATTGTTAAATTAAGTCATATGTTGCATGGTTCATGGAAGTTTAGAGTTTAAAGTCAAGAATTGGTTTACAATGTTGAATTGAGAGCTTAAATCATGCATGCATATACATATTCTTGCATTTTGAAGTTGATTTTCATGAAATCTTGCATGCAAGTTTACATTCTTGTTCTAGTCCATGAGTTCATCATGGTTTTGAGTTTAATCTTGCTTTGGATCATGTTTTGAGGCATTAGAATTCACTAGAATTCATGCATGTCATATGTTCTTCATGTTTATGAAAACTTCTTTGAAATTGTATTTAATTGAATTACCCTTGGGCTTTAATTTCTCAAATTGATCTTTGAAACATGTCATATTATGAGTTTACAAGTGTTTTCCAGAAAATTAGCCCAAAAGGATCGAATTTGATGCTTTAAAGTTAAGTTTTGAGCTTGAGGTTCAAATCTGGAAATTCCAGATTTTGGACTCACACTCGAGCGGGGAACTCCACGCTCGAGCGTACACACTGAGTTCATGCAGTCCGCTCGAGTGGGGAAAGTGACGCTCGAGCGGGAAATGCGTGTATCCAGTAATTTGCATGTGTTTACAGTCCGCTCGAGTGGGGAAATGCACGCTCGAGCGGGGACTGGTGTCTCACGCTCGAGTGGAGGTCGAGCGCCCATCGAGCGTGAATTTCACCTATCCAGTACTTTTGCAGTCCGCTCGAGTGGAGTAAGTCACGCTCGAGCAGGGATCTTTTGTCTGCATGTCCGCTCGAGCGGGGAAACCCATGCTCGAGCGGGACCCTGTTTCAGCAAAATTTTGGAAAGTGTTTTTAAATGCATCCTTGCATCCTCATTCCATCCTAGGTATTCTTAGGCCTAGTTTAAGGCATCTTAATGAGGATATTGATGTAGAACCACACCGAGGCAAATTAGGGATTAAGTTATTGTTTCCCAACTGTGTAGCTTAGTGTGTGTTCGTTCTGTAACTGTGTAGGGTTGGCATCCGAGGACGCTCTAGCTGCTTATAGCCCAGTGCTCTGTAAGTAACAATGTTGTAAAGATATGTTCAATCACGAATATTTTCTGAATGAACAACTGTACTGCTTTCTAAAATGATATTTCTTACTGAATGAATGTTTGTCCTATTTGTGAACTATATTCGTGGCATCCATAACAATTTACTGTTACTGTATTGTACTGTACTGCTACTGGCACAGAGATCTCTGTCGGTTCCCATGTTTGGAACCACTACTGTTTACTGATATGATGGCCATCAACTGACTGTTCGGTCTGTTAAGACCTACTGTACTGTTTTGCTATTGGATGTACCATATATGACTATTATAGTTTCTGAATGACTGTTATGGCATGAAATATGAGCCACAAACTGAATGACTGATATATTGATAAATGACTATTTTCAATACTGAAAGGACATTCATTTTTAACCTCTTTACGCATATGTTATTCACTGGGCTTTAGCTCACTGCTCATATATATATATATATATGTAGGTGTACAGGCACCGAACCGTTGCTAGGAGCGTCAGGCTAAGCTCTTGTTTTGTTAAGCCAACCTTTGTGCCTCACTGCGAGGTTCCAGATTTGTTCAAGCCAAGGCTGCTTAGGGGTGTTTCAGATTCCCCCTTTCTGTTTCTGTTTTGTATAGATTGTATAGACTTGTACTGTACTATTATGGCAGGGATTTGGTCCCTAACCTGAATATCTGTATATGATGTATGTGCATACTATTTTTGTTTCGAATGTGAATATGTTATGAAAAGTCTTTTTGCATACAGACTGTCACAGCTCATTGGACATCTTTTATTACTGTTTTGGCTTCCGCCAGCCCATGTACTCTATATTACTATTATTATTGTTAAGCAGGCCTCCGATAATCACGGATTACTGGCCGGTTACGGTGCTAAACCCATAGGTGCGGGTTTGGGTCATGACAACCATTGCATTGTCTTGTGCATAGCACTATTTTGTGCACCACTAGCACTGTTTTGTGCACCTTACTCGCATTGTCTTGTGCATTCACATCTTTTCGTGCATTAATTTGTTTATTCTAACCTGCATAGCACTGTCTTGTGCATTTCACTTTACATCGCATTGTCTAGTGCATTTCAACATACATCGCACTGTCTAGTGCATTTCCATGTGCATCGCACTGTCTAGTGCATATCAACTTACATCGCACTATTTTGTGCATTTTAACGTACATCGCACTATCTAGTGCATTTCAACATGCATTGCACTGTCTAGTGCATTTCAACTTACTTCGCACTATCTTATGCATTGCACTATCTTGCGCATTCGTTCTCACTCGCACTGTCTTGTGCACTTGTATCGCACTGTCTTGTGTACCTATATAGCATTGTCTTGTGCATTTCCCCTCACACTCTTCCTAGTCTAGGAGACCTTAAATCCTCTAAAGGTGCAATTCATTTGGTGTTTGTCATGCCTGAACGACTTCCGGTGGTCTAGTATAGCCACCTGCCTGTGTTTGCAGTGAGTTCGCAGGAGATCAACTGAGGTGGTGGAAACTAGAGTTCAAATGGCGATGCCAAGAATGTAAAGGTTCGGGATTTTCAAGATTAAAGTTTAGTTTAAATACCCAGGGGTGTATCCTCGGCTTGACATCTGTATGCAGCCCTATAGGTTGAGGTAGCTTGTATGTGCCTTAATTCTGGATACTAAACCAACCTAGTCTATCACCCTATTAAAGAATAGGGAAAGTTGCAAATATAGCCAGGGAGAAAAGTAGCACTTGTGGTTTGGAAGCATAAGATGAAGGTGGAAGTCTTGAAACCAAGAAGAAGAGGAAGATCCCCAACAACATGAGGTGAGTCATCACCAATTGCCCTGTAAGGTACTTTCACTTCCTAGCTGTAACATCATATTTATTATCTAGTACTTCTGTCACATTGCATATTGCATCTATCGCATGCATCTACTGCACTATCCATTACATCCATTTTATTGCCTGCATCCTTTCCATGTTAAGCTTAGTTTGGCATGTGCTCATATCTTTCTTTTGTTGAAACATAGTTTTGTCATGTGTAAGTACCCATGATGTGCTGAGGCCAGTATTGAGGGTGTCAACACCTTTTCTATGTTAGACGTGGTCTGTTTTGTGTCCATACATTTTCTAAGTAAAATGTGGTTCGGCTTACGCCCTTTATTCACTGCATCTATTGCATTGTACTTTGCCATGTTGCATTCAGCATTTAGGATCACAATCTTTCCTCAGCAGATCATTCCTCACTTATATCATACCACCTAATTAATTGTACTCTTTCTTTTTCTACGAAACACAGTTTTGCATATGCTCACACCCTTTCACGTTGAAACATGGTTATGTTATGTGTAAGCATTCATGCTGCACTGAGGCCAGTATTGAGGATGTAGGCACTTAGCTTGTGTTAAGTGTCATCTGGCTGTGCCCATTTCTTTTCTATATAAAATGTAGTTTGATTTGCATCTCCATCTCTTTACGGTATTTGTGTGGTTTTGCACTATGGGTCGTCTTTCGGCCTTGTCAAAATGGGTCGTCTTCGGGCTTTGACATTCACTCACGTCATTTCATGACTTCCGAGTTTTGTTAAAGAGGGGCAACTGTAGACACCTCATTTTTTTGACCGTCCTCAAGACTTGGATGTCATCGCTTGTGTACTCAATCATTATGACTGCATGTGCTCGCTTTACTGCCCGAAGTCTGCGGTGGAATGCCCTGTCTTTGAGCCCCCTTTCTAGAAAACCAAGAATTCGTCATCATCGCTAGAGCGAAGAAGTTGTCGCTCGAACGAAGAATGCAAGCAGCCAGTATTTTTGCAGGCCAAAGGGTCCGCTTGAGCGACTGTAGCTCGAATTTTCGTGCCCCCTTTCGGAAGATGAATAAGCCCTATATTATCGGACTCCCGTGGTTCTGAATTTGATCTCACAAGTGCAATGTGAAATAGATAAACACCAAAGAGTCCAAATCCGACAAATCTTTTAGAAAATCAATTTTGAATCAAATTGCCAAAAATAGACAGCTTTACCAGATACAAAGTCGCTACCTAATAGTTTTGGGAAATTTAGGAAACCCCTGACTCGTGCCGAAGGCCACGCGTCCATTATCACCAAGATTGTCTCAGCTCGGGAACTTAGGTGCGAGAGGGGGAAGGTCATGAATTGAGCACCCCCACTCACCCGATCAAAGACCGGCCTCTACTAATCATGATGTGAATCTTATTTACATTATATGTTCTTGTTCCAGTTATTAGGCTAGCATTACTATGTGATGCGCACACACATAAGTATAGACTAGCTTGTAGAAATTGGAACACTTGATTTCATGTTTGTTTTGAAAATTGTTTCGAATATGTACCACTTGAAAAAGTGATTGCATATGAACATTACTCAAATTGTTCCAATTTAAGCAACTAGCCTTCATCCATAGGCATTCAAGCAGCTTATCACTTAAGCAATTAGCCTCATGGCAAGCATGTTAGACATAGAAAAATCACATACAATGCAGTATGCTAAAGCAAATAAAAGCTCACCTAGTACTCCAAGCCAAAGAAGATGAAAGAATTAGGAAAAATGCATGATCCTAACTATGCAATATGACTAATGCAACGCATGCGATATGCAATTTACTAGGCTCAGCTACTAATATGACATATAAATCAATTTGATAGCATGCGGTCTAAGCACGTATTCAAAGAAGCATTAAACTAACAATGCAAGTTAGCATGATGAACTGAGCCTTGATGCATGCAAGACAAGTGGATGCAAGGCATGAGAGATGCTAAACAAAACATGATGCCCTAAACTAACCAACATAAGCAAGTAAATAAAATGGAGAAAGACGTGGGGTTGGAAGACATACACATTATTACAAGTTTGCGCCTTCACGCAAGAGGGTCTGAATAAACTAACTATCTAAACTAATTAACTAGTTATTACAAAACGAATTGAACTATACTAGCTTAATTATTACAACAACAAATTAAATAACTAGTCTAGCTAATTAATTATTTACAAGATCAAAATTAACTAGTTATAACTAATTAATTACAACAAATAACTAAGCTAAGTAATTAGATTGAATGGCCTCGGGAAGTGAGGATTGCTCATGCATGCGCACGGATTTCCATCCGAAAAAGCCACTGTTCTGCTGCCAGGAAGCCTCTGTTGCATAGTTAGAACACTCACACTATTTTTCACCTCAAAACCAACTCTATTTGTTTCAAAAGGGCATTGTTGGATTTTGCAAAGGTGGCCGGCAGGCTAGAAGTGGTGGGCTGCCGACCACAAATGATGGTCTGTCGTCCACAAAAGGTGACCTGCTGGCTACTGATGCTTGGTTCTTCCTGATGTAACAGAGAGCAAACAAAACAAGAACAGGGTATTCTTAAGGGTTGTTTGTACAACTTACCCCTCCTTATCATCAAACAGCTCAACGGAGTGGTAAATTCTATTCATAAGCCATCAATCGATGCAATTTCATTGCATGATGGCCGATGAACCAAAGTGTACAAGTTCAATAAATGCAACAAATAAAGACTCTCAAACCTCCTCCCTATCATGGATTGTTCAAGGGAAGTGATTGACATTGACTCTTGAACCGTTTACATCACTAACATGTACGAAACAATTCAAGACTCGAGGGTTCAATTACCAACCATTACTTAGTCAATTAAGTCCAAAAGGTGAGCTTTAAGTCCTCTAATGGAAAGAAGTATCAAACCAAGAGTTGTTTTAGGCATGAGATAAGTGTCATGCCGTTGGTAATGAACCCCCAAAGGGATTAAACCATTAAGCACAAGACCTCAATCTCATGCTTTAAACAAGCAACTAGTTTGAACCAACTTTAAAATTAAAGCAAAAGCTAAGAAATGAGGGAGCTTACAGAAGTGATTAGGGGTGAAAACAAGTATGGAAAGCCATAAACAAATGCTATCAACTCAAATAGGTTGGTGGCTAAGGCTTAAGCCACCCAACCTATGAGGACAGCTACACTGCAAGCATGTAATACAAGGCTCAAGTGCAATGAACAACCAAAAACAGTCCTAAAATAGCGCTAAATAAGTCCTAAAACATGCTGGAATTAAGACAAAAATAACTAGAATAATAAGCTAAAACATGAAGTTATGTAAGCTAGTGAACAAAGCATAAGGAAGGGAGGCTACCCCCTCTATTTTTGGACTTCAAAACAACATTTTAGCCACTAAAAAAGCTCTGAAAATCAGTGTTTAAAAGTTCAAAGAAAGATAGTGTAAAGGTGGAAAACACAAGGGTAAAGGCTAGGGAAGCAAGGTGGAAACAAATGTGAACCACCCCTTCTCCCTTTAAGGCCTTAAACCATAAGTTTCAGCCCAAAATTATAGAGTTTATATAGCCCAAAAATAGTAGGAAAATAGTAGGAAAAATAGCAAACAAAGCAAAAAAGCAAATCAAGCTTTATACCTCTTGAAGAGGAGAATACTTCTAAGCAACAATTCAACACATACACACCCTCAAGAGCTCAAAGTAGGCTCAAAAGTACCTCAGCTCAAAGATGGCAAGTTTGGTTTAGAGTGTATAGGAAAAGGTTCAATAACTAGCAAGAGAGAGAGAGAGAGAGAGAATTGTAGAGAGAAAGAAAATAATTTGCTCCAAAATTTTCTAACCTTGAAAGCAAGAAGGGAGGTCCTCTATATATAGAAAAAAATTAAACTCCCTCAAAAATATCAATACATACACGTGTAAGCAAATGCATGCATTTGTGACAACAACTGGCACAGCTAGCAAAAAATATCTACAAAACACACTTGTGGCCGGCAGGCCACTAATTCTGGTTGGCAGGCCACACAAGTGACCAACAACCAAACGTGGTGGCCGGCAGGTCCCAAGGGTTTTCAGGCTTGAAGATCTATGGTTGTGGGCCAAAACAAGGCAAGAGGTGTATGGGGTTTGAAGGCTCAAAGCTGTGGCATTCTACTGAGTACTCCGAGCACTTAACAAGCATATACACATTCATCATTGGGTGTGCAAGTTGTGGCGTCCAAGTCGTAAGATAGAAAAAAAATGGCTCAGGCTCGCATTTCATGTGTCCCAAGATAAAAAACGCCCAAGGTCGCACTTCACGCGTCTTGAGATACAAACAAAAGATGCAAAGAGGAATAAGCGTATGCGAGTGTGACAGATGAACAAAGTGAACGAATGCAATAGATGAACAAAGTGAACGAATGCGATAGATGCACAAAGTGAACAAGTGCGAATAAGTGCGATAGATGCACAAAATGAATAAGTGCGATAGATGCACAAAGCGAACAGGTGTGATAGATGCACAAAGTGAACAAGTGTGATGGATGCACAAAGTGAACAAGTGCGATAAATGCATAAAGTGAACAAGTGCGATAGATGTACAAAGTGAACGAGTGCGATAGATGCACAAAGTGAACAAGTGCAATAGATGCACAGAGTGAACAAGTGCAATAGATGCACAGAGTGAACAAGTGCAATAGATGCACAAAGTGAACAAGTGCGATAAATGCACAAAATGAACAAGATTACAAATCAATACAATGACAATGTATATTCCATGCAAGACAGACAACTTACGTATGATGTTAATTGAAAGCATGTTCTATGTAAGAAACAAAAACATATTCTATGCAAAATTGAAAGCATGTTCTATGCACAAATCATGAATGATGCAAGATACGCGTACAACACAAGTGTATGTGAACAAAGATGTGATTTGACAAAACGAGCAAAAGCGATATTCGGTGACAACCTCTAATTAACCTCTCAAAGACTTTGCAACATGTTCAAAAAGGATACACCTTTGTTCATATTGGCAAGTGGGGCACATTCATGAACCAGAATGCAGTTTCAAGATCCCTTAGAATCAATCTGAACCCAACAGTGAACCTCATATACACTTCTTGGGGAACAAAGGCACAAAAAAACATTAGAACACAATTGAGGACCACTGGTCGCATGCCGGCCACAAGGGATGGCCGTCAGCCACCTGTTGGCCACCAGTTGGGCTTGCCGTCCACAAATGTGGCCTAATGGCCACCCATGCCAGTTTCGGGGCAGATTGGTCTTTTTGGCCTCGGGTCTTTAAGTATACATCTCCACACTTCATTTCCTCACTTACACACATCTGAAAATACTCTCCCTCTCTCTCTAGGTGCTTTCTCTCTTTAGATTTACGCTTTCTACGCGTTTTCCAACGCCCCACGCAAACGTTTTTTGTAAAACCCTCTTGATTCTCTACACTTTGAACCAATCAGATTTTGATTTCGTTGTTTTTTTTTCATTTTCACCACTTTAGGCTTGTTCTCCTCGAATTGCTCTCCAATTTAGCGAACTTTCCTGGGTTTTGACTTTTTCTTTCATTTTCTCTCTCCTAGGGTTGACTTTTTCCAAGTTTACCCTTTTTTCTCCATTTTTCTTCACTTTTCACCCACTTTTTAGATAGCGGATGAGATCCCTCATGACAGGGCTCCTCCTGAGGTTCCACCTCCATTATCACCCCATGTCGAGATTGAGGAGTCGGTGGTTGCTGCGGCCGGTGAGGCAGCGGAGGGCATCGCTGTTGATCGTGAGACGGAGTTCGCTCCGAAGCTCGAGCTAGAGCCATTACCACTGAAGGTGCGGCCCTTTGCTCCGATGACGTATCATCTCCATACACATATACTACCGCTTGGAGGCATCAGGCATTTCAATGACTTTGCTCATGGCGTGCCATAAGACCTCTTACTGAGGGAGCTAGACTCCTACCTTTCTTCTAGCGCTACCGAGGTATGAACTCTATTTTCATACATTCCTGCCTTTCCTTTATCTACATTTCTTGCACTGTCTTTCATCAGAATGCTCTTTTATCACTGTCTTTCATCTGGTTCACCTTTTCTCTGCCAAAGGGGGACTCCCGTGCCTATAGGGGGTATGGGGCGATGATGGCGAGAGATTGGTATAATGAGCTCCCCGCCGGGGTTCGTGATATTGTTGACGAGGCCGGCATCGGCCTTTTCTGCTCCAGACTTTCACTCCACATAGCGAGCCGGCCTCTTCTCGGATAGTTGGTGGAGAGGTTGTGGGACATCAACTCTTTCCACCTCTTTTCCATCGGGGAGATGACGATGACTCCCTACGGCTTCACCATGCTTATAGGCTTAGGAGTAGGGAGTGATCTAATCCCCTTCGATACGGATATAAGTGAGTGGGAGGCCGCTTGGATCCACCTGTTGGGACCACGCCCACTTCTGTATAGACCAGCCAAGGTAAGGTACAGTTGGTTTACTGAGCAGTTTCGCGGGAGCGAGCTTGAGACACCAGAGGAGATGGAGTAGTATGCCCAGGGCTTCTTGATGTTTCTCCTTGGTACCACCTTGTTTTCGATCAGGTGGAACACTGTAGGCTTATATTTGCTAAGCGCCCTGGTGACACTGCCCCTGGTGCGATTTTATGATTAGGGCGGAGCTAGCCTTGCCACCCTCTACGGTTACATGAGCTCCACTTCCCAGATGAGGGGAGAGTGAGTTGAAGGCTATTAGAGAGCCTAGGAGGTATGCATCGCACCTTTCTACTTTGTACTTTTTGTTCAATATCTGTTCAAAACTTGTGCTTTCTGCTTCGCACTTTCTGTGTCTGTTCATACATTGTGCTTTCTGCTTTGCACTTTCTGTTTCAAATCTGTTCATGAATTGACACCACTGCCCTCTCCTTGTAGTTGTGGGTTTATGCCTACTTCCCAGCCCTGGCTCCGGAGCCTATAGAGGAGATTCCCCCCATGGTTACCATATTCACGACAGTATAATGACCGGTGTCAGCGTCAGAGCCGTGACGATATGACCTTTGCTTTCTTTCACTGCTACTTCGATATAGTGGTCACTGACGAGGTAACCCGAAACTCACAGTCATTTTTGCTTTATTACTGCTCTGATTTATACTTTGGCAACTGACAGCAACTAACAAGTTGTATATTCTTTGTTTGCAGATCACATGGTAGCCCTAGGCAACGATGCCGATTGGTGTGAGGAACCAGTATGTGGGGGCCTGGGGCACATCTTGCTTCCAGATTTTGCTAGAGAGCCCAGTCTACCGGGCCTGGTTTTTGAGTGAGCGATTTGTATGCCAGACCGTAGGCTCACCTGATCTGGTTGTTCCGATGCCTCCTCCAGCATCTATGCAAACAACGGATAGCCTACCGATTAATGCGATCATCCAGTTCATGGTGGGCCTAGACACTGACTTCTTTAGAGCAGAGGGCGACTATGCAACATTCATCTAGACTCATCTTATGCCTTCTCTGACGGGAGTTCATGCAGGCAAAGGAGCAGGAGCTCCTATGGTGGGTGAGGCGATTCGGGCGACTAGGGCCCATACTAGAGGGGCTCCCCTGTTGGGCAAATAATCGGTTGGCCGGAGATTCCCACTGCACTCACATGTTGGCGGCCGACCAGGACAGCCTACCAGATTTCGATCGAGCCGGTAAAGGTAGGTCACGGATATATCAAAGCTCGAGACGCATCTCAAGTATGGACGACACTTTACAATTTGCACCCCATATTCCATTTCAGATATATTTATTCCAGATATTGATCAGCCAAATGCACTTGCAAGCACCTACTGAGTATACAGAGAGCCTCCTTGAGCTAGTTGCCTCTCCAATCAACATGGTGCAGAGGAGACAGACGCTACTTGGCCTCTGCGGTATTCAGGTAATTTTCCTGATTTCGACATGCATTTCACTACTAAATCTGCTATGCACCACACTACCATATTCTCACTGATACATTGGCATTCCTACTATAGCCTTCCCTAAACTGCACTGGCACACTACATTGACACACTGTACTCATACACTATATCTGGTTTCTACATGACATTCATTCTGCATACTATGTTTGTATTTGATACACACATTGTAGTTGATATGTTAACAACTATTTTTTCCAGATTCTGAGGGCACCAGTGGCAACAGCAGCACCTCCTCCAACAACAGGGAGGAGAGAGAAGCCGACCCCAACACGTGGCCGAGATGAGTGCTATGGTTGAGGCAGGGACAGGGGTGCTCGGGGCCGGAGCAATCCTTCAGAGCCCGTTTTGGGTGACGACGATGATGACGAGACCAGCGCCTTCGAAGAGATAGTGAGTCGACATTCTAAGTCATCTGAGAGTGGAGATGATGATGCTGGCTCAGGGTCTAAGAGTAGAGATGACGCCGAGGTGGGCTCTGAAGTAGAGAGCGGAGATGATACCAGCTCTGGTTCAGAGTTTGATTCTGACAACGGTGCTGATGGAGATAGTGCCCCTGAGTCCCCTCAGAGGAAGAGGACGAAGAGGGCCTCTCGAACTTAAGATGACTGGCGCCAATTTTTTTTGTATTTTTTGCTTAGTTTCTTTTTGTTTGGTAGCATTAGCACATGTATAGCTTCAGACAGGTTTTACTTTTGCTCTTAAAACTTGCACTCCCTTTTGTAAAGAAAACATGATTGGAATAAAACCTCGCAGTTTTTATGAAAAGTGTTATCATTTTTGCATCATGATCATTATATTTGCATCAAAATGAAAATGGAATTGAATTTGAAAATGAAAACTTGCATTGGCATGATGTTCTTAATCGGGTAATGAGACAAACCAACGACCAAATACAAAATACAACTCGATAAGTAAAGCAAAAACAACTCAAACACAAATATACACACTTGCTAAAAATCAAAAGACTCAAACAAGACCTCAAAACACAAAGATCAAGACAAAAACCAGGTTGCCAATACTGCCCAGCACACAAGTGGACAGTATGCCAGAAGAGGGAATTGTCGGCCACAAAAGAGAGGTTGCTGGCCACAAATGTGAGGATCACCAGATTTCTGACAGCTGGCCTTCACTCACAGCCTTATCTTCTACAAAAGATCCACCTTCGTGATTTCTTCTCTAGAACCTCATTTTAGCTGTTGTTTCTTCCACAAATAGAGATATTCCTTGTCGAGAAGCTCACAGGTTGGATAGCCACTTTAGATGGCACGAAAAAGGTAAATTTCTGGGGTTTCGGCATAAATGCACTTTTTTCGTTAAGCCATACTCCATTTTGCTTTCTGTTCTTTCATGTCGTGGCCCGATGCTAGGACCCAATTATGCATGTATTTCGCTTCAGAACATAAGAAATGTGCTCGACTCTTGAAGAATTTCGGGCATTGATGGAAACCCAGCGTGATGAGGAAATCATGCCTCAGCCCCATCTTGGCCACGCCCAAGCTTTGGGATGATTATGTGGGCTCACTTTGCACAAAGCTCGATCTTTGGCCCATAACGGAGAGCTAGACATACCCAGTTGTAGACACCTCATTTTTGACCATCCTCAAGACTTGGATGTTCTTGCAGGTACATCCAATGATGAGTTTGATTGCTCGTTGAGCGCTCGAAGTCCGCGGCGAAATGCCATAAGTTTGAGTTTTCTAAACCCTGCATCCATTCTATCTCATCTTGTGACCATGTTTAGGTCTTTTCAGCATAATGTTGTTGATGGCCTACCGGCCATCCTTGGGCACTGCTGGCCATGGCTCTTGGCCTGTCGGCCATTGATATGCCCTGCCGGCCATCAATGAGCCCTTGTCGGCCATCATTGATGGTCGGCCAGCCACCAGTGTATTAGTAGATATTTTTTGATATTTTGTGCCAGCTATTTGCACAGATTGAAGCATCTTCCAACACGTGTGTGGCTAAATCTTTTTGAGGGGATTTTGCATTTTCTATATATAGAAGCCCTCTCTTGCATGTGAGGGGGTTAGAAAATTTTGAAGACAAAAAATTCTCGCTATCTTGATATTTTGTTCCTTATAACCTAAATTCTCTACACTTTTGCATATAAACCCTTGATCAAACTTGATCACCATTGAGTTGAGGCTACTTGAGGCCCTCTTTGAGCTTTAGAAGAGGATATTGGCTTGGTTTGGCTTGATTTTGGTGCCTAAATTGCATCTTGTCTTCAAGAGGTAGAATACTTGTGTTTTAAGCTTAATTTAAATACTTATTTTTCCATCATTTCATACTGTTTTGCTGCTGGTTTTGACCTCTGAAAATCTCTATTTGCATGATCTAAAAATGGTGGCTTGAGGTTTGATTGGAGTTAGGGGTAGTCCACCCTTCTTGTTGTTTGATTATTAAGTTGTTATGTCATCTTTCAAAGCTTTTAAATCAACCTTTTTGGCCCTTTTAACCATTGAATTCCAGAGGATTTTTAGTGGTAAAAACCATGTTTTGTGGTCCAAAATGGGAGGGGTTAGCCTCCCCTCCTTGTGTCTTGCTTCCATGCTTAGGTTGCTTCACATGTTAGCATGATTTTCTAGTTTAGCCTAGCTTAATTCAAGCATGTTTTAGGCTTTATTTTGGCATGTTTCAGCTCTTTTTTGAGCTGCTTGGAGCACTTGAGGCTTGTTTTGTATGCTTGTAGTGCAATTGTGCTTGATAGTTTAGCTTGTGCTATATTTTGGCATCTTATTCTAGCTATTTTTAGCTTACTTCAAACATGTTTTAGGACTCCTTTTAGGCTGTTTTAGGACTGTTTTGAAGTGTTTGTACCTTTGGAGCTTTGTATTGCATGCCTATAGTGTATTGATCTTCACTAGTTTGGTGTCTTCAGCTTTTAAACATGATTTGCATGAGTTGCTTGCATGTTGTAGTGTCATTTTGCATGCAATTTCAGCACATAAAATATCTGCAACCTCCCTCATTTCATCACTTTTTCATTTGCTTTGAGGGGTGGTTAACCTTAGGGTTGTGTTTAAGATTGAGATTGAGATTTGTGCTTAATGGTTTTAATCCTCTTTTGAGGGTTTCTACTAACTAAAGGCATGACCTCTCTCTTGCCTTAAGTCATCCCTTGGTTGACACCTCTCTCATTAGAGGACTCTCACCATTGGACTAAATCAATTAAAGAATAAGTTGGTAACGTAAAATGAGTAAACAAAAGTGATAAGTAAAACTTGAGCAAGATAAGCATGTTGTGTTGCATTGCATGTGTTCAATAAGACGTTATATTGAACACAAGGAAGATTTGAGCATTTCATACTCAAAGCGATGAAATGAGCCAATCTCCTTTGTCTCCATTGCCTTTGATCACACATGATGAGGTGATGGTCTTGAGTCTTGTTTTTGCATACAATGAAATTGTACTCCTTGGTTCCTTGGCCATCATGCATTGAAAATGCTTGATTGGTGGTGGTTTTGGATCCAAGAGTGACACTCCTTTGAGGTTTTGAGATGATAAGGAGGGGCACAGTACAAATAAACCCTTGGAAAACCCTTCATTTTCCTCTGTTTGTGCTCTGTTGTAGTGTGGTAACTCAGAGCACCAGTGGCCAGCAGTGGCTCACTGATGGTTGGCAGTGCCTCACTCTTGGCCAGCAAGGCACATTTTTGGCTGGTAGATGGCTAGCAGGAACCTCCCATGGTCGGCAGGCCACTGGTGCAATCCTCAGCAAGTTTTTGGTAAGGTGGAGTAGAAAGATTCTGGAGTATGGTCAACCCTGCAAACAAAGCCTCTCGGGAGCAAAATGGAGGGCTTTTCGGGGCGAAAACTGAGCGCATGCATCCTCCACTTCCCGGAGCAGAGCTGAGGCAATTTAGTTCAATGATTTGCACGTTTAATTAGTGTACATTTGCTTTAATTAACTAGTTTGCTAATTAGTCAAGTGTTGTAATAATTAGTAATTAGTTTGCTAGTTATTCGTTTGACTTGTAATAATTAGTCTAATTAGTTTAATTAGATTAGTTAGCCTAGCTTAGCTCATATTTATTTGGACCCTCCTTCGCAAGGGCACAATACTGTAATAAATGTGCGTGTGTGTATGTCTTCGAACCCCACGTCTTTCTCCTTTTTATTTATCGGCTTTCGATGGTTAGATTAGGGACATTTTCAATTCACATACCTTATGCTTGCATGTTTGCATCCATTCATTTGTCATGCATGCACCAAGACTCGGCGCATCATTCAAACTGCATCGTTATTTCAATACATTTCTTTGAATACGTGTTTAAAAGCATGTTGTTCAAGTTTCTTCGTATGCCATATTAGTAGCCGAGCCTATTAATTACATTATTGCATGTGTTGCATTAGGCATCTTGTATAGTTAGGATCATGCATCTTTCTAACAAGTTTTTTGTTTTGGCTTGGAGTACTCAGTGAGTTTTATGCTTTAGTATACTTGCATGAGAGTGATTGCCATAATGCCATGTTTTGCATGCTTGCCATGAGGCTATGTGCTTACTTACTAAACTGCATGAATGCCTGTGGATGAAGGCTTTGTTGTTTGAATTGGAACGATTCAACGAATGTGAGTTTTAAGCCCACTTTGCGAAGTGGCAAATCATGTTTTAAGCCCACTTGAGGTGGCAAATACGCCTTTCTAAGCCCACTTGAGGTTGGCAAATTCAAACCATTTTCGAAAGTAAACATAAGTTGAATTCGTTTCAAGTCTTACGACTTAGTCTATACTTGCTTGTGTGCGTCACATCGTAAAGTTAGCTAATAACCGGAATAAGAACACGTGAGGTTTATAAAATATCATATCATGATTAGTAGAGGCCGATCTTTGATCGGGCGAGCAGGGGTGCTCATTTTAGGACCTTCCCCTCTCGTACCCAAGTTCCCGAGCCGAGGTAACTTTAGTAATGATGAACACATGGCCTTTGGCACGAGTCAGGGTTTCCTAAATTTCCCAAAAATAAAATATTTAGGTGGCGACTCTGTAATCTGGCAAAGCAGTCCAGTTTTGGCATTATTTGATTCAAAATCGATTTTTCAAAATGATTTGCCGGATTGGACTCTTTGGTGATTATCAGTTTCACATTGCACTTGTGAGACTAGATTCATAACCGCAAGTAGAGTCCGAACTGTGAGGGCCTTTCTTTTCAAACCCTTTTTCAAAAGGCGGGGGCGCGGAAAAAAGTGAGCTCACACCAGCTTGATTCATTGATTTTCTAACATCGGTGAGAGGGGCGACCTCCTCTAGCGAGCTTTTCGGCAACATGCCCTCTGTTTATGTATGCTTGCGCATTTCCTTCTTGCCCCTAGTTTTGGTGGACCTAGCATACAGTTGATCGAAGTGGCCCAATGCCTGAAAGAAGGTAAAAGCCGCATCAGTTTGCCCCTGGTCGAGACCTTGATAGGCTTGGATGCTTTTCATCGACGAGAGACCACCAGGTTTGCGAGGAGTCCACTACTTCTTCAGGTATTGTTTCCCACCCTTTTTGATATATACCTCAAATATCCTTCGGCCAAGTTTACGAGGAGTCCACTACTTCTTCAGGTATTGTTTCCCACCCTTTCTGATATATACCTCAAATATCCTTCGGCACTCATGCTCTATTTTCTCTCAAAGCCCTTTCTTTACTTTTCTCTCTAAGCACATCTCTCTATTCTTTAATCTCTCTTATTTTTAATCCCTTCCCAAGTATGGCTCATGGATAAGCTGAATGTGGTGGACTCTTGCCTTGAGTACTCAGCTCGAACTTATTTATTCTGCCAACGACTAGTGGATTTTCCTAACGAGGGATGGTGATGTAACTGGATGTGCAGCAGGTTTGTAGCTGACATTGCTTGGCACTGCCCCTGGCTTTATCTGACTGAGATGAGTTATATCATGACTTGGTAGCTTGGTATACAGTTGATTGGCCTCATGCACTACGTGGTCTACTTTTCCTTCTGGTTCAGACGCCAGTTCGGGCATGATCAGACTTGCCCAGAAGAGTGGGTAGAATACCCGGTTTCATTCCTGATTCGTGCTTCAAACTTGGCTAGGTACCTTACTGCTTGAAGGATGAGAAAGCTTATGGCCCTTGCCCCTAGTTTCAGTTATGCTCTTTCTAGCGAGTGCTTGGCTTGGCTCGAGGATGAGGCACAAACTGGGCCCACTTTGGCTTCAGAAGCTTCCGTAAGCACAAGTAGAGGACGCAGGAGCACGTGACTCGCCTATGCCCCTAGTTTTTTGCTTTGACCTTTCTTTTCAAGTTTTTATGATGTAATAAAAGCAATTTTGATTTGCATCAGAGAGTTGGAGAACTTTATGTTGAAATCAATGGAATTAAAGTTGTGAGCACTAAAAATTTTCCTTTTGGTCCACAAATGGTCTAAGTTGTAAAAGGTAAAATTTTGAACAAAATTAACTTTTATTAAAACTTTTCAAAATCATTTTCGAAAATGATCACCACCTGACACGCATGGAATCAATCCTCAAGATGTACAACCCCGAATCAAAAGATCAAAACTGCCCCTGATTGAATACATTACTGCTTTGCATTGTAACCAGCTCTGCTTCCTAGGATGAAGATCATAACCAAGCCCTCAGATAATGCACAAAGATAACCTGATTAGACACATGGACAGGACAGTTGAGTTGGAGATGATCAAGGCCGAACTTCAAGATAAAGTTGCCTACGTATCCCAAAGATGAGAATTAGGCCTTACGTAGTTCGGTTCAGGTTCACTCGAGTATTAACTCGCTCCTTTTGCGTTCTAACTTTTGCCAAAGTTGCCCTTTAGAGTTTTCAACCTTGCGAGCTCAGTTTTTCATTATTTCTAATTTTTCATGCTCTAACTTTTGCCTAGGTCGCCCTTTCGGGTTTTCGGCCTAGTGAGCCTCTCAGGGATAGTATTTCTTCAACTTGTCCATGTTGATTGGCTACGAAAATTCCAGGCTATCTAGGTCCATGAGAATAATTGCCCCTCCTGACCAGATAGCTTTGATGATGTAAGGATCAGTCCAATTGGGTCTAAACTTGCCCTTAGGGTCATGGACGGGAGCTCGGTTGTCTTTCAGCACAATATCTCCCTCTTTGAGATTCTGGGAGTTAACTTTCTTGTTAAAAGCCCTAGCGATTCTGCGCTGGTAGCCCTGAATGTGATATAATGCCTTCAGCCTTCTCTCATCAAATAGCATCAACTCTTCAAATCTGCTCTGTTGCCAATCCGTCTTTGTTATCTGACACTTAGCCAAAACTCACAACGACAGGACTTCAATTTCAATTGGCAGAATAACTTCCATCCCGTAGACGAGAGAATAAGGGGTTGCCCCTGTAGATGTCCGGATCGAGGTTCTGTAGCCCCAGAGTGCGAATGACAATTTATCTAGCTAATCAACCATCTTTTGCAAGATGTTCTTGATGTTCTTATTGGCGGCTTCAACAGCTCCATTGGTTTGTAGCCTGTATGTAGATGACTTATGAAAAGCCACATTGTATTTGTCCAACAAGTCTATCACCCCTTTCTTAAAGTGGGAGTCATTATCTGATATGATCTTGTTTGGGACTCCGTACCAACAAATGATATTGTTTTTAATAAATTTTGCCACATGCGAGGCCTTCAACACTGCATAGGAATGAGCTTCCACCCACTTTGTAAAATAATCAATCGCCACCAGGATATATTCATGCCCATTCGACCCTTTTAGCGTGGCTACACCGATAACGTCGATTCTCCAAACCGAGAAAGGCCATAGCGAAGTCATGTTATAAAGCTTTGACGGCGAAATATTCATGCGATTGGCATGAATTTGACATTTGTAGCATCGCCGAACAAAACCAATACAATCCTCCTCCATGGTGGACCAGTAGTAACCTTGTTTGAGAATCTTTCGAGCTAGCATCACACCATTCATATGCGCCCCGCATTCTCCGCCGTAGATAGCCTCCATAAGGCGTTTTGATTCCTTTGCTTCCACACACAACTTATGCATTCCCAGATGTCCTCTTTTGTATAGCTTACCTCCATAGATGATAAATTAGATGGCTATTCGCCGTATTCCCTATTTGTCCTTGGCATTTGCTCTTGGTGGATATATCTCCTTTTCCATGAAGTTCCAAATATCATAATACCAGGGGTTTTTCTCTTGCACTTCATCTATCGCGACAATAGTTTCATAAGCCGGCGTGTATTTTTGCTCGATGATAATCAGACACATCCGGACTCCAAGTGGGATGTCTACCATGGAAGATAAAGCTGCTAAAGTGTCAGCGAACCTGTTGTTCTCTCTCAGTAGATGCGTGAAAGTCAGCTTTTCAAACTTAGGAATCAAAATATCCAAGGTCTGATGGTAAATCTTCATATTCTCTTCTTTGACTTTCCAGTCTCTATTTGCTTGAGAAATAACTAAGTTCGAGTCCCCGATAATATCCAATCTTATTACTCCTAGTTCTAAGACGACTTTTAAACCAGCAATACACGCTTCATTATTGGACACCTTGAACCGAAGTTTGAAGGCTAAAAGTATATGGGAATCGTCAGGTGCTATTAGTAATACACCTATCCCATAATCATACTGATTGGACACTCCGTCAAAGTACATTGTCCAAGTTTTCTCTTCAACTTACAAAATGTCTTCAACTGGGAACAAGTATTCCATTGCCTCATCTCCTTCTACCGAGTGGTCTACCAGGAACTCCCCTACAGCTCTTCCCTTAACCAACTTGCGGGTGACATATTTGAGATCAAACTCGAAGAGAATGAGCAACCAATGAGCCAGCTTACCTATAAGCGCCGGTTTCTCAAAGTGATATTTGATGGGATATAATCTCGAAACCAAGATTATAGAGTGAGCTAATAAGTAGTGCCTCAACTTCCTGGTAGCCTATACTAAGGCTAGGCAAGCTTTCTCCAACGAAGTATAGCGGAGCTCATAATCTAGCATTTTCTTGCTCAAGTAGTAAATGGCTTTCTCCATCCTATCTTCAGATTCTTGAGCGAGCATGCATCCCATGGTCGTGTCTGTTACTCACAGGTACGAAATCAAAGGCTTTCGCAGCTCTGGCGGCGACAACACAGGCGGATTCTGGAGATATTGCTTAACCTGCTCAAAGGCAAATTGACATCGATCATCCCATCAGAAATTTTTTCCCTTTTTTCAAGAGACCAAATAGTGGTTCACAAGTCAAGGTTAATTTGGAAATAAACCGTCTTATGAACTGCACTTTACCTAGAAAGCCTCGCACCTCCTTTTTAGTCTTCGGTGGTGGTATTTCTAGGATGGCTTGATTTTGGAAGGATCTACTTCAATGCCCCTCTGTGTGATCAAAAAGCCCAGCATTTTTCTTGCCGTTATGCCGAAGGTGCATTTTTGCGGGTTTAACCTCAATCTGTACTCTCTAATCCGTTGAAGGAACTTCTTTAACGCTGTGTAGTGGCCCTCTCATTCTTTGGACTTGACAATCATGTCGTCCACGTACACCTCGACTTCTTTGTAGATCATGTCATGCAGAATGGTGGTCAAAGCCTTCTGATAGGTTGCTCTAGCATTTTTCAAACCAAATGGCATAACCCGGTAGTAGTAGGTACCCCACGACGTAGTGAATGCTGTCTTCTCTCTGTCCTCAGGTGCCATCAGAATCTGGTTGTACTTTGAAAATCCATCCATGAACGATAGCAATGCATGGCCCACAGTGAAGTCCACTAACTCATCGATATATGGTAGAGGAAAGTCGTCCTTCGGACTGGCTCTGTTCAAGTCCCGGAAGTCCACACACACTCGGATTCTACCATAATTCTTCGGCACTGGGACGATGTTGGCCAACCAAGTCGGATACTCAAATACTAACAAGAAACCTGCCTCGATTTGCTTGGTGACCTCTTCTTTGATTTTCAGTGCCCAATCCGGACGGATTCTACGCAGCTTCTGCTTGACTGGTTTGGCCTCAGGGTCAAGAGGGATTTGATGCTGTATAATCTCAAGATCGATTCCAGGCATGTCTTCATAGGACCACGCAAAAACATCTTTGAAATCTTTTAAAAAAAAGATTAAACGCTCGCATTCCTCCGAAGACAATGTGGACCCGATCTGGACCAGGCGTGGATCTTTCTCAGTATCCACATTAATAGCAATGATTTCATTAGCATAAGGTTTAGCAAACCTCTCCTCCTCTCGATTAATCAAGTTTTTCAAAGCCAGTGGGATTTCTTCCCCTTCGTTAATCATGGTGAATACAATAAATCAATGGCACAGAGAAGTATACAGAATTTGTAAAGTTTTTATTCAAAAGGTCCAAATCTTTGGTTAAAGACTCAAAAGAAAAGCTGAATAAAGACCTAGACAAGACTTTGGTATCCGGTTACCACCCCTAGATATACTAGACTCAAACTCAGAAGAACTTGAATCTGATTTCGATTCCACAGACTCAGTGGAATCAGATTCTAGCTCATCACCTGATTCAAAACTGGACAGATAGCCATCCTCCAGCTGTCAAATAAGAGATGGTGCCACTGATGCATCCAAAATGCCGCTGGTTGGGTTCACACACGGTTCTTCCCCGATCATGGAGATGGTGACGTTATCCCCCAAGTTCTCTAGGTCGGCCGTAGGATCTGTCAGGAGACTAGCCAGTGCTGCCCCTATTCCAAGTTCGTTGCCATCTGAGTCACTTTCCACGCTCTATTGAGCTTTGATGCTTTGTTCAGCCTTTTTCTCATCATCACTGTTCTGCAACTACAGGTCAAAGAAGATTTCAAATCTAGGGACACGTTGCTTCGTGGAATTCACCCAAGGCTCGGGAAAGCTACAAAAAAGGAAATCTTCTATCTCCCGAACAAAGCAAACATTCAGTGTCCCCCGGATTGGCCTGTGGACAAGCTCATAGTGTTTCCCGGCTTGCTTGGCCGTGGCTCTGCCTTTCATCTCTTCTTTCTTTCTGATCTAGTCCTCTTTGGTGGGCACATAGCCCAAAACCAAGGCATGTGGGTTGTGCGGAACATCTGTTAGTGCAGCAACACCTTTTTGGCCACTTCTTTTGAGTCCCATTCCTAGAACATGCTGCAGTTTGTTCATGAAATAGATAGACTGGGCGTTGACATACATGCCTTCATCTATGGCAGAATGGTCTGCACTACTCGGGCTTCAGTCAGAGTGAATCCTAAGAGGAATACATCCTCCTTGCCATAGTGATCTCCAGCACTGGTGTAGTTACCTCTGGTGGTAGATGGATAGATGAATTTCCAAAAACAATCGCCACTCCTCCCCCATAAGGGTATTTTAACATTTGATGGAGAGTGAAGGAGACAACCTTTACATGATGCAACCAAGGCCTTTCTAACAACAAATTGAAGGTAGCCAGCACATCCAAAACATGGAACTCGACCTCCTACTCGGCTGGGCCCACCTGGACTCTAACTTGCACCGTGCCCATGACCTCTCTGCTCGTATTATCATACACCCGTATTACTTGGGCTATGGGAACAAAGTCCGCTGGTTTAAGACCAATTGCATAGGCAGTGTAAGAAGAACATACATTGATGGTTAAACCGATATCTACTAACACCGTTGGCACCCATTTCTCCTTGCACTCCATAGATATGTACAAAGGTTTGTTGTGGGCTAAGCCTTCCAGTGGCAGTTCTTTGTCAGAGAAGGTTAGAGTTGGTTTGGCACCACTTGGGAAGACCAATCCCACAAGTTGTTTGGGGATAGTATCAATGAACAATTTAGCTTTGTCCATTGCCGACAACACTGCCTATCGGTGTACCTGGGAGGCCATAAGAAGACCCCAGATGGAGATATCAGCTTGGATTTTCTTAAGTTGTTTCAACACTACCTCTTCTTCCAGCTGTTTCTCTTTTTGTTTCTCGGTCTTTCTATCTTTTCCAGATGCCTCTGCCTGATCCAGGTGGCAGTTTAAAATACCGCCCACTTCTTATCAGATGGTCAATTTCTTCCGCATACCACATGTTGTCCGGAAGGCACTCACCCCAGTCTTCATCTATGTGGGCTAAATGCAGATCATCATCGGCCCACGATTCACCCTCAGCGACCGACAAACAGTTGTCTGGCTCCGCTTGTATCACTTTCACATCATAAGTATCCCCCACAAGGTGTTGCGTCGTTACAGCTTCCTGGTTGCCTTCAACCCTTTCTAATTCAAACTGCCTCAGTGTAGCTTCCTATTCTGTATCCGCAGTGCTCACAATGCCCACTTCCTGGTCAGAATTTTCTACACCAGAGCTCTCTAGTAGCTTTCCTTTCTCATCGGCCTTTCCGGCCACTGCGACTATCTCTACTTCTTTTCCCTCTTGTTTCATTTCAGTTCTTTCCTCCTTGTCTGGTTCATCACTCAGCTATCTAGAGTTGTCAGTTGATTCGTTCAAGTCAAACCAGCCAATCTGCACATCCCCCTGATCCTATTCATCAAAGAACTGCAGATTGTCCAAATCTTCGTCGAGTTCTACTAGGTCATCCAAACCTTGGCTTGGGCCATCTTCTCTGACCACTTTGACATCTACCCAGGTAGGCAGCACTAATTCGGGTTTGATTTGACCAGTCGGCACAATGTAGCAGCTTTGATCATACACCTCCTCAGATAAGTCCTCAAAACTAGCATCCTCCTCCGAGATCAACCTCTCTTCTCCTTCAAGTGTCACCACCATTGGCTTAGGTGGAAGTATGGACATGTCCATCATGCATAGATCTGTGCTTTCAGGAATGAACACCGTTAGTCTTGGTAGGTTGGAAGGGATAATATATATGCTGGGGCTGTAAGAGGTGGTCAGTGTATGGATCAGGTTGAGATTTCAAGGTATGGGCTAGGAGTGGATTTTTGGTCACGTTAGGTTTTTGAGATGGGGTGATCACCTTGTTGTCAATAAGATCCTGAATCTCATGAGGCAATCAAAAGCACTAGTCAGTATCATGACCATGCTGTTGGTGAAACGAGCAATATTTTGCGGGGTCGTGCTTAGCTGGGAGAGGATCTGGCAGTGGGCGGGGTTCTAATGGTTTGAGGTGCCCTTTTTTGACTAGCACCTTCATGGCTTGAGATAGGGTCATGTACAACTGGTTGAAAGTCCTCTGGGATCGGACAGGGTTAGACAGTGTTTGTGAGCTTGTATTGGCAAAGGGGTCCGCAGTCTTGGTTGTGGTGACAATGCTTACATCTGACGGCCTCGCAGCTGTGCTACCACTGGTCGCATTGGAACTGCGGACAAATGGCATTTTTGCTGGCTCCTTCTCATCTGTAATCAGCCCCTACTTTATGGCATCTTCGATTTGCACCCCCATCTCATGGAGTTCTGTAAATGTAAACAGGGGTAGAACGATCATCTTTCATAACAACTTGTCATGCAAAATCCTTTTCAGAAGGCCTCGTAGTCATCATCGAGGCTTTAGCTCTCCACCTCATCACAAATTTAGAGAAGCCCTCCTTCAGCTCCTGGCGCGTTGCCTCAAGATCACGGTTGTGACCTCGATTTGAGTATTGTACGAATACTGTACAATGAAGGCCTCGGCTATCTCCTCCCAATTCTGCTTGACAGAGTCTTCCAACTTCGCATACCATATGGCCGCTATACCCGACATGGTACAGCCAAAAAGAGACAGCTTTTGTAATCTAGTCAGGCCCATCAGCCATAAGATGTCCGAAAACAGCCGTAGGTGAACCATGGGATCTCTGGAACCGTCGAAACGGTCAATGTGTGGCATTTTGAATCGATCTAGCAATGTCACTGCAGAATCGGTATACCCGTCCTCTATGTCCGAGATAGAGTTAACCCCTTGTGCTCTCTTGAACAATTTTTCCAGTTTATGACCTTGAGTACAGTTGGGTTAACCTCAAACTCAAATGGAGCCTCAGTCTGATAAACAGGTGCTTTGGAGGCTTGTGCTGGGATTGGCTCTGCTGGATTGCCCTGATTTTCTTGGACATTAGCAGTGTGAGCAGTGGCTCCGGGTGCTGGAATACTCGTGGGAGGTGTATAGGATGCAGAGGCTGTAACCAGCTGTAGTTGCTGTTGTTGTAGCCTGTTTATTACCTTGGCCTAACGAGCCGTGACCTCGGCTTGGTGGGCAGCATCTTGCTGTAGGGTTTCAATTGTCTACTGCAGATGACGTATCAATTCTTTCATACTGACTGGAGGATATTGTGCCATTGAAATAGGTGAGTGATCTCGTACTGGACTAGAAGTAGAAGACTGTCCCTAGACCTGACTGGACACAGGTGAATTGAGGGGTGACTGTTGTAAAAACTATACTGGTGAATTCTGCCTGATTCTCATCCGTCTTGTAACCGGTGGGAGTGAGGTAAACATGGGCTATCCTCGAACAAGATCCCCAGCTTTGCAAAGCCTTCTGACTTGAGTCCAGAGTACTTGGGAGATATCCTAACTTTCTAAAGCTATGGTGGTAAACTACCTAGAAAAAGAAATAAAGCAAAAAGAAAGCGATAATCAAAAACCGCACACCACCTCAGCTAATGATGTTATCAACACAGACATGATCACAACTGTAGGACTGTACTCCGCACTGAATTTCGCCCCCAAAACATATATCAAACTTGCAACTACTATATACATTCCTGTACAATTTCACTATAAAGCTGTAGACACCCCATTTTTGACCGTCCTCAAGACTTGGACGTCACCGTTGGAATACTCGGTGATTATCCATGCTTGTGTTCGTTTGGAGCTCCCGGAGTTCTCGGCTCGCGCGCCTTGCCTCAGGACCTCCGAACTCGACCGTTTTGTGTTTGGTTTTGCACCAAACACTTGTGTTTTGCCTTGGAAGGGCAGGGAATGCTTTGTGAGGCATCCCCACACACCACCGGCACTGGCTAGAGGCCACCGGCTGGCTGGTGTTGCCACCGGCACTATATTGTGCCGGTCGGCACTCTTTTGTGCCGGTCGGCACTTGTTTTGGCAAAATGACCATTTTGCCCTGCCGACCACTTTACAGCTGCTTTATGAGATATTTTTAGACAGCTGTTTAGCTTTGGCTTCCCCTCCATACACGTGTATGGAGGGGATGAGCCTTTGGTTGACTTAGCTTGTAAGCTTTGGTGGCCTATAAGAGAAGGGCTTCTCTCTTGGCTCAAGGGTTAGAAAATTTTGGTGAGAAAGGTGAGAGGGAGCTCTGGTTTTTTTTAGGGTTAGGTTAGATACATATCATATCTCTCTCTTCCCTTTGTATCCTAGGTGTTTTAGTTCATATTATTGCACCTAAACACCTAGTCTTTCACCTTTCCTTGGTGTTCTCAAAGATCAGAGCTTGTTCTTGAGGGTTTTGACTGGTTTGGAGCTCAAGGAAGCAACAAGATCACCATTGTTGAAGAGGTCTACAAGGGTAATCACTTTACCCCCTTTTTACCCCATTTTTGCACTCCATTTTTCTATACCTTAGAGCTATTTTTCTGCTTGGTGTTTAGCACATAAAAGTTCTGTTTTTTAAGCCTCTTTATTGTTCATTAAGAGTGCTTGGTGGTTTGGGTAGGTTTGACCACCCTTAGGCCTTGAAAAGGCCACTTTTTGTGCCATTTTGTGAGAGATCCGAGACTTTGGTGTTAGGATCTCTTCACCACTGAAATCTTGAGGGATTTCAGTGGTGAAGATAATGCCTTAGAGTCTCAAGAAGGAGAGGACCACCCCCTCTCCTTGATGTCCTTGAAAAGGGCAAGATTTGGCTTCTTGAGGGAGCTTGTGCTTAAGTGTGTGTTGAGCATGTTTGGTTTGTTTTTCATGCTTATATTGCCATGATATAACATGTTTCTAAGTTGGTTTAGGTCCCTTATGCATGCTTAGCATAGTTGCCTTGTAATGCCTTTTGATCCTCTAACATGCCTAGGTTGTATGCCTTAACTTCTAGCATGTTTTAGGCTTGCATTTGTGAAGTTTTTGTGCTCATATTTCCATGTTTTAGGTCTGTCTCAAGTTGTTTGGGCCAACCATAGCATGTTTAATATAGCCTCTTTGCATTGGGCTTGTTGGCCTTAAGAGCATGAGTGTGTAGCATGCCTTGCTTGCTTCATTTTTGACGGTTTGGAACCATTTTGCATGCTATTTCAGTCCTTCATACATGTTTGTTTGATTGCTTAGCATGCCTCTTTAATGCTTTAAGAGTATGTGTTAAATGCTCCATGTTTTGGCTTTAATGCATGCCTTTGGATTCATGTCATCTAGATGCCATCTAGGTGGTCCTTTAGGCTTAGTTTTATGTGTTAAAACTCTGTTTTTAAGTGTTTAAGTATTGCCATGTGTGGTTGTGCTAAGTGTGGTTCAAAGCCTCATTGATTTGCTTTGAACCTTAGACCATTTGCATGCTTTGTTTGGCTTGTTTTGTTGCATGATTTGGCATCATGTTTTGCATGAATTTCAGAGCTTTTCATGTATGCTAATAGTCCATGTTTGTGCCTCTTAGATGTGTTTGAGAGTTGCTTAATTGTGCTTAAGTGTTGGTGCCTTAACTTGTGCATGTGTGCATATGTGTTTGGCCCTCTTGACTTAGCATTTTGGCCACTGATTTTAGGACTATTTGAGTTGCCTAATTCATGTATAAGACCATCCTTCCATTGGTTTGCATTCTTACCTTGCATGCTTGCTTGAACCCTTTGCATGAACATATTGCATAGTCCATGTTGCGTGCCTAGTTGACATGTTTAGGGTTGCATTTGTATTGTGCATGTTTGGCCTCTTGAGGTGAAGTATGATGGAGGTTGAGCACCCTTGTTTGCTTGTTTGCATTGCATGCATTTGAAATCAAAGTTGCATTCTTGGTTCTTAGGGCCATCATGCATGGAAATGCGCGATTGGTGGTCCGGGAATCGAGGTACATGCCCCTTTGAGTCAATAACATGATAAGGGATGTGTTTGGTGCATAAATGGCTTGAATTATATTGTCATGCATAGATTTCCCCTCTGCTGCTGTGAGTTGCAGGTTCTGCAGGCATTCAGTGCCGGCCGGCACTATTTAGTGCCGACCGGCAGTCAACAAACAGCCGATGGCTTCTTTTTGTGCCGGTGGCCTCCTCCTTCAGCCGGTGATGTCCTACCCCAGCCGGTGGTGATCCCCAGTGCCCTGAGAGGCACTTCTGGTACTTTGGCAATTTTTTGAGGAGGAGAGCAGAGGAAACAGAGGCAATCCGTGCATGGCAGTGCGGTTCCAAGCCAGTCCCGAGCGCATGCTGCATTTGGCCCTCATCCCGAGGCGGTTTACTGTTTAATTAGATTAATTAATTTATCTGATTAATTTAGTTAATTTGTAATAATTAATTAGCTTGCGTAGTTAATTAAATTGTATATTCTTTCGGTCCCTCCGAGTGAGGGCGTATCTGTAATAAGTGTGTGTGAGTGGATGTATGTCTTCCAATCCCCACTTCTTTCTTCCCTTTTATTTACCTGCTTACGATGGTAGATTAGGGCACATTTAAATTAGCATAACTTATGCAATGCATGCGTGCATTTATGCATTTGTTTACATGCACCGGGCTCGGTACATCATACAAACTGCATCGTACTTTCGATTTCTAAATTGAATACGTGCTACTCGCGCATTTCATATGCCATGTTTAGGGTTAGCCGAGCCTACTCTAGATTGCATCTATGTCTGTGTTGCATTAGCCACTTAAACATGAACTAGGTCATGCATGTTTTCCTAACCAGTCTCTTGTTTTTGGCACGGAGTACGATGTAAGTTTTTATGCTTTAGCATGTCGCATGCGTGTGAACGTTTGCCATGACAGTATGCTTGCCATGCGGCTAAATGCTTACGTGATAAATTGCTTGAATGCCTGTGGGTGGAGGTTGGATTGCGTGAGTTGGAACAACTCATTGAAATCCGTATTTTAGCCTACTTTCAAGTAGCAAAAACCAACACGTTTTTCGAGACAAAACGGATATGCAATGTTTATTTCCAAGTTAGGCAATCTAGTCTATACTTGTTTGCTGCGCGCATAACATAGTAATTCTAGGCTAATAACTGGAATAAGAACATGTAATGTTTTCAAAAAACGGATATCACGGTTAGTAGAGGCCGGTCTTCAGACCGGGCGAAAGGGGGTGCTCATAGCTGACCTTCCCCGATCGTACCCAAGCTCCCGAGCCAAGTCACTTTGGTGATGACGGACACGTGGCCTTCGGCACCGAGTCAGGGTTTCCTAAATTCCCCCATTTTAAAAATATTTAGGTGGCGACTCTGTATCTGGCAAAGCAGTCCATGTTTGGCACTTCTTTCAAAAAATCTATTTTCAAAACGATTTGCCGGATTTGGACTCTTTGGTTCGAGATTTAGAACCGTAACATTTGAGTCCTTCGAACTGTAGTGACCCAATATCGAACCAGAACGGGGGGGGGGGATTCGCACTCCTCTCCCCGGGATGCGTTCGGGGATGTCTACAGTTTTTGGCGACTCTGCTGGGGACTTTAGAGAGCTTGACTCGAACTCGTGATATCCTGTTTTGACTACACTTATGTGTTTCTTTGCATTGCATGTGCATTGGTGCGGCTAGGACACCGTGTTGGCCATCTGCTATTCCTGAGCGGTTTGCTGGAGGCTTGTCTTGTCAAGACATGACCATAAGGCTGACCGGTTGCGGGCTCTGCCAGTATGGGAACACAAACCCCGGTTTTACCGGGCCACCCTTTTCGACCATTCGACCTAGTGCATATTCGGAATCCGTAGTGACCATTCCAAACTAGGACAGGTTGCTTACCCGATGCTAAGTTGTTTGAAACCGCTGCGTGCGTAGTGAAACCCTAGCTCCTGACAAAATAGGACAGGGAAACCCTACCCCAACATAGGGGTGTTCAGTTCTCACTTATCTGCTATGTGCTTTTAGAGTGTACCTCTGCAGGAAAGTGCATGTCAGTTTGCAAGTTTGAATATCCGGCCCGAGGGGCACCAGTATCAGTGTTGTTGAGGAACCAGTTATATCTGCGGGTATCAGTTCAGTTCTGGGAGCAGTGATTCTGGGGAACAGTAATCAGTAGTAGAGATCAGATGTTTGACTGAGTCTGTGTTTGATCTGTTTTGGGCTGAAATGCTGTCTGTTTTTCCTTTCAGTTCAGAGAGTCCAGAAAGTCGATACAGAATAGCCAGTGTTTTCCCTTGCTGGGGCAGGATTTGAGATGACGCAAAGTTCAGAAGAAATAGTGGTTATGACAGCCGCGTTGGATTAAGGGATTACCCTACAGAGTGAGACCGGCATTGATATGCCGCATCCTCCTAGGTCGCCCGCTACACACCCAATCTGGGCCCCCCAGTTCTATCAGGCTCGCGAGCCCACTACATTCGAGTTAATGGGGATGATAGGTGATCTCCAAAGATCTGTGGCAGATCTCGCTTACGGGATGTCAGCCTCGCCACCGGTTGCACCGTATGCCGGAAATTTTGAGCCCCAAGAGCCCCCGCTACTGGGGCGGATTGTGATCGAGCTTAATCAGCCGGAGATGGCCTCCACATACAATAGTGATGTACCAGTACCAACCCAAACCTCTCATCAGGCTGAGGCCAGAGGTAAAAATGTGGCAAAGGCAGATGCCGACCCCATGGGACAGCTGCTGTGGGCAGTCGAGGCTTTAAAAGCCGGGGGGATGAACAAACAACAGGTATCTGCGATGACAACCAAAATTGTGAAGGATGCTTTTCCCACTCTACCTAAGGGTAGTTCAAGCCAGTCGGAAAATCGGGATAGACCCCGTTATGTTGAAACAGTTTCTCTCACTCCCAACCCCGTACCTGGGAAGGATCAGAAATTCAAGCCCGCACCTGCCGATCCGTTCGCCAGCACATCTAGCAGGAGCATTCAGGCTTCAAAGTACCAGCCCCGAGGGCATAGGGTCTTTCATGCTCTCTACATGCTGTTGTCCAGGGCGCTTCTCATTTTGGCTAAGAAGGGGCATCTTACACCTCTTGAGCCGCGGCCTCTGCCGAAGAACCTCCCGGCAGGCCATGATGCTACACAGTACTGTGCGTACCACCAGCAAACTGGCCACTCCACCGATAACTGTTTTCGCCTCCGCCATGAGGTGCAGGATCTGATTGACAACGAGGTTATCCTCCCACCCACCTCAGCTAAATCCGTCACCACTCTGTTGTTGGATTTTGAAGACACCGATACTGCGAATATGTAATTGGGATTCAACCGCCTGCGGGCAGCGCCTCGAGTTTTTGATGTGGCGTCTGGCACGCATTTTTTTGAGCATCTGCGAATGCTACTTTTGTAAATCCTGGCTTGGGTGTCGAGTCAACCTTTTGTTTTGTTTTGAGTCTGTCTCTGTCTTGAGTCAGTCCTTTTTGCTTAAGGGTCTGTCTTGTTGTAACGAGTCAGTCCCTCTTTTGCATAGAATACTAGGTGACTCCGGGGTTGTTGCCTCGAGCACCGTTTTGTTTTGTAATTACTTCTTTTTTGCTTTCTTCTTGGGTCTGTCTCTACAGTGGAGCCAGTCGCATCCGAGGAACCTGAATGAAACAGCTGCGGCTACTGTGTTTCCGTATCTATTGTTTTGGGCTAGTCGTGCCACAGAATTCGAATAGGGTGACAGCGCATTCCACCCGCTCTTGTGTGCCCTAATAATTATTGTTTTGACCTAAGTTTTTCAAACCCTTTTTGAACACTGCGGTGAAAACGAAGAGGAAGGAATTCCTTGGGATTTGCAAAACTTTGATCAAATTGAAAGAAAGAAAGGCATGCCAAGCCCTTGATGATTGAGATCATGCTTATCAGCGTGAGTACTGAGAAGGACCCTGGCTTGATCCAGACTGGTTCCACACTGTCTTCAGCGCGAGCGATTTGTCGCTTTCTTTAAAACTTTCAAAAAATGTTTTGCGCGGTCCTGCGAAGACCTGTGTGGGATCGCTCTCGAGATTGCGCAGCTTAGGATCGCTCTCAGCCTCGAGACCCGACCCCTCATTTTCAAACCTTGGACCGGCATCCAGAATGTTCAATGGTCAGCTATCAATGTGAAGCCCGTGTGGCCTGACTCGAAGCAGCCCCCGATCAAGAGGTACCGAAGTCAGATCAAAAAGATCAGATCACACCGGAAGAAGCTTGCAAAGCAACCGTGATGGGTTCTTCTGCAAAACACTGCAACAGCCATTCTCCCGGAAACGAGGAGGCTTCAATTTCAAAAACCATTTGGCATGGACTCGCTACACTTTTACCCTTTGAGAGGCTCGCTGGGCCGAAAACCCAGAAGGGCGACCCAGGCAAAAGTTAGAGCAAGGAAAATATATACAAAAAGCAAAAAAAGAAGAAAAGAAAAGAAAACAAAAAAGAGCAAAAGAAAAAAATGTAAGAGAAGAAAAAAAGAAATCAAAAATTGAAAAAAGAAAAAGAAAACATAGCTCGCAAGGTCGAAAACCTGCAACAGGCGCCTTGGCAAAAATTAGAGCCTAAAAAGTGAAGGTTAAAATACCCGAGTGTACCTTAACCGGAACTACGTAAGGCTTGATTCCCATGTTTGGGATACGTAGGCAACTTCATCTTGAAGTCCAGCCCTTAACGCTTTCATAGCGTCTCAGTCCATGTAATGGTTTTGATTACCTATGCTTCCTCCGAATCCGATGTCTCGGTTGCAACAACTGGAGCTGCGTGATCAACTTCCTCCTGAAGTCCAACCACCAATGCTTTCAAGGTGACTGTGTCCATATATTGTTTGTGGCCGCCTTCGTCCTCTCCGTGCATGAGAATTCGGTCGCGATCAATCATCGATGAGCATGCCGCGGCATCGTCCAAGCAAGGGGCAACTTTCCGTTGCCTCATATCGCCATAAAGTTGCCCTGAGTTGCCGCCCAAACTAGGGGCAACTTTCCGTTGCCCTCTTCCCCCCCTTCAAGCAAGGGGCAATTTTCCCAAATTGCCTCCGATCCGAGGTTGCGTATCTCGAGGGCAGGTTCTGTGCTTGTTGAGCATTGACTGTTCGCGAAAATAGTTTTTGAAAATTTTTACTGAGGTTGACTATTTTCTCGAAAACTATTCCATTTTTCAAAATTGGACCATGTTTGGACCCAAAAAGGAAAACTTTCAGTGCTTACGGCCTGACTTGCATGATTTTCAAATCAAAAATTGAACAAGCATGTTAATCTGACGTTCATTTTGATCAAAACTGTTTTAGAAAGAAAACAAAAAATGGTCAAAGTAATGAACTAGGGGCACAGTTTGAGCCAGGTGTTCTGTCTCTCCCTTGTCATCAACGCGCCTGCCAGGAAAGCACTTTATCTATCAGAAGAAATAGCCGTGAGCTAGCTGTATTCGGCATGAATCCGCCGCTTCCTATTCATCCATCAATCACCCTGGGGAGGGATGAAAAATGAGAGAATAAAGAATAGAGAGGTGTAAGTCGAGAGAAAAGTGAGCAAGAGGGTTTTGAGAGAAAAATCGAGCTTGAGGGCCGAGTGGCGTGAGAATCACACAAATCAGAAAGGGTGGGAAACCTGCCCGGAGGAATTGGCTCCTCGAGTCTGAGGTCTTTTTGTTTTTTTTAAAACACGTCCGTGTGTCGTGTCTTTTGTTTTGTCGGTCTCAACTTAGCCTTGAGTCTTTTCCGAGTGTATCTCGTTGTGTTTAGGTCGTGTGCCCTTTATTTTCTTTACTGAAGTCCCTCCGCTGCGTTCAGTTGTAAGCTCGGTACCCCGGTTGTGAAATCCCTTTTCCAAAGTCAATCGTTTGTGCTCAGAATGCTGTGCCATTCTCTACATTTATGCGAGGCAAGAGAAGAAAAGGAAATTTTGGGACATCCGAATGTGTTTCAACTTCAACTGTCTCAGTTTTGGTGATCCGTCTTGTCAGATTGGGCCAATTGTTCGAAGTTTGCCGTGTGCAGAATGGACCGGATATTGTATCATGAGCTGTATGCAGATCAATCCCCAGCAGATTAGTCCCCAGCAGAGTATGGGCTGTGTGTTCGGATTGAGCAGGGATCTGTATGAACTGTTTTGCTGTTTAGTCGGTTGATTATCTGATTAGTACAGTGCGAGTGCTCAGTTTTCAAACAACAAATCGTAATCATTTACATTTGAGGTGTAATATGATGCAGTGCAATGCAAAGTACGAGGTATGTAAATAAAATACTTTTCAGATAAAAGTTTGTTTCATATCATCATCTTTTCAAGTACATAAGTTTTAAGGAAAGCAAAATCTGCCTGCGGCAGTACATAGTACTCTATCTACCAAAAAGAGAAAAGTACAATAAAAGAAAATGAAATGAAAGAAAAAAAACAGCAGAAGTCTGTAATCATCATCAATGGCCTCGCGCCAGGGGATCCATCCTCGCCCTCTTCCTGGGCAGAAGCATAGGAGCATCGTCAGAAGTGTCGCTGTCGGAGCCCGAGCCTGAGCTGCTCCCCGCCTCCTCCTCAGAGGCCTCCGCCTCCGACTCACCGTCGCCTGGAACTGGAGCCCGCGAGCTGCTCCCCACATGAACGCGCCCCCCTCTGGTACGGGGGAATATCCTGCCATCCCGAGTAGAAAGGGGAGGCCCAGCTGGAGGAGCGCCGCCCACTGGCGGAATCGGAAAGGGAGGCTGAAAAGTGCAAAAAGATAAATGCATCAGTATACATGAAGCAGTTTATCAATGTATGAGTACAGTGTGTGAATGCCGTGAGCAGTGAATCAGTACAGAATGCAGTGTCTGAGTACAGTGTGTGAATGCCGTGAGCAGTGAATCAGTGCAGAATGCAGTGTATGAGTACAGTGTGGATGCCGTGAGCAGTTAATCAGTGCAGAATGCAGTGTATGAGTACAGTGTGTGAATGCCGTGAGCAGTTTATCAGATTTTGTGTAGTGCATCAGTATGTGTGGAACAGAGTATGGTTTGAGACTGTGGTCAGAAGAACGTACCGGAAGACTGTAGGCGGCCATGACATCGAGGGTCCGCTGCAGCATCCCCATCAGGGAGGCACACAGCTCCACCGACTGCCGTGTGTACTCGGAGGAAGCCTGCAAAAGTATCGGATGCATTAGTATTCTGCGGAATATCAAATAAACTGAAATGGAATGACAATGCAAGATACAAAGTGAAGTAATACGTACCGGGGGTAAGTCGGGAATGCCGGCTAACTTGTGACCAGCCCGGGGAGGAACGAAGGGGATCTGGTAGGTCTCCCCACCCTGCCCCCTGTACGTCAGCATAGTGGGCAGAGCGGGCCAGCCCGTCCCTCGTCCCCTCTGCACTCCCCTCCTGCCGCGAGCTCGAGCTCTCTGTGACGATCCCACTCCTGCTCCTGCCTCTGCCCGAGCCGCCGGCACCTCAGGACTCCCTCGCTCAGTCTGGCGACCCCCGCTCAGAGGCCGCATGATGAAGGTCCGGACGTACTCGGAGTAGTCGCCCTCGCCTTTGTAGCCACTCGCCTCCCAGCCGATGGTGTAGTCCGCCATCTGCTCAGCGGTGAAATGCTCGGTGCCCCTCATATGCTCAGGAGGGTGCACCGGGACTATCTGCTCTGGCAACCCTAGGGTCTGGCGTAGGAAACGCTCACCCAGGTACCAAGCCCGACAGACCGGGCCCTCCAGCAAAATCCGGTAGCGAGAGGTCTCCTCCGCATCGGCAAACCGATCCTGAATGTCTGCTGGCACCGCAGCCCACAGCCGCCAGGTGACCTGAATTGAAACAGTTGGTTATTTGCTGGTTATCAAAATACACAAATGCAAAGCAAAGTTTGAATGAACTGTAAGTAAAACATACCTCGGCGGAGGTGATGGTGTCAAAGAATCGGCGGTAGAAGCTGAAGGTATCCCGAGGTCGCCGTGTGCACCTTCCATCGTAGCGGCGCGAGAAAGGGATGACCAGGGGAGTCTCCGTCTCCGGCACTGGCTCCAGCCTAGGGAAGTAGGCATACACCCACAACTGCAAAACAGATGTCAGTATGACCATCAGATAAAGCAAAAATGAAAAAGAATAGAAATAGCAGAGCCATGTGTTGCGCAGTGTATTGTGCAGAGTATGTGTGTGCCGTGTGTACAATATACAGTCAGTGTAAAGCAGAGTATGTGTGTGCAGTGTGTACAGTATACAGTCAGTGTGAGTAGTGTATAGTGCAGAATACAGAAAGTATGTAGAGCAGAAATGTAAAGCAGAGAAGAAGACATACCTCCCAGGCCCGCCAGTAGCCTCCGAGCAACTGCCCGCTGCCACGGGAGACTGAGCTCATGTAGCCATAGAGGGTGGCCAGAGCCGCGCCACCCCAGTCAAAGCGCAAAATATCTCTGACATCTACCAGTGCGCTGAGAAGACAGAGGGGCACTGTGTTCGCCCGATCGGCGAATAGGGTGGTCCCTAGCAAAAACATCAAGAAGCCGCGTGCGTACTGCTCCACGGCCTCCTGGGTCATCGGGGCTGCGTCGATGAGGGTGGGCTGGACCCTAAACTGAACCTCGAACCAGGAATACCTGACAAAGCCAGGACGCGCCAGAGGCGGTGCCTCGCCAAGCAAGTAGATCTGGGCCGCGGTCCACTCATCCATGTCAATGTCGAAGGGGATTAGATCACCCCCTACCCCGATGCCGGTAAGCATCGCGAAGTCGTAAGGGGTCATCGTCATGTCCCCTGCCACCGACAAGTGGAATGAATCAGTGGTGTCCCACCACCTCTCTGCCAGGGCCGCGAGGAGAGGCCTGCAAGCAGTAAGTCTGGACAATCCCCTGCAGAATGCGCCGAAGCCGGCCCGATCGACGATCTGACGGACTGCGTCAGGTAGCTCGGCATACCACTCTCGGGCGATGGTATTCCCATACCCGCGGACGGTATGGGAACCTCCCTGTTTACAAGCAAACAGTTGCGAATCAATATGAAATGTACAGTTTCGAAGAAACAGTTAAAGTCAGTACGAATCTAGCATGCGTGCAAGTCTTTCAGATTCAAACAGAAACCGGGTACCGGTGTGCTTACAGTAAACTACGGCGCGTGATGCGTCAGTGTGTTTTGAGTGGTCCAGTGTAAACTTGGTGCACGTGTGCGTGTTTTTCAGATGCAAGCAAATATCAGGTTTCAGTGCACCAGTAGGTGGACTACGGCCTGTGATGTGTCAGTACTCCCATGGGGATCAGTGTAAACATAGCATGTGTGCGTGTTTTTCAAAGTTCAAACAGATGCCGGGTCCCGGTATGTTTCAGTGAATTACCAACGTGTGATGCGTCTGCGTGTTTGTGTGATTCAGTGCAAGTCTAGCATGCGTGCGAGTTTTCAGATTCAAATAAGCACCGGGTGTCGGTGAGTTCATGTCAAAAGTGCAATGTGTGCCGTGTGTTTGGGGGATTCAGGCTAGTGCAGTGTGTGTGCATGTGTGTCGGTCCTAAGCAGATATCAGTTGTGAGGTTGTCTACAATCAACTACAGCGCACAGTGTATCAGATCTAAAGAAGTTAAGGAATGTAATCAGCTATGGCAGTTGACAGTTAAAGGTCCTACATTGCAAAAAAAATAAAGTAGATCAAGATGTTACCTCGGAAGCGCCGAAGGACAAGTGAGAGGCCGGCTCGCGCAGGAGAAGCTCCGGGTCCAGCGCTCGGTCGAAGCCGCGGAAGTGGCGAAGTCCATCGGGTGGTAGAATGTGAATAGCCGGCCGGTAGGTCGCCGGATCAAATGGGCGCTCGCTCAACGGGAGAAGCTCAACCCCGGGATCCATCTCGTGATCCGGGGGAGTCCCGACATGTGGAATGTCGTCAGCCATGGCAATGGGGATGAGAAAATAGCTGGAGAAGGAAAACCGAGCAAGAATGCGAAAGGTCAACCGAAAAAGTCAACCCCGAGCGGGTCGAAAATGGCCGGAAAGGCCGGGAGATGAAAATACACGAAAATGTAGAGGAAATCGAAGGGAACAAGTCCCGAAAAGACGAAAACCGAGAAGAGACACCGAAATGAGATTTCGATCGGTTGGAAATGTCCGAAACGCGATGAACTTCGCGAATCGAACGACAGAAAACACGCGGGAATGCAAAGAAATGGCGGAAAAGTGAGAGAAAAACACTTTGGAGAGAGAGAGCAAAGATTTTCGGCGGAGGCAAAGTGAGGAAAATAGGGTTTCAAGCCCTATTTTAAAGGACCCATAGCGAAATGCCGAATCTGCCCCCGATCAGCAACTTTTGGCCGGTCGGCACTATTTTGTGCCGGTCGGCACAATATTGTGCCGGTGGAGAAGTTTAGGCAGCCGATGGCAGCCGGTAGCCTTCCCACCCAGCCGGTGGTGTTCCCGAGGCCTTGTTTTGGCAAGATGAGGGGTTTTGGGTCTTCATAGCTCAAGAAAGTGCAAGAAAGTGCATCTCCGACGCTCAACCGGCCTCCGTTTTGACCTCAGACAGTGTCTTCTGTGTGTGGCACTCAAATTCATGCGATGACTGTATCCTTTTGTATCCTTTTGTCTTTCATAAGATTTAAAAGTTGCCCCGTGTGTGTTGCACGCATTCATCACACTTTCCGGTGCGCCGCCTCGCGCCGTCTCGCACGTCCCTTGCGACTTGCATTATTTTCCATCCGATAAGGTATGCGTGCCTCATCTTGCATTTCATTGCATTTCGAGGTACGCGTGCCTTGTTTTGCATTCCATTTTCCATCCGATGAGGTATGCGTGCCTCATCTTGCATTTCGAGGTACGCGTGCCTCGTTTTGCATTCCATTTTCCATCCGATGAGGTATGCGTGCCTCATCTTGCATTTCATCACATTTCGAGGTACGCGTGCCTCGTTTTGCATTCCATTTTCCATCCGATGAGGTATGCGTGCCTCATCTTGCATTTCATTGCATTTCGAGGTACGCGTGCCTCGTTTTGCATTCCATTTTCCATCCGATGAGGTATGCGTGCCTCATCTTGCATTTCATTGCATTTCGAGGTACGCGTGCCTCGTTTTGCATTCCATTTTCCATCCGATGAGGTATGCGTGCCTCATCTTGCATTTCATTGCATTTCGAGGTACGCGTGCCTCGTTTTGCATTCCATTTTCCACCCGATGAGGTATGCGTGCCTCATCTTGCATTTCATCGCGTTTCGAGGTACGCGTGCCTCATCTTGCATTTCATCGGGTCCAGGGGGACCAAAAACACGCGCGGTCCGGCGAGACCTTAAACCCGCTTGATTGCATTATCATGCATTTTATTACGAGCATTGTCATGCACTTATGCTTTGCATCGTTCTCCACACTGGGTCCGGCGGGACCAAAAACACGCGACGGTCTAGGTGACCTTAAATCCTTGGAGGGTGCAAGACCTTCGGTGCATTGACGTACACCGTTCATTGTATTTGGCATGCATTTCATCGCGCTCTTTCGCGCATCTCATCATCATGCATTGCCCCAAAGCCGGTCCGACGGGACCTTAAACACGCGTGGTCTAGGAGACCTTAAATCCTCGGGAGGTGCAAGACCTTCGGTATGTTAAGTTGCCCCTCATTGCATTTGGCATGCATTTCATCGCGCTATTTTGCGCACCACACTTGCGTTGCCCCGAAACGAGGGTCCGGCGGGACCAAACACACGCACGGTCTAGGAGACCTTAAATCCTTGGAGGGTGCAAAACCTTCGATACATCGGCATGCGTGCCTCATCCGCATTATCATGCATCGCATTGTAAATATCGCATTGTCATGCATTTCATCCATTTCATTGTAGATATTGCATTGTAGGTTGCATGCATCCATTGCATCACCTTCCATCCATGGCTTGCGCCTTTCCTTGTCAAGCTTGGTCTGGTATATGCCTATACTTTTCACGTCGAAACACCGTTCTGCTTGTGTATCGCGCCTATTCCACGCTGGTATGTTGGTTTGAGGTTGCGGCACCTTTTCTGTGTTAGACATGGTTCGTATGCGTACATGCCTTTCCTAGGCGAGATTTGGTTTGGCTTGCGTGCCATATCCATTGTATCCATTCGATTGCATGCATTTCACTGCATCATCTTCCATCCATGGCTCGCACCTTTCCTTGTTGAGCTTGGTCTGGTATGTGCTCATACTTTTCACGTCTATACACTCATAGTTCTGCGTGCGCTCGCGCCTTGAGGGCTTCGACACCTTTTCTATGTTAGACATGGCTTGTACGTGTACATGCCCTTCCTAGGCGAGATTTGGTTTGGCCCGCGTGCCATATCCATTGTATCATCTATCCATTATATTACATTGTAGTGTAATTGTTGCATCCGGCATTAGGATCATCATTCTTTCCCCAGCGGGTCGTCACCCCACTTATGTCATTCCACCCAATACTTGTTCTTGTGTCTGTCTACATTATTCATAGTTCTGCGTGCGCTCGCGCATTGAGGGCTTCGACACCTTTTCTATGGTAGACAGACTTGTTACCTCCATCAATCTTTTTGATATTTGTGTGGTTTCGAATCGCTCATGAATGAATCATGATTCAATTGCCTTGCATGTAGTTTGCATATAGTTTCAATTGTATTGCATTTCCATTTGCATTGTTCATACATAGTTTTGTATACATTGCATATCATTTTGCATCCATTCTGCATTGTCATGCATGTTGCTAACAATATTGTACCTGTTAAGTTTGCTTTCTTTGCAGGCACGATATTGTATGTACGGTTCATTCGAGGCCGGTGAAACCGGACGAGCCGCGCAGGTATTGTATCTCCCGAGTGAGACGTATCGAGAATTACATAATTCTCTTACATCCTTTCTGCATTGTAGTGTAGTTTGGCGTATTCTAGCTTAAAACTGTCGCATGCGTGCTTCGTTACAGCTTTCTTTGCATGATCGTAAGTTATGCTCGGCTTCGTGCATTTTCAGTTGCATTTTGCCCCTGCCTTCGGGCGCATATCTTGCTTGTCTTGCATGTTTGTCCAAGTCTTCGGCCTTGTCAAAAATGGGTCGTCTCTGGGCTTTGACATTCACTCCCGTCATTGTTATGACTTCCGAGTTCTGTCAAAGAGGGGCAACTGTAGACACCCCATTTTTGACCGTCCTCAAGACTTGGACGTCACCGTTGGAACACTCGGTGATTATCCATGCTTGTGTTCGTTTGGAGTTCCCGGAGTTCTCGGCTCGCGCGCCTTGCCTCAGGACCTCCGAACTCGACCGTTTTGTGTTTGGTTTTGCACCAAACACTTGTGTTTTGCCTTGGAAGGGCAGGGAATGCTTTGTGAGGCATCCCCACACACCACCGGCACTGGCTAGAGGCCACCGGCTGGCTGGTGTTGCCACCGGCACTATATTGTGCCGGTCGGCACTCTTTTGTGCCGGTCGGCACTTGTTTTGGCAAAATGACCATTTTGCCCTGCCGACCACTTTACAGCTGCTTTATGAGATATTTTTAGACAGTTGTTTAGCTTTGGCTTCCCCTCCATACACGTGTATGGAGGGGATGAGCCTTTGGTTGACTTAGCTTGTAAGCTTTGGTGGCCTATAAGAGAAGGGCTTCTCTCTTGGCTCAAGGGTTAGAAAATTTTGGTGAGAAAGGTGAGAGGGAGCTCTGGTTTTTTTTAGGGTTAGGTTAGATACATATCATATCTCTCTCTTCCCTTTGTATCCTAGGTGTTTTAGTTCATATTATTGCACCTAAACACCTAGTCTTTCACCTTTCCTTGGTGTTCTCAAAGGTCAGAGCTTGTTCTTGAGGGTTTTGACTGGTTTGGAGCTCAAGGAAGCAACAAGATCACCATTGTTGAAGAGGTCTACAAGGGTAATCACTTTACCCCCTTTTTACCCCATTTTTGCACTCCATTTTTCTATACCTTAGAGCTGTTTTTCTGCTTGGTGTTTAGCACATAAAAGTTCTGTTTTTTAAGCCTCTTTATTGTTCATTAAGAGTGCTTGGTGGTTTGGGTAGGTTTGACCACCCTTAGGCCTTGAAAAGGCCACTTTTTGTGCCATTTTGTGAGAGATCCGAGACTTTGGTGTTAGGATCTCTTCACCACTGAAATCTTGAGGGATTTCAGTGGTGAAGATGATGCCTTAGAGTCTCAAGAAGGAGAGGACCACCCCCTCTCCTTGATGTCCTTGAAAAGGGCAAGATTTGGCTTCTTGAGGGAGCTTGTGCTTAAGTGTGTGTTGAGCATGTTTGGTTTGTTTTTCATGCTTATATTGCCATGATATAACATGTTTCTAAGTTGGTTTAGGTCCCTTATGCATGCTTAGCATAGTTGCCTTGTAATGCCTTTTGATCCTCTAACATGCCTAGGTTGTATGCCTTAACTTCTAGCATGTTTTAGGCTTGCATTTGTGAAGTTTTTGTGCTCATATTTCCATGTTTTAGGTCTGTCTCAAGTTGTTTGGGCCAACCATAGCATGTTTAATATAGCCTCTTTGCATTGGGCTTGTTGGCCTTAAGAGCATGAGTGTGTAGCATGCCTTGCTTGCTTTATTTTTGACGGTTTGGAACCATTTTGCATGCTATTTCAGTCCTTCATACATGTTTGTTTGATTGCTTAGCATGCCTCTTTAATGCTTTAAGAGTATGTGTTAAATGCTCCATGTTTTGGCTTTAATGCATGCCTTTGGATTCATGTCATCTAGATGCCATCTAGGTGGTCCTTTAGGCTTAGTTTTATGTGTTAAAACTCTGTTTTTAAGTGTTTAAGTATTGCCATGTGTGGTTGTGCTAAGTGTGGTTCAAAGCCTCATTGATTTGCTTTGAACCTTAGACCATTTGCATGCTTTGTTTGGCTTGTTTTGTTGCATGATTTGGCATCATGTTTTGCATGAATTTCAGAGCTTTTCATGTATGCTAATAGTCCATGTTTGTGCCTCTTAGATGTGTTTGAGAGTTGCTTAATTGTGCTTAAGTGTTGGTGCCTTAACTTGTGCATGTGTGCATATGTGTTTGGCCCTCTTGACTTAGCATTTTGGCCACTGATTTTAGGACTATTTGAGTTGCCTAATTCATGTATAAGACCATCCTTCCATTGGTTTGCATGCTTACCTTGCATGCTTGCTTGAACCCTTTGCATGAACATATTGCATAGTCCATGTTGCGTGCCTAGTTGACATGTTTAGGGTTGCATTTGTATTGTGCATGTTTGGCCTCTTGAGGTGAAGTATGATGGAGGTTGAGCACCCTTGTTTGCTTGTTTGCATTGCATGCATTTGAAATCAAAGTTGCATTCTTGGTTCTTAGGGCCATCATGCATGGAAATGCGCGATTGGTGGTCCGGGAATCGAGGTACATGCCCCTTTGAGTCAATAACATGATAAGGGATGTGTTTGGTGCATAAATGGCTTGAATTATATTGTCATGCATAGATTTCCCCTCTGCTGCTGTGAGTTGCAGGTTCTGCAGGCATTCAGTGCCGGCCGGCACTATTTAGTGCCGACCGGCAGTCAACAAACAGCCGATGGCTTCTTTTTGTGCCGGTGGCCTCCTCCTTCAGCCGGTGATGTCCTACCCCAGCCGGTGGTGATCCCCAGTGCCCTGAGAGGCACTTCTGGTACTTTGGCAATTTTTTGAGGAGGAGAGCAGAGGAAACAGAGGCAATCCGTGCATGGCAGTGCGGTTCCAAGCCAGTCCCGAGCGCATGCTGCATTTGGCCCTCATCTCGAGGCGGTTTACTGTTTAATTAGATTAATTAATTTATCTGATTAATTTAGTTAATTTGTAATAATTAATTAGCTTGCGTAGTTAATTAAATTGTATATTCTTTCGGTCCCTCCGAGTGAGGGCGTATCTGTAATAAGTGTGTGTGAGTGGATGTATGTCTTCCAATCCCCACTTCTTTCTTCCCTTTTATTTACCTGCTTACGATGGTAGATTAGGGCACATTTAAATTAGCATACCTTATGCAATGCATGCGTGCATTCATGCATTTGTTTACATGCACCGGGCTCGGTACATCATACAAACTGCATCGTACTTTCGATTTCTAAATTGAATACGTGCTACTCGCGCATTTCATATGCCATGTTTAGGGTTAGCCGAGCCTACTCTAGATTGCATCTATGTCTGTGTTGCATTAGCCACTTAAACATGAACTAGGTCATGCATGTTTTGCTAACCAGTCTCTTGTTTTTGGCACGGAGTACGATGTAAGTTTTTATGCTTTAGCATGTCGCATACGTGTGAACGTTTGCCATGACAGTATGCTTGCCATGCGGCTAAATGCTTACGTGATAAATTGCTTGAATGCCTGTGGGTAGAGGTTGGATTGCGTGAGTTGGAACAACTCATTGAAATCCGTATTTTAGCCTACTTTCGAGTAGCAAAAACCAACACGTTTTTCGAGACAAAACGGATATGCAATGTTTATTTCCAAGTTAGGCAATCTAGTCTATACTTGTTTGCTGCGCGCATAACATAGTAATTCTAGGCTAATAACTGGAATAAGAACATGTAATGTTTTCAAAAAACGGATATCACGGTTAGTAGAGGCCGGTCTTCAGACCGGGCGAAAGGGGGTGCTCATAGCTGACCTTCCCCGATCGTACCCAAGCTCCCGAGCCAAGTCACTTTGGTGATGACGGACACGTGGCCTTCGGCACCGAGTCAGGGTTTCCTAAATTCCCCTATTTTAAAAGTATTTAGGTGGCGACTCTGTATCTGGCAAAGCAGTCCATGTTTGGCACTTCTTTCAAAAAATCTGTTTTCAAAACGATTTGCCGGATTTGGACTCTTTGGTTCGAGATTTAGAACCGTAACATTTGAGTCCTTCGAACTGTAGTGACCCAATATCAAACCAGAATGGGGGGGGATTCGCACTCCTCTCCCCGGGATGCGTTCGGGGACGTCTACAAAAGCACATACCAATTTAGTGAGAGCCAAAACACCCTATGGTGGGATAGGGTTACCCTATCCTAGTTTTGTTAGGAACTAGGGTTCACTATTCAAACAAAATGGTTTTCATGCAATCCTGCATTTCAAGTAAGCATCCTGTCCTAGTTTGAAATAGTCTCTATGGCTTTACTATATGCAACTAGGCCGAATGGTCAAAAAGGGTACCTCAACAAGACTACCTAATATACCTCTCACACCTAACACTGAGAAGTGAAAGGAGGATCAAACGGTACAGCGGTAGTCCAGATCCAAGGGTTGTATTCCCATCATGGCAGAGCCCACGACCGATCAGCCTTTTGGCAAGTTTTTAGGCAAGCCTCTAGCAAACTATCTAGGAATAGCAGATGGAAAACACAATGACTTAAGCGCACCAATGCAAATGCAATGCAAAGAACATATATATGTAGTTAAAATTTCATATTATGAATTTCATGTCAAGTTCTCTACTCTAAATTCCCCAGCAAAGTCGCCAGAAACTGTAGCTTGACTTTTCGTGCCCCCTTTCAGAAAACGAATAAGGCCTACAGTATCAGACTCTCGCGGTTCTGAATCTGATCTCACAAGTGCAATGTGAAATAGGCAAACACTAAAGAGTCCAAATCCTGCAAATATTTTGGAAAAATAGATTTTGAATCAAATTGCGAAAATGGACTGTTTTTCTAGATATAGAGTAGCCACCTAAATGTTTTTGGAAAATTTAGGAAACCCATGACTCGTGCCGAAGGCCACGTGTCCATTATCACCAAGATTGTCTCGGCTCAGGAACTTAAGTATGAGAGGGAAAGGTCATGAATTAAGCACCCCCGCTCACCCGATCAAAGATCGGCCTCTACAAATCATGATATGAATCTTATTTACATTATATGTTCTTGTTCCGGTTATTAGGCTAGCATTACTATGTGATGCGCACACACACAAGTATAGACTAGCTTGCAAAAATTGGAACACTTGATTTCATGTTTGTTTTGAAAATTGTTTCGAATATGTACCATTTGAAAAAGTGATTGTATATGAACATTGCTCAAATTGTTCCAATTCAAGCAACTAGCCTTCATCCACATGCATTCAAGCAGTTTATCACTTAAGCAATTAGCCTCATGGCAAGCACGCTAGACATAGCAACAATCACATACAATGCAGTATGCTAAAGCAAATAAAAGCTCATCTAGTACTCCAAGCCAAAGAAGATGAAAGAATTAGGAAAAATGCAAGATCCTGACTATGCAATATGACTAATGTAACGCATGCGATATGCAATTTACTAGGCTCGGCTACTAATATGACATATGAATCAATTTGATAGCATGCGGTCTAAGCACATATTCAAAGAAGCATTAAACTAACAATGCAAGTTAGCATAATGAACCGAGCCTTGATGCATGCAAGACAAGTGCATGCAAGACATAATAGATACTAAACAAAATATGATGCCCTAAACAAACCAACATAAGCAAGTAAATAAAAGGGAGAAAGACGTGAGGTTGGAAGATATATACATTATTACAAGTTTGTGCCCTCATGCAGGAGGTTTCGAATAAACTAACTAGCTGAACTAATTAACTAGCTATTACAAAACGAATTAAACTATGCTAGTTTAATTATTACAACGACAAATTAAATAACTAGTCTAGCTAACTAATTATTTACAAGATCAAAATTAACTAGATGCAACTAATTAATTACAACAAATAAATAAGCTAAGTAATTAGATTGAATGGCCCTGGGAAACGAGGATTGCTCATGTATGCACGCAGATTTCCACCCGAAAAAGCTACTGTTCTGTTGCCAGGAAGCCTCTGTTGCACAATTAGAACACTCGCACTATTTTTCACTTCAAAACCAACTCTGTTTGTTTCAAAAGGGCACTACTGGATTTTGAAAAGGTGGCTGGCAGGCTAGAAGTGGTGGTCTGCCGGCCACAAATGATGGTCTACCGTCCACAAAAGGTGGCCTACCGGCTGTTGATGCTTGGTTCTCCCTGCTACAACAGAGAGCAAACAGAACAAGAACAGGGTATTCTCAAGGGTTGTTTGTACAACTTACCCCTTCTTACCATCAAATAGCTCAAATGAGTAGTTTTGATTCACAAGCCATCAATTAATGCAATTTCATTGCATGATGGCCTATGAACCAAAGTGTACAAGTTTAATAAATACAACAAATAAAGACTCTCCAATCTCCTCCCTATCATGGATTGATCAAGGGAAGTGGTTGACATTGACTCTTGAACCGTTTACATCACTAACAAGTATGAAACGATTCAAGACTCAAGGGTTCAATTAATGTCCGATCGAACCCAAACCAAGTTATTATCTTGCATCATTTTTTTAGTCCCAATTTTATTACTCCCTTTTAATTACCAACCATTCCTTAGTCAATTAAGTCCAAAATGTGAGCTTTAAGTCCTCTAATGGAAAGAAGTATCAAACCAAGAGTTGTTTTAGACATGAGAGAAGTGTCATGCCATTGGTAATGAACCGCCAAAGGGATTAAACGATTAAGCAAAAGACCTCAATCTCATGCTTTAAACAAGCAACTAGTTTGAACCAACTTTCAAAGCAAAGCAAATGCCAAGAAATGAGGGAGGTTACTGTCATGGCCCGAACCCGCCCCTCTGGGTTAAGAACATAACCGGCCAGTAATCAAGGGATTACCTACTGCCTCAAACCAAACCAGACGTAACTCCTCAGAGTAAAGGGGCCAAATGGAAGCAAACTTACAAATTGTCCATAGAGCTGTGCTTACATGGCACAGCATAACAAATCATATACGTACATGTTAATAACTCACGTCAAAATAGGTAATAACAAAAAGTTCCGTACATACAGGATCATTAAGTCTAAGTCGGTCAAACCCAAAGTTTATATACAAATGTGATCCAACGTTTTCACCAATATAATCAAAACCATATCAAAAGAACAAAATAGGCGAAGACAAGTCTCGTGCATGAGACGTTCGGGCTGACTCTTCAAAACCTTGACCATTTCACACAAACTTCACTGAGGCTGGGTTTGGACCTCCCTTGGCTCACCTACAGACACATGAATGAGTGTGAGCGAAAGCCCAGTGAATAATATCAAATAAAGAAGATACGCGAACGGTATTTAGAATAACATACGTCAGACAGCCTTGGGCCCAATTCATATTTCTATCTAATATATATATATAGGTCAAGTGACTGCGGTTCTAAACACATCAAACGGCCTCAGGCGCAATTCATTCACATCCGACAGCCTATGGCCCAATCATTCATGTCCAACGGCCTTTGGCCCATTCATTCGTGTCATACGGCCTCTGGCCCATTCGTGTCACGTCATACGGCCTTTGGCCCATTCATTCATGTCATACGGCCTCTGGCCCATCTATTCACGTCATATGGCCTCTGGCCCATCCATTTATATCATACGGCCTCCGGCGTATTCATTCGTGTCATACGGCCTCCGGCCCATTTGTTCATGTCATACGACCTCTGGCCCATTCAGTTATATGTCAGACTATCATTCGTGTCAGAATATCATTCGTGTCATACTATTATTCATGTCAGATGGCCTTTGGCCCAACAACATGGCACAGCAAACATTTGTCCCCAATTCAATGTATCAAACTTGCAAGACTTATATGAAAGTAAGTAATTGGACAAATAACATACTTCAAATATCTTCATTAAGATATTACTCATAGTGTTCTGCCGGTGGATTCACCCTTGAGCTCAACCCTACATATTACATAACACATATGGGTCACAAACGATTCAATCCGTTCTTAATTCATACATTCCTCTTAGGCTTCTTTCTTATCCTTTTAATTCATTCATAATGCTCAATGCATGCCTAAGGGTGCTTAGAAGTGAAAGAGAACAGAAAACGAAACACAAAACATCTTTACAAAATTTCTGAAATAGGGGTCCCCGCTCGAGCGTGTACTTTTCTGCTCGAGCGGACCCATTGGGTCTGCAAAAGTACTGGTTGCCTTATTTTTACGCTCGAGCGTGACTTCGGACGCTTAAGCTGAAAGTCTCACTACATGGCTCCCCGTTTGAGCGTGAATCTCCCCGCTCGAGCGAACATCCATGTCTGCAAAACTTCTGGGAGCTCGTATTTCCTGCTCGAGCGATGCTTTCCCCGCTCGAGCAGACATGCCAAATTCTGGAAAATCCAGAATTGTTCTTGAGGCTCAAACTTGATATTCAAAGGCTTCAAAGCTCGAATTAAGGTACCAAAATAGGAAAACACATTATATATCATAAGTACACAAACAATGTGAGGCCAATTGCTCAAAATCATGGCCCAATCTTCAAAATTAATCAACATTTCTTTAGTATAATCAAGGCTCATGCATTCAACCCTCATATGAGCTCCATATCTTCCATAATCAAACATGCATGCAAATTTTTGACTTCATTTCTACTTCAAATCATGCAAATGACACTTATTATTATGGAACCCATGAAAATCATGCATGCATGTGAAGATTGGCGCCCAATTCTCCATGTTCAACATTATTCATGCTAGCTCATGCAAATTTCAAGCTCAAACATACAATTCATGGCAATCTCCTACATGCATGTGTATATTGACTCCCAATTCATCAAAACTAACTCAATTCATGTTCTTGATCACCATTCAACTTTGAATTCACAAAGTTACAAACTAAAATCTACGAATTTACTCACCTAGGAGCTTCAAACACCCAAATTCTAGCCAATTCTTGAGTTAATCTTCAAGACTTCCAAGCCTCTTGCTCAAATCTCCAATTGTTTCCCTCTCTCTCTCTAGTTGACCCTCACTCTCTTTCCTTAGAGCAATTTTCAGCTTTGAGCTCAAATAAATGAATATAAGTATAATAGAGCTCCTTTTATAGTCTCTCACTAATCACATTTGATTAGAGTTAAATAATAAAGCTTAATTAATCGTCCTAAATCTAATTATTTTGATCGAAATCAATTTTCAATTAAATTTCACCATAGGCTCTAAAAATTACGCTAATTACAAAGGCTTAGTCAATTTCGATTTCTGTGGCCAATAAGGCCTTCAATTTTCAGCTTATAACAGTAAGTTGAACAGATATTCCTACGGTGAATAGATAGAAATTCAAAACCACATATATTCATATAAGTGGCACACAAAATCATATCTAACACATAATCACAATCATAATTAAGATTAATTAGCATAATATGGAACAAGGTTATCACAGTTATAGAAGTGATTAGGGGTGAAAAGAAGTATGGAAAGCCATAAACAAATGCTATCAACTTAAACAGGTTGGTGGCTAAAGCCTAAACCACCAAACCTATGAGGACAGTTACACTACAAGCATGCAATACAAGGCTCAAGTGCAATGAACAACCAAAAATAGTCATAAAATAGTGCTAAATAAGTCCAAAAACATGCTGGAATTAAGACAAAAATAGCTAGAATAATAAGCTAAAACATTGAGCTATGTAAGCTAGTGAACAAAGCATAATGAGGGGAGGCTACCCCCTCCATTTTTGGACTTCCAAACAACATTTTAGCCACTGAAAAAACGCTGAAAATCAGTATTGAAAAGCTTAAAGAAAGATAGTGTAAAGGTAGGAAACACAAGGGTAAAGGCTAGAGAAGCAAGGTGGAAAGAAATATGAACCACCCCTTCTCCCTTTATGGCCTTAAACCATAAGTTTCAGCCCAAGATTACAGAGTTTATACAGCCCAAAAATAGTAGGAAAAATAGCAAACAAAGCAAGGAAGCAAATCAGGCTTTATACCTCTTGAAGAGAAGAACACTTCTAAGGAACAATTCAACACATACACACCCTCAAGAGCACAAAGTAGGCTCAAAAGTACCTCAGCTCAAAGATGGCAAGGTATGGTTTAGAGTGTATAAGGAAAGGTTCAATAACTAGCAAGAGAGAGAGAATTGTAGAAAGAGAGAAAATAATTTGCTCCAAAGTTTTCTAACCTTGACAGCAAGAGGGAAGGTCCTCTATATATAGACAAACATCAAACTCCTTCAGAAATATTAACACATATACATGTAAGCAAGTGCATGCATCTGTGACAACAGCTGACACAGCTCGCAGAAAATATCTACAAAACACACTTGTGGCCGGTAGCCAAAATCAGTGGTCGACAGCCAAAGGTGGTGGCCAGCAGGTCCCAAGGGTTTTCAGGCTTGAAGATCTATGGTTGTGGGCCAAAAGGCAAGAGGTGTATAGGTGTCACGACCCAAACCCGCCCCTATGGGTTTAGCACCGTAACCGGCCAGTAATCCGTGATTACCGAAGGCCTGCTTAACAGTAAAGACAGTGATACAGAGTACAGGGGCTGGCGGAAGCCAAAACAGTAATAAAAGATGTCCAATGAGCTGTGACAATCTGTATGCAAAAATACTTTTCTGTAACATATTCACATTCATAGGCAAAACATATATACACCATATGTACAATATTCAGGTTAGGGACCAAATCCCTAATTAGCACAATACAGTACAAGTCTTATACAGTATTACAGAACAGAAGCAAAAGGGTGAACTGAGACACCCCGAAAAGCCCTGTCTTGGACTGACATGGAACCTCGAAGTGAGGCACGATGGTTGGCTTGACAAAAAAGGAGCTAACCCAACGCTCTTAACTCCGATCTGGTGCCTGGACACCTACATATAAATATAAATAGTGAGCTAAAGCCCAGTGAATAACAAATGTGTAAAGGGGTTAAGAATGAATGTCCTTTCAGTCATTAAACAGTCATATCAGTCACTTAGAAATCATAGCAGTTATATGTGGTACATTCCATAGCAAAACAGTACCGTAGGTCTTAACAGACCGAATAGTCAGTTGATGGCCATCGTAACAGTAAACAGTAGTGGTTCCAAACGTGGGAACCGACAGAGATCTCTGTAACAGTAGCAGTAACAGTAACAGTAAATTGCTATGGATGCCACGAATACAGTTTACAAATAGGACAAACATTCATTCATTAAACAATAACGTTTCAGTAAGCAGAACAGTTGATCGTTCAGAAAATATTCATAATTGAACATATCTTTACAACATTGTTACTCACAAAGTACTGGGCTACAGATGGGCTAGTGAGCGTCCTCGGATGCCAACCCTACACAGTTACAGAATGAACACACACTAAGTTACACACTTGGGAATCAATGACTTAGTCCCTATCTTGACTCGGTGTGGTTCTACATCAATATCCGCATTAAGATGCCTTAAACTAGGCCTAGGAATGCCTAGGATGAAATGAGGATGCAAAGATGTACTTTAAAACACTTTCCAAAATTTTCAGAAAATAGTGGTCTCGCTCGAGTGTGGCTTTCTTCGCTCGAGCGAGCTTGTCAAAACAGTGGGGTCGCTCGAGCGTGGCCTTCCTCACTCGAGCAGTCTGTAAAAATACAAAAAGTACTGGATGTTGAAAATCTCCGCTTGACGCCCGCTCGACGCTCGCTCGAGCGTAGGTTCTCTCGCTTGAGAGTGCGTCTGCGTGCACTAAAAACTTGAGAGCTTGCAGTCTACGCTCGAGCCAGCATCCCTTCGCTCGAGCGGAGCTCTGAACAAAAGATGGTCGCTCAAGCGTGTAATCCTTCGCTCGAGCGTGGAAGCCAAATTCTAGAATTTCCAGATTTGCCTTCAAAGCTCAAACCAAGCATTCAACACCTCAAAACTCAACCTTTTGGGCCCATTTTCTAGAAAACACTTGAAAACTCATACTACAACATGTTTTGAAGATCAATTTTGTAAAATCAAGCCCAAAGGTAAGTCAATTGAACACAATTTCAAAGAAACTCTCATGAACTATGTAAAAAACATAACATGCAAGAACTCTTATGAATTAAGTGCTCTAGAACTTGGCCAAATGCAAGATTAAGCTTAAGAACATGGTGAATTCATGGACTACATGCAAAATATGAACATGCATGTGAAAATTCATGAAAAAAACCTCAAATTGCAAGGATATGTACATGCAAGCATGAACTCACTCTCAAATTCAACTCTTTACTTTAATTCTTGACTTAGATCACCAAATTTCCATGAATCATGCACGACACAAATTCAATTTCACAATTGAAAGGATGGGTTCCTTACCTAGTCTTGAATTCAAAGTGTGGAAGCTCAAATATGAAAATGCTCTTCAATTCTCCTAATTCTCCAAGCAAATTTTGATGAACTCAAGTTTTCTCCGCTCTCTCTTTCTCCTTTTTCGGTTTTGGCTTAGGAAGATGGATGAAAATGATGCCAACACATAACATGGAGAGTAAACAATGGCCTAGGATTGTTCACTAAGTGGCAATTTCGTGAATAACGTGAACTAATGTAGTTTAACATTATTTAATCTAATTTAATCGTTTCAAATCAATTTTAAATTAAATCTATCATAAAATCACATAAATTCTAATTAACATATAACACTAATCAATTTCAGATTTGGCCGCCGATAAGGCCTTCAATTTGTAGTTCAAAACTTAAAACATGAACAGATCAATCAATTGATAAACAGATAGAAATGCAATCAAACAACATACTCATACAATCAATTTAGGATTTCATCCTAATCAGTTACTTATCATGTTCAGTCACAGTTTAGCAGTAATCAGTGGCGAGGGTTGTCACAATAAGGTTTGAAGGCTCAAAGTTGTGGCATTCTGCTGAGGACTCCAAGCACTTAACAAGCATATACACATTCATCATTGGGTATGCAAGTGGTGACATCCAAGTCGTAAGGGCGGTCAAAAATAGGGTGCCTACAGACCAATGTTGCGCTCAAGCGAAGAGCTCCATTTCAGAAAATTTTGAAAAGCTGTTTCATGTTTTAATTTCCATTCTCTTTCATTTCTGAGCATTCTTAGGCATACATTGAGCATCCTAAATGAATTAAAGGACACAAAAGAATCCTAAGAAAAATAAACGAATTAAAGAATGGAATTAATTATATTGTGACCCGATTTCTATGTGTATTATGATTTGCGTAAGGTCAACTACAAAGGTGAACCAAGTAGCTAAACACTGTGAGTAATATCTTAGTGAAGATATTTTCAAGTATGTTATTTTCCAAATGCTACTTCTGTATAAGCTTCATGGAATTGTTGATTTGAATTACGATGGGCCAAAGGCCATCTGAATACGAATGCAATGGGCCAAAGGCTGTTTGAATATTATGATGGGCCAAAGGCTGTTTGAATAATATGTGATGGGCCTAAGGTTGTCTGAATACGAATGTAATGGGCCAAAGGCTGTTTGAATAATATGTGATGGGCCCAAGGTCGTCTGAATACGAATGCAATGGGCCAAAGGCCGTTTGAATAATATGTGATGGGCCAAGGCCGTCTGAATACGAATGCAATGGGCCAAAGGCCACTTGAATATTATGATGGGCCAAAGGTCGTTTAAATGTTATAATGGGCCAAAGGCCGTTGGAATATCGTGATGGGTCAAAAGCGTTTGAATAATATGTGATGGGCCCAAGGTCATCTGAATACGAATGCAATGGGCCAAAGGCCGTTTGAATGTTATGATGGACCGAAGGCCGTTTGAATATCGTGATGGGCCAAACGCCGTTTGAATATGAATGTAATAGGCCAAAGGCCAACTAAATAAAAAGGTTATCATGATCACGAATATGAATATGTACATAGATATAGATATGGAAATGATGGACCTAATGTCGTTCTAATCTTGATTTACATGTAACATGTATTATTGTGATTTATTTGACCAAGAATCTTATTCATATAGCCTCTTTACTTTGGTATTATTCACTGGACATTAGCTCACCCTTTATATATATATGTAGGTGAGCAATTGGAGAATCAACATTAGAGTTTGTCCCAGAATCTGCCTCTTTGTCAAGCCACCCAAGAAGTACCTCTGTGTAGAGGCTTTATTTTATTTTGTCAAGCTAGAGTTAATATGTGTTTTGTTAAAAGTCCTCCATGTAGTATGTGAGATATGTTATAAAATATGCCTTTGTACATGTATATGTAAAAGTGTGTTAAAAATGTTTTAAGTATTACAGTTGATCATGTACGCATAGCTCAATGGACATCATTATTTTTGTTTTGCTTTTGCTTCAGGCCCCAATTATATTCAAATATTTGAACTTTGTCTTTGAGGCCGTAGGTAATCTTCGAATTATTGGCCGATTACAACGTTAAACCTATAGAGGCGGGTTCGGGTCATGATAGAGTGATATCAGAGCACGGGTTAATATCTCATACGTGTCCATTGAGCATTGAAGTGTCTAGAACAAATTTAAGTTTCAGGCATATAGTAAGTAAGTGATAAGTTGTGCATTCAGAGAAATGTATGTGTGTTTGTTTAATAAATTTGAGTATTGAAGCTAAGAATTAAGAACTATTATGAAATTTTAATGATTACAAGGAAATTAGAATTGTTGACTGAAATATTAGTGAGCATAAGTGTAATGATTTGTGAGAATATAGTATTGTAAGAGTTAAAGGTTATTTTGAAATTTCAACGATTAGAGGAGATTAGGATGTGTTTATTCAATAAGTTTAGTATTGAAGTCAAGAGCTGTTGGGAATTTTAATGCTATAAGGTGAATGTAATTCTTGGTTGGCACATTAATGAATACGAGTATATTGATCCATGGGAATACGGTATTGGAAGGAACTAAAATCTTTGATGAAAGTTATGAAAGTTACATAGTTGAATGTAAATTAGGCTATGAGAACATTTGGGAAATTAAAGTATTTGATGATTAAAGAGGTGTAGAACTATAATGATTGTATGTTTCATGGTTAATTATGTGATGCTATGTGCTATGTTTGAAGTTAACAATATTACCACAATTGCTGCTAACCTTTGTCTTGTGTCTTTAGGAAAAGATGGTGAAAAATAAGGTTGAAGTGGAGGTTGTGTCTTCATCAAAATGATTAGACAAAATAAAAGAAGTGTTAGAGAATGTGGTGAAAGCTATGCAACACTATGATATTGTGCAAATTTAGAAGAAGAAGTTAGGTGTGAAATCAAAACGGGAATCAAAGAGTAAGTCTAAGAGTTTTGTGGTTGGAGAGTCAAATGGTTCTAAGCAAGATGGTAAAAAGAGTAGAACTGCCCCAATATGTCAAACGTGTCACAAGCCTCATAGACAATTATGTCATTGACTTACGGGAGCGTTCTTCGAATGTGGAGAAATAGGACATCGGGTGAAAGATTGTCCAAAAGCAAAAGAATGTCCCAAGTTACTTAATCAGAATGAAGGTCAGTACTTAATAAAGAGATCAATAAGAATATATTTATTAGTGAATGTAAAAAGTCTTGAATCAGAGTTGACACCTTCATAAATGTTCGAATTGGTAAGTCTACTAGGGCATTTGGGACCTAGTATGAGATTGTTAAGATAAATAAAACGAAATTGTTAATTCGAACACCTAAACTAATTGTGATCAAAATGTCTAGTCGACTCATGGCCTGTTTTTTCATTTTAAACCAATTGTTATACGCTGAATGTATCATTGGGTAATAAATGTTACTTTGTTATTCAGAGAATCATATTATTTGGGAACTTTGTACCATGAATATGACCGAAAACCCCAATATGGACCCTAGAATGTGAATGGACCTTGTATCTATTAAGTGAATGGTAATCATACACCTAAGTGCGTTGTCTTTGACTTCCGAAATTAAATATTTTTCTTGTGGAACCAATGGAGTAGATCCCCCACTTATTTGACTAGATGACTCACGAATTGCATGGGAACAAATATCCAAATTATTGTGGTCAAAGAATTTGTGGACCAAGAATTTGGATTAGCTATCGATGTTGAATCAAATACATAATCTAATTTGAGGACTTCAAGTGGCTATCCGCAATATAATGTTGTGATTTATTTGAAACAAAAGAGTCAGATCATGAGCATCATTGGCATTAATCCCTTGCTATATATGAATTATGAATCACTATCTGTGTGTAACAACTCTGTAACGCTATGTTTAAATAAAAGCAATTTTAGAATGATAAGATATGATTTGGTTTATGAAATGTTATTCTGTGAATAATGAATGAATGTCCAATTTTCTAAAATGTATTCGTGGTATCCTTAGCATCGTGTGATATCTATTATTTGTTACCCGGTATCGGAGTGTAGCTCGACTTTTTGTGCCCCCTTTCGGAAGACGACTAGCCCTACAGTATCAGACTCCAGTAGTTCTGAATCTGATCTCACAAGTGTAATGTGAAATAGATAAACAACAAAGAGTCCAAATTCGGCAAATCTTTTGGAAAATCGATTTTGAATCAAATTGCGAAAAATGAACTGCTTTGCCAGATACAGAGTCACCACCTAAATATTTTTGAAAAATTTAAGAAACCCATGACTCGTGCCAAAGGCCACGTGTTCGTCATCACCAAGATTGTCTCGGCTCAGGAACTTAGGTATGAGAGGGGAAGGTCATGAATTGAGCACCCCCGCTTGCCTGATCAAAGATTGGCCTCTACTAATCATGATATAAATCTTATTTACATTATATGCGCTTGTTCCGATTATTAGGTTAACTTACTATGTGTTGCGCACACTAGTACAGACTAATTTACAAAAATTGAAACATTTGATTTCATGTTTGTTTTTTGAAAAGTGTTTCGAATATGTACCACTTGAAAAAGTGATCGCATATAGACATTACTCAAATTATTCCAATTCAAGCAATTAGCCTTCATCCACAGGCATTCAAACAGTTTATCAATTAAGCACTTGGCCTTATGGTGAACATGCTTTGACATGGAAACACTAACATACAATGCAATATGCTAAAACATAGAAATGCTTACCTAGTACTCCGAGGCGAGCCAAAAGAAACAAAAGAGTTAGAAAAATACATGATCCTAACTAATGCAATATGACTAATGCAACACATGCGATATGCAATTACTAGGCTCAGCTACTAATATGGCATATGAATCAATTTGATAGCATGCGGTCTAAGCACGTATTCAAAGAAGCGTTAAACTAACAATGCAAGTTAGAATGATGCACTGAGCCTCAATGCATGCAATACAAGTGGATGCAAACATGGAGTATGCTAAATAAAACATGATGCTCTAATCTAACCATTGTAAGCAGGTAAATAAAAGGAAAAAAGACGTGGGGTTGGAAAACATACACATTATTACAACATTTGTGCCATCACGCAGGAGGGTCCGAATAAACTAACTAGCTAAACTAATTAACTAGCTATTACAAAACGAATTAAACTATACTAGCTTAATTATAACAACAACAAATTAAATAACTAGTCTTGCATTTACAAGACCAAAATTAACTAGCTACAACTAATTAATTACAAAAAATAACTAAGCTAAGTAATTAGATTGAATGGCCCCAGGAAGCGAGGAGTGCTCATGCATGCGCGCGGATTTCCACCCGAAAAAGCCACTATTCTGCTACCAGAAAGCCTCTGTTGCACAGTTAGAACACTCCCACTATTTTTCACCTTAAAACAAGCTATGTTTTGTTTCAAAAGGGCACTATTGGGTTTTGCAAAGGTGGCCGGCAAGCCAAAAGTGGTGGCCTGCCGTCCACAAAAGATGGTCTGCTGTCCAAAAATGGTGGCCTATCGGCCACTGATGCTTAGTCCTTCTTGCTGTAATAGAGAGCAAACAGAGCACAAGTAGGGTATTCTCAAGGGATGTTTGTACAACTTACCCCTCCTTATCATCAAACAACTCAAAGGAGTGGTAAGTTTGATTCACAAGCCACCAACTGATGAAATTTCATTGCATGATGGCCTATGAACCAAAGTGTGCAAGTTCAATAAATGCAACAAAATAAAGACTCTCAAACCTCCTCCCTATTATGGATTGATCAAGGGAAGTGGTTGACATTAACTTTGGAACCGTTTACATCACTAATAAGTATGAAACGATTCAAGACTCAAGGGTTCAATTAATGTCCGATTGAACCCTAACCAAGTTATTATCCTGCATCATTTTTAGTCTTCATTTTATTACTCCATTTTAATTACCAACCATTCCTTAGAAAATTAAGTCCAAAGGTGAGCTTTAAGTCCTCTAATGGAAAGAAGCATCAAACCAAGAGTTGTTTTAGGCATGAGAAAAGTGTCATGTCATTGGTAATGAACCCCCAAAGGGATTAAACCATTAAGCACAAGACCTCAATCTCATGCTTTCAACAAGCAACTAATTTGAACCAACTTTCAAAGCAAAGCAAAAGACAAGAAATGAGGGAGGTTGCAAAGGTGATTAGGAGTGAAAACAAGTATGGAAAGCCATAAACAAATGCTATCAACTCGAATAGGTTGGTGGCTAAAGCCTAAACCACCAAGCCTATGAGGACAATTACACTACAAGCATGCAATACAAACCTCAAATGCAATGAACCACTAAAAATAGTCCTAAAACAGTGCTAAATCAGTTCTAAAACAAGCTAGAATTAAGACAAAAATAGCTAGAACAATAAGCTAAAACATGGAGCTATGTTAAGCTAGTAAGCAAAGCATGAGGGGAGGCTACCCCTTCCATTTTTGGACTTCAAAATAACATTTTAGCCACTGAAAAAGCTCTAAAAATCTGTGTTTAAAAGCTCAAAAAAAGCTAGTGTAAAGGTGGGAAACACAAGGGGAAAGGCTAGAAAAGCAAGGTGGAAAGAAAGATGGCCCACCCCTCCACCCGTTAAGGCCTTAAACCACAAGTTTCAGCCCAAAATTACAGAGTTTAAACAATCCAAAAATGGCCCAAAAATAGTAGGCACAATAGCAATTAAAGCAAAGCAATAAGAAATTTGTTTTCTGAATTCGTTATTATAACCACTATCTACTCTATATCTATTCTGTTAGTGCTAATAGATGTACCATGTATGACTATCTATAATTTCTGATTATGGATATGAATCTGATTCTGATTCTGTTTTTGAAATGAAATCTATTTTCTAAATCCGTTATGGACATCATTCATTAAAACTTTACCTTGTTACTGTTCACTGGCCATTAAATCAAAAAATTGAAGTATGTGAATGTCAATGATAGAACATTTTGGATTCATTTGAAACGAGGAAGTATAGTCATGTGTATTATTTGAGATTGAGCCTTGATTATTTGGGAAGTATGTGAATTATTTGGAGATATGTGAATAGCTAAACAAAAATATGTGAATTTCATGAGTAATGTGTTTTATGTTTTGATGTTATGAAGCAAACTATGAGGTTCACCGTTATATTACAGGATAATTTTTGATGACTAAGCCAATTTGGGTTATTAATTTATAAGTAAATGATGATGAGTTAAACTTCTGTGACAAGATATTAATGATAAGGAAGTTACTTGAGAACAAAAATGAAAGCAGACAAAACTATATGATTTAATTGCGGTACAAAGTGATTTAAGTTTGGAGGACCAAACCTCCTAAAGGGTGGAAGAATGTGATAACCTAACCCGTAATATACTTAATTATGCATGTGATTATGTGTTTAATATGAATTTGTATGTTTAATTATGTGAGTTATTATGTGATTTATGTGATTATGAATTTATATCTGTTGAGTGTAGAAAAATCTGTTGCAATTGGAACCTTGAACTGAAAAATTTATAGCCTTAGAGACGCCAGGAACCAAAACCGATTTCATATATGTGTTTAGCATGATTTTTAGAGCCTACGGTGAAATTTGGCAAAATTACGATTCGTAATGAATTAATTGAGCTTAATTAGCATAAATCTTAGATTAAGTCAACCTCATCATGCATGGGATTTTATGTTTAATTGATTAAGGGGATTTGGATTCTAATTGGTGATTACTCTAATACAATTTGGGATTCATGAGAATTTTGGAGTCTGATTCGCATTTGATTTTAATAATAATTTATTTTGGAATTAGAAATTAAGGTCCAAATGGCTTAAGGATGTGAAATTAATAAGTTGAATCAATTTAATTTTAACTACAGACCCATTTGGAAGTTTAATTAATATTTGGTTCAGTTTAGAAAAATCAAGATTTAATTAATTGAGTTTGTAGGTGTTGATTTCTGACCACACAACCAAAGGGAGAACTCAGCTAGAGAGCACCGGCAGAATAGATTAAGCCCAAACAACCTGTCACAGAAAAATAAGAATCCGGCGGTGGTTCGTCCACCCGGGGGCACTCCGACGCTCAAGTCAGTAATCAAATATCTCTAAAAAATAGCCAATTGTGCTTAACTCATAAGAAAGAACTTATTGCTCACAGTCTATCACACATCCCTCAAACCTATGAGGGTGCCCTGCTTTTATAGTTATGTAGACGCACCCTAGGGCTTCGCTACTACAGTTCGGACTCCCTTTTGTTGTCGGTTCTTAATCTGAACCAAAGAGTCCAAATCCGGCAAATCGTTTTGAGAAAACAGATTTTTTTGAAAAGAAGTGCCAAACATGGACTGCTTTGCCAGATACAGAGTCGCCACCTAAATATTTTTTAATGGGGAAATTTAGGAAACCCTGACTCGGTGCCAAAGACCACGTGTCCGTCATCACCAAAGTTGCCTCGGCTCGGGAACTTGGGTACGATTGGGGAAGGTCAGCTATGAGCACCCCCTCTCGCCCGGTCCGAAGACCGGCCTCTACTAACCGTGATATCCGATTTTGAAAACGTTATGCGTTCTTATTCCGGTTATTAGCCTAGAATTACTATGTTATGCGCACAGCAAACAAGTATAGACCAAATTGCCTAGATTGGAACAAAACATTTCATGTTTGTTTTGAAAATGGTTTGCTACTCGCAAGTAGGCTAAAATGAAAATTTTGCCACCCTCGAGTGGGCTTAAGACTCTCAATTTTAATGCATTTATTCCAATTTAGGTAATTTGACCTCCATCCATAGGCATTCAAGCAATTATATCACATAAGCAGCTAGCCTCATGGTAATCATGCTATTATAGCAACATTCACACGCATGCGATATGCTAAAGCATAAAAGCTTACCTAGTACTCCAAGCCAAAACAGAAACTAGTTAGTAATCAATGCATGATCCTAGTTCATGTTAAGTGGCTAATGCATCACAGGCAAAATGCAGCTATAATAGGCTCGGCTATCCTACACATGGCATATGAAATGCTGCAATTAACAAGCACTCATCTTGGAATTTGAAATTCATATGCAGTTAGCATGATGTGCCGAGCCCGGTGCATGGAAAACAAATGTATGGATGCACGCATGCATGTCATAAGGTATGCTAATTTAAATATGTCCTAATACTAACCATCAAAGCAGGTAAGTAAAAGGGAGAAAGAAGTGGGGGTTGGAAGACATGTACACACGCACCCACACTTATTACAAATACGCCCTCACTCGGAGGGACCAAATAAATATTACAGTCCGAATAAATAATGCTAAATTAATTATTACAAAACTTCTAATTAATCAACAAAATAAATTCAGAAAGAAGGTGGCCTCAGCCCTGCCTCGGAATGCGTGAATGATGCATGCGTCAGTCTGTTTTGTCCAGAAAACCCATGCCATGCTACCGCTGCCTCTGTTTTACACTGCCCTGCCTCTCCAAAGACTGCCAAAGTCCTGGGACATGTTCCTTGCACACTGTATAATACCACCGACTGGAGGAAATGCCCACCGGCCATAGAGAATTTCCATCGGCTGCTGATGAAGTTATCGGCCATTCACCAATGGCCGGTCGGCACTTAATGTTGCCGGTCGGCATAAACTTCCTGCAGAAGACAGTTTTGACAGCAACAAAAGACAGGCAGTGCATGACATAGAATTTCAAGCACATGTAAGCATGGCTACTCTCCCAATCATATGACAGACTCAGGGGAGTGTGGCCCTTGATCCTTGGGCTATCAATTGTGCATTTGATGCGTGATAGCCTAAGGAGCCAAGGTTGCAATTCAATGTAAAAATGCATGCGACACACAAATGAGGACCAAGACCCTATCATATCAAAGTCAAGGGCCCCGGTGACCGAGAGTTGAGATATGTTTTGTCACTTTAAGTACAAACACCTCTCATCTCTCACACTTGGTTTGACACCCCAAACCAAGTAATGCAATGCATGTTATGCAAACATGGTTCAAAGATGCAACATGAGATTAAGATGCAAGGCATGCGAGATGCAAGTGCTATGCAAACATGGACAATCTAAGCAATAGGATCAACATGCTACAACTCCTAATGAAGCAATCATGCAACAAACATGAGACAAGCATGCAATGATGGACTTAAACTGTAAAGGGGCAGACCTCAATCCACCCCAAAACAGTGGCCAAAAGTGCCCAAAATGATGGACAAACACTCATGCCAACATGCAAGCCAATGGGCCTAAAGCTAAGGCACAAAAGGGAGCACTTTACTTCCACTAACATGACTACTCATGGCATGAATTAGACAAGCAAAAACAGAATCCTGGCATGCAAAAATAGGCTCCAAAACACACTGATATGGCAGCTTAAGTGGCTCCAATGAGGTGCATGCACCAAGGCTCATTTCTAGACATAAAAGGGCACATCCTCAAAGCGTGAAAGGGGTCACATATGCAAGCATACAAACATGATTAATGGACTGAAATACGATCCTAAATGATGCCAAATCATGAGGATGGTCTAAGCTAAGCATGCCAGAGGCCAATATGCTCAAGGCTTACAAGCCAAAACACAAAGAGATGACACCAAACATGGCAAGCATGACTAAAATAGATGGCCAACAGACCTTAAACATGGTAAAGTAATGCCAATACATTCATGAAGTTAGGCTAATACATGCAAGAACCATGGCCTAAACACAAGATGCATTTCTATGCAAAATAGAGGGATGCAAAGCAAGTATATTAAACATGTAAAGGGGCACAAATCCGACCAAAAACAGAGATAGCATATGACCTATAGACACCCAAAGACCTCTGAAATAGGGCCAAAATCAGTCAAGCATGCATGGTACCCTTTAAGCCAAAAGGCAAGGAAATGAGGCAATGAAGGGAGAGGGGTGTCCCTCCCCTAAACAAGACTTCAAACCACCTTCCTTACTACTGAAAAATCACTGGTTTTCAGTGGTGAGAAGACTAAAACACTCAAGCAAACAAAGCCTCACAAAGGAAGTACCAAAAAGGGCCAAATAAGGCCTAAGAGGGTGAGTTTGAACTCAAACCACAAAACACCCTTAATGAGAGTTCTTAAGCATGGAAATACAAGCCTTTTTTATGTTATACACAGAGTTCAAATCAGCATGCAAGATAGGTAAAAAACTAGTGCAAGATTGGGGGAAATAAATTAAGAATCTCACCCTTGAAGAACACTTCAAGAACAGGTGCTCCAGCCACCCTCCAATGATCAAAATCAGTCCAAAACCTCAACAAACAACCCTCAATGTCCCTCAATCTCGGAGCAAGGTGTAATGGTGTGTGTATTAGTGCAAAAGTAAGGTTAAAATGCACTTTCAAGGCCTAGAAACACACACAAGGTATGAGAGAGAGGAAAATATAGAGAGAGAAGGTGTATATATCAGATGTATAGATATATATGCTCTGGTTTTTGGTTCAAAAGCTCCAACCCCTAACAATGGAGGATGAGGGCTCTATATATAGACTAAGCAAATGGTTCTTGGCTTCTCCAAGAAGCCAAGTGAAAGGGGCAAAGGGTGCAAAGGAGTCTTGGCTTCTAGAGGAAGCTAAGACAGCTGGCCAAGCTTCTCCAAGAAGCTTGGCCAAGGGTTCATCCTTCTAGAAGGAACCAAAGGGGGTCATGGGTGCAAAGGGTTCATCCCCGTGCATGGGGAGTGGTGATGGTGCATTCCAGCTGGCACAGCTGGCATGCACCATGCCTGAGGGGTGCAAAGGGTGCAAGTCAGCTGGCAGAAGAGGTCATCGGCCACAACAAAGTGCCGATCGGCAAAATATAGTGCCGACCGGCCATTGGTTTTAAGAAACCACTGTCGGTGGCACCCACAAACGGCCAGTGATGGGTGGGGGCAGCCGGTGGAGTGTGGGGATGGCCAACAAGCCATTCCCTGCCCTCCAAGGCAAAAACACAAGTGTTTGGTGCCAAAACCATACATGGAACAGCCGAGTTCGAAGATCCTGAGGCAAGGTACGTAACCGAGACCTCCGGGAATTCCAAACGAACACAAACGTGGATGATCACCGAGTGTTCAAACGGTGACGTCCAAGTCTTGAGGACAGTCAAAAATGGGGTGTCTACAAGTTAGCACTGACCTGATCCCTGTAGAAGTCTCACTTCAGTGGACTCAGGCTCAATGCTCATCTTGGACTCTCAGCTAGATAGGGATAAACTCCCCAAGTGCTTTATCTTTATCCAGTTTGAGGTCCTCCCCTGTTCTAGGACTCTTATCCTTTATCCGCTCATCTTGGATTCCGGCATCTCCCCAGATAACCTTGGCCTAGCCGAGATCACCTCGGCGTTAGGACCAGGCCACGTGACACCTCGGCTAACACTCCGGCGTCACATTGGCCATGTGCTGTCATTCACAAAATATGTCCACACAATTGCCCTCCAGGTTTTATTACCTCGATAACCTGAGGTGATGGAACCTATATCGCCTATTTGTATGTTTATGTCGGCTAAAATTCATTCTTTCCTTTCGACCAAGACCATGACTTATCGGTTTCAAGTATTCAGGACTCAACTGTCCATCTTTATCAATGACCAAGACTTAAGAACCAAGTTCCTTGAGTTCCTTAACCGAGATCGTTTCTCCAGCAGAGGTTTTCGCTTTATTAAATCAAGAACTCCAAGTGTTTTATCTGCTCATGAGCTGTCACGCACGGTTTTTCTCAACTATTTCCACCTCGCATCCTTTCCTTATTAGTTCATACCTGACACACGCTATCAGTTCTTCCTCACAAGATGCAAAAGGATATGGGGAGGGATGTTCCTCGCACATACGGAGGGTTGCTCAAAAAGATACGGCCTGAGGTCAACTCGAAAGCCTACTAATGTTTTAAATGTGCGCTTTCTTGCGATATCTTGAATAATGAAGGTGCCAAATCATATAGTTGACCCTGAAGAAGGGCGCAGGTGGTGCATCGACCTCAAGAAAAAGGAGGGGGGGTTATTAGTAGCAATCCCGATACTCTGCTGCCCTGCTTTCCTGTTGTTTTACTTTCCTTTTTTACTGGTAGTTCAAGCACATTGCACTGCGTCAGGCAGGCTTGTTTGTTTTTCAAAACTGCGTATTTTTGCAAAACACGCGATGGAGATGAAACTGCTATTTTGTTCAAAAGATGTTACATTTGCACGTTCCATGCATCGCATCGCAAGGCACCACATAACAATGTGAATGAAACCGAAATTCATTTGAAAATTAAGCACTTGCATCGTAATAATCAGGTAGCGAACCGACTTACAACTCGATAAGCAAAACGAGAAAACTCGATAAGCTAACTAAGTGCGAGTACAACTCGATAAGCAACACGGAGAGTTAAAGAGAGTGAAATACAACTCGATAAACAAATGTACAACAACTCGATAAGCAAATGGGCGCGGCCCTGCAAGAATTGATCACTGGGGGGCTTTGGAAATGGTGGGATTCCCCAACTTCTGAGCATAAACAACTCAGGGAACAAAGGGGAAGACCACCGGCCCTAGGGAAGAGCCACCGGCCATGAGGAATCTCTACCGGCCAAAAGTGATGGCCGGTCGGCAATCTATTTGGCTGGTTGGCCAAAAATGAAAGGAACCAGCAGAATGCTGACACCTCTCCTCCATCCAACCTTATCCCCTACAAGAGGCCCCAACTTCGTAGTTTTCCTCATTTCCACACTGATTTACTCCAAATGGAAGAATTTCTTGCCCAAAATCTTGCAACTTGGATTAACAACTTGGATGGCTCAGAAAAGCTAAATTTTCGGGGTTTCGGCATAAACGCACTATTCACTTTGGGTCGTACCTTGCTGCACTTTCCGTTTCTCCATGCCGCGGCAAGGTTTTGGAATCCGGTGACACATGTCTTTAGCTTTGGCGGGCAAGAGGTATGTCCCACCTTTGAGGATTTTCAAGTTTTAATGGAGTCTGAGCGCAATGAAGAGATCCTGCCCCAACCCCGTTTTGGCCATGCCCAAGCCTTAGGACAAATGTGTGGGTTCTCCGTACCTGATGCTCGATCTCTGATTTGTGACGGAATGCTGGATATTCCGAGTTTTGTTTGCCGTTTTTCCGAGACTGGTGACCGCGGCGACCGTCATTGGCAAGGTTTTCGGCAACACGCACTTTGTTTGTGTATGTTATCTCATTTCTTACTCGCCTCGGGTTCTGGAGGATCTAGCGTTTGATTGATTGAAGTTACCCAAGGTTTGAAGGAGGGTAAGAGTTGCATTGCCATGGCGTTGGCCGAAACGCTGATGGGTTTGGACGCTTTCTATCGTCAGGAGACAGCCAGATTTGCGGGGAGTCCACTATTACTGCAGGTAACGTTTCCCACCCAATCTCACATGTATATTGCTCACGTCACTCAGCCCTCAGGCTCGGTTTTTCTTACAAAACCCTTTTCTTACTTTTCTCTCATCGTACACCTCTCTATTCTTTATTCTCTCATTTTTCCTCCCTCCCCAGGTATGGTTGATGGATAAATTGCAAGTTGTGGACTCTTGCCCGGCTTACTCAGCTCGCGGCTACTTCTTTAGGCAGCGCCTAGTCGACGCCCTTGATGAGGGTTGGTGGTTTGACTGGATGTGTAGCTTGTCCGCGGACCGCATTGCTTGGCGATGTCCTCGGCTTAATCTACCGGCAATGAGCTACAATATGACTTGTCAACCTGGGATTCAGCTGATTGGCTTGACTCACTGCGTCTTCTATTTTCCGTTCCGGATCCGACGTTAATTCGGCCATGACCAGACTTGTCCACCGGAAGAGATAGAATACCCGGCTGTATTCCCAATCCGAGGCGCACAGCTTGCCCGGTATGCTACAGCATGGAGAACTAGAGAGCTCCTGGCCCCTGCTCCCATTTTTAATTTCACTTTGTCTGATGAGTGTTGGGATTGGCTCAATGAAGAGGCACAGAATGGGCCTAGATTGGCATCAGAGACTTCGACCAGCTCTGGGAGGGGGCGCAGGGGCATCTAACTTGACTATGCCCCGGGTTTATTGCTTTATTAGGACTTTCAAGTTTTCTTTATGATTGCAATAAAAAGCAACTTCAATTGTGTGCAGGAGCAGGAGAACTCTGTATTGAAATCAACAAAATTGAAGATTGTGGTACTGAAAATTTTCCGCTTTGGTCTAAAAATGGTCCTAGTTGTAAAAAGATTAATTTGAACAAGGTCAACTTTTATTAAAACTTTTCAAAACCATTTTCGATATGGATCAGAACTGAACATGCCTAAAATTTGTCACTGAGATACACAACCCCAGATCCCTACAACTGGACAGTTGCCCCTAGTCTGCATAGCACCGCGGCACGGCACAGCAACGGAAAGTTGCCCCTAGTCTGAAAAGCACTACACCAGAGATCACGATGAATGCTGATGGACGAAGATGGCCGAGATAATCAAGACGGACAAAGTTGATCGGGGAAAATGTTTATGGCTGAGCTTCAGGATGAAGTTGCCTACATATCCCAAAGATGGGAATCAAGCCGTACGTAGTTCGGGGTTAAGGTACACTCGGGTATTTAACCTCTCCTTTTATGCTCTAACTTTTGCCAAGGCCGCCCTTTGCGGGTTTTCAACCTTGCGAGCTCAGTTTTTCTATTTTCTAATTTTCTGTGCTCTAACTTTTGCCTAGGTCGCCCTTTCGGGTTTTCGGCCTAGCGAGCCTCTCAAGGGTAATATTTCTTCAACTTGTCCATGTTGATCGGTTGTGAGAACTCCAGGCCATCTAGGTCCATCAGAACCACAGCTCCACCTGACCAGATAGCTTTGATGATGTAGGGACCAGTCCAATTGGGTCTGAACTTGCCCCTTGGGTCATGGATGGGAGCTCGGTTGTCTTTGAGCACCAGATCTCCTTCCTTCAAATTCCTGGACTTAACTTTCTTGTTGAAAGCCCGGGCAATTCTGCGCTGATAACCCTGAACATGGTATAGTGCTTTCAGTCTTCTCTCATCGAAGAGCATGAGTTCCTCAAACCTGTTCTGCTGCCAATCTGCTTCGGCTATTTGACACTCAGCCAATACTCGCAAAGACGGAACCTCAATTTCGATGGGTAGGACGGCCTCCATCCCATAGACTAATGAATACGGAGTCGCCCCAGTAGAAGTTCTAATCGAAGTCCGGTAGCCCCACAGAGCAAATGGCAACTTATCTGGCCAATCCCGGTAGGTTTCCACCATTTTCTGCAGTATGTGTTTGATATTTTTGTTGGCGGCCTCAACCGCTCCATTGGTCTGCGGCCGGTATGTGGATGACTTATGAAAAGCCACATTGTATTTCTCCAACAAATCAATCACCTCCTTCTTGAAGTGGGAACCGTTGTCTGAAATAATCTCGTTTGGGACTCCGTAGCGACAGATGATGTTGTTTCTGATAAACTTTGCGACATGCGAAGCCTTCAACACTGCATAAGATTGGGCCTCGACCCACTTTGTAAAGTAATCTATCGCTACCAGGATAAACTCATGCCCATTCGATCCCTTCGGAGTGACAGCCCCGATTACATCAATTCCCCAGACTGAGAATGGCCATGGCGAAGTCATGTTGTATAGCTTTGACGGCGGGATGTTCATGCGATTTGCATGGATCTGGCATTTGTGGCATCGTCGAACAAAGCCAATACAATCCTCCTCCATGGTAGACCAATAGTAACCCTGTCTGAGGGTCTTCCGCGCTAACATGACTCCATTCATATGTGCACCACATTCTCTCCCATTGATGGCCTCCATCAGGCGCTTCGACTCCTCAGCGTCTACACACAGCTTATGCATCCCCAGATGACCTCTCTTGTACAGCTTACCCCCACAGATGATGAACTGAACAGCCATTCTTCTGATGGCCCTTTTATCTTTGGCATTTGCCCCTGGTGGATACGTTTCTTTCTCCAAGAAATTCCAAATGTCGTAATACCAGGGGTTCTCATCCTGAACCTCATCTATGGCAGAAATTGACTCATATGCTGGCACAAACTTCTGGTCAATGATGACCGGACGCATCCGGACTCCGGACGGGATGTCTATCATAGAAGATAGAGTTGCTAATGAATCTGCGAACCTGTTGTTCTCTCTTACTAGATGAGTGAAGTTTAGCTTTTCAAACTGAGGAATTAACAAATCCAAGGTCTGGTGATAAATTATCATCTTCTCTTCTTTGACCTTCCAATCTCCTTTTGCTTGAGACACAACAAGGTTCGAGTCCCCAATGACGTCCAAACGCTTTGCCCCTAGTTCTAGAGCTGCTTATAAGCCGGCGATACATGCCTCATATTCCGCTTCATTGTTCGAGACTTTGAACCGGAGCTTGAATGCTAACGGGATACGGGAATTGTCGGGCGCTATCAGCAACACCCCTATCCCATATCCGTACTGGTTTGATGCTCCGTCAAAGTACATCGTCCAAGTTTCATCTTCGACGTACAAAATGGCTTCATCTGGGAATAGGTACTCAACTGCTTCATCCCCTTCAACCGGGTGGTCGGCAAGGAACTCTGCCACTGCTCTCCCTTTTACGGACTTGCGTGTCACATACTTTAAATCAAATTCGGAAAGCAAAAGCAGCCAACGAGCTAGCCTACCCGTAAGTGTCGGTTTCTCGAAAAGATATTTGATAGGATCGAGTCGTGAAACCAACATTACAGAGTGAGCTAACAGGTAGTGCCGCAGCTTCCTGGTAGCCCATACCAAGGCCAAACAAGCCTTCTCCAATGGAGTATAGCGGGTCTCGTAACCCAACATCTTCTTACTCAGATAGTAGATGGCCTTTTCCACTTTGCCCTCTGACTCTTGTGCGAGCATACAACCCATTGTAGTTTCGGTTACTGACAGATACAATATCAACGATTTCCCCGGCTCTGGCAGTGACAACACAGGTGGGTTCTGTAAATATTCTTTGATCTGTTCAAAAGCTGCTTAGCATCGGCCGTCCCATTGGAATTTCGTTCCTTTCTTCAGGAGACCAAAAAGTGGTTCACAAGTCAAGGTTAGTTTTGAGATAAACCGCCTTATGAATTGCACTTTACCCAGAAAGCCTCGCACCTCCTTTTCAGTCATTGGTGGTGGCATTTCTAAGATGGCCTTGATTTTGGAAGGGTCGACTTCGATGCCCCTTTGCGTAATCAGAAACCCTAGCATTTTTCCCGCTGTAACACCGAATGTACACTTCTGAGGATTCAACCGCAGCCGAAACTCTCTGATCCTTTGGAAAAACTTTTGCAAGGCGGTGTAGTGACCCTCTCTTTCTTTGGATTTGACAATCATGTCGTCCACGTACACCTCAACCTCTCTGTGGATCATATCGTGCAATATTGTGGTCGCTGCCCATTGATAAGTAGCTCCAGCATTCTTCAACCCAAATGGCATTACTCTGTAGCAGTATGTACCCCACGGGGTGGTGAATGCAGTCTTCTCCCGGTCTTCGGGTGCCATTACTATCTGATTATAGCCTGAGAAGCCATCCATAAACGAAAGCAAAGCATGCCCCGCTGTGAAATCTATCAACTCATCAATGTATGGCAAGGGAAAGTCGTCCTTCGGACTGGCCCTGTTCAAATCCCTGAAATCTACACATACTCGAATTCTGCCATCCTTCTTTGGCACTGGAACGATGTTGGCCAGCCAAGTCGGGTATTCGAATACCAGCAGGAAGCCTGCGTCGATTTGCTTGGTGACCTCTTCCTTGATCTTAATGGCCCAATCAGGGCGGATCCTCCTGAGTTTCTGTTTGACAGGTCGGGCCTCGGGATCGAGAGGGATCTGGTGCTGTACAATCTCAGGATCGATTCCAGGCATGTCTTCGTAGGACCATGCGAAAACATCTTTGAAATCTTTTAATAAAGTGACTAGGCGCTCGCATTCCTCTGAAGACAACGTGGACCCGATCTGGACCAGCCACGGGTCCTTCTCAGTACCAACATTCACAGTAATGATTTCATCAACTAAAGGTTTGACAAATCTCTCCTGCTCTTGTTCAATTAAACGTTGTAAAACAGGAGGAATTTCGTCCTCGTCGTTTTCATCAAAATTTTGAAAGTCCTGATTTAAGCAATAAATCAAAGGCACAGAAAAGTACTCGGAAACCACATCCATATCATTCTCATTATGTACCTCCAAACCGTCTGATTCTTCTGTTACAACATACTCAAAAGAGAAAGAAAAAGACGACCTGGACAGGACTGTGGCATCCGGGTTATCACCCCCAGGAATACCGGACTCAGACTCAGTCGAGCTGGAACCTGATTCCGACTCAACAGATTCGGAGGAATCAAATTCCGGCTCACTACCTGACCCGGTGCTGCTCGACAAAAATCCTTCCTTGTACTGCCAGGTAAGGGAGGGTGCGATGGATGCATCCAAAATAGCTGATGGTAGGCCCGCAGCCATTTCATTCCCGATCATGGACACCGAGAAGTTATCCCCCAAGCACAACTGGTCGATCGAAGGATCTGAAAGTAGACATGCCAGTGCTACCCCCATTTCAAGTTCGGCGTCCTCAGACTCCACTTTCCTGTTCTGTTCAACCTCAACTGTTAGGTCTGTCTGCTCTTCAGCAACATCATCCCCAGGTAATTGTAAGTCAAAGAAAATCTCGAACCCTGGTACGCGCTTCCTCTCTGCGTTTAACCACGGCTCCGGAAAACCACAAAATGGGAAGTCTTCCCCCTCCCGGACAAAGCGTCCGTTTAGGGTACCCTGAATCGGCCGGTGCATTAAGTCGAAAGGCCTCCCCATTTGTTTTGCTCTGGCTCTCCCAACCATCTCCTTTCCTTTCCTTGCCCAATCCTCCTTGGTGGGTAGATAACCCAAGCCAAAGGTATGGGGGTTATGTGGCACTTCGGCCAATGCTGCAACGCCCTTGCAGCCGCTCTTTCCTAATCCCATCCCGGGGATATGTTGGAGCTTGTTCATGAGATACACTGCTTGGGCACTGACATAGATCCCCTCATTAGCAGCCATGATGTTCTGTACAACCTGAGCCTCAGCTAGGTGTAGACAAGCCCACGAGGGACCCCGCGCTGCACGCTACAGTTCGGACTCGATTTGTGTCACAGTTCTTAATCTGAACCAAAGAGTCCAAATTCGGCAAATCGTTTTGAGAAAAACAGATTTTTTGAAAAGAAGTGCCAAACATGGACTGCTTTGCTAGATACAGAGTCACCACCTAAACATTTTTTAAAATGGGGGAATTTAGGAAACCCTGACTCGGTGCCAAAGGCCACGTGTCTGTCATCACCAAAGTTGCCTCGGCTCGGGAGCTTGGGTACGATCGGGGAAGGTCAGCTATGAGCACCCCCTCTCGCCCGGTCCGAAGACCAGCCTCTACTAACCATGATATCTTGTTTTGAAAACATTATGTGTTCTTATTCTGGTTATTAGCCTAGAATTACTATGTTATGCGCACAACAAACAAGTATAGACTAGATTGCCTAATTTGGAAATAAGCATTGCATATCCGTTTGTTTTGAAAAGCACTTTGGAATTTGCTACTCGCAAGTAGGCTAAAATACGGATTTCAACGAGTTTTTCCAACTCAGACAATCCAACCTTCACCCACAGGCAATCAAACAGTTTATCTCATATAAGCACTTAGCCGCATAGTAAGCATACTGTCATGTTAACACCCACACACATGCGGTATGCTAAAGCATAAAATACTTACATCGTACTCCGTGCCAAAACAGTAAACTAGTTAGCAAACATGCATGACCCTAGTCCATGTTAAATTGTCTAATGCAACACATTCGAGATTCAATTAGAGTAGGCTCGGCTAATCCTAATGTGGCATGTGAAATGCAATCAATTGATGCACGTATTCAAGTAGGATTTGAAGTACAATGCAGTTAGCGTGATGTGCCGAGCCCGGTGCATGAAAGACAAATGTATGGATGCACGCATGCGTAGCATAAGGTATGCTAATTTAAACATGACCTAGTACTAACCATCAAAAGCAGGTAAGTAAAAGGGAGAAAGAAGTGGGGATTGGAAGACATACACACACACACCCACACTTATTACAGATTCGCCCTCGCCCGGAGGGACCAAAATAATGATACAAATTAATTAACTACGCAAGCTAATTGAATATTACAAATCACCTAATTAATTAACAAATTAACTAAGCTACGAAAAATAGTAAACCGCCTCGGGAAGAGGGCCCAATGCATGCATGCTCGGGTCCTGCTCGGAAGTACACTGCCATGCACAGACTGCCTCTGTTTTCCCTGCTCTGCCCCTCTGAAGACTGCCAAAGTCTCAGAAATGCTTCCCTGGACATTGGGAGATACCACCGGCTGAGTAGATTTGCCACCGGCAGTGGGATGTGGTCATCGGCTGAGAATGCATCCATCGGCCACCAATTTATTGCCGGTCGGCACTGAACACTGCCGGTCGGCAAAGAATGACTGCAGAACCTGTTTGACAGCAGCAGAGGACAGAGCCTTGCATGGCAATGCAATTCAAGCCATATATGCACCAACCAAGCTCCTTATCATGTGTATGACTCAAAGGGGTATGGTCCTTGGTTCTCGGACCATCAATCGCGCATTTCAATGCGTGATGGCCCAAGAGACCAAGTGTGCACATTTCATTTCAAATGTGATGCAATGCACATAATCACATAAGAGGGCCAACCTCTATCACACTCACTTCAAGAGGCCAAGCATGTACATTGATGCAATGCAATCCTAAACATATTAGCTAGCATGCAACATGGATTATGCACAAACATGCAACGACATGTTAAGTAGCTAAAGGAGAGAATACATGCCAAATGTATTACAACCTAAACATGCAACAACACATCATGCAACTCAAGCAATGCAACAAAATGCAATTACACATGGCATGCAACATTATGTGAAATGGAGCAAACATGTGATAATATGCAAGGCATGCATGTAACAACATGAGAGGATGGCCTTACATTAATTTGGACAGCCCTATACTAGTCCTAAAACAGTGGCCAAAGCCAAGGAAAAGAAGGCCAAAATGCATAGAAACATGTAAGCACACATGATCCAACACTTAGGCATATCCAAGCAACTCTTAAGCACACTTAAAAGGGACAAACATGGATGTATAATCAAAGACACTGAAAACATGCTAGAAAAGGTGCCCAAACAAACAAATCATGCAAGTAAGGCATGCTCGAGGGGTCAAAGCTTAAGGCATACAAGAGGGATCACATGGTGGCTATACAAAGCAAGGCATGAATGACTCTAACGACCTAAAACAGTCCCTTAGCACACCAAATCATGCAAGTAAGCTTCACAAAGCTTGGCCAAAACACAAAAGTATGGTAGTCTAAATGCTATGCATGTATTGAGGCAAATCATGGCATTACAAGGTAGGTATGCTAAGCAAGCATGATGTACCAAAACCAACTTAGTACAAAGTTATATCATGGCAATATAAGCATAAAATACAGCCATGGCATGATCAATAAACACTCAAACATGATGCTCCCTCAGGAGGCTAAAAATGCCCTTTTCAAGGACAATAAGGAGAGGGGGTGGCCCTCTCCTTCTTGGGACTTCAAGGCACCATCCTTACCACTGAAATCCCTCAAGATTTCAGTGGTGAGGAGGCCCAAACACCAAAGTCCCGGAGCTCACTCAAAATAGCACAAAATGGAGCCCCTCAAGGCTTAAGAGGGGTCAAACACCTCCAAACCACAAAACACTCTAAACAAACTTTTTATAGGGCCCAAAAACAGAACTTTTTTATGTTATACACTAAACACAAAAACAGTTGCAAGATAGGTAGAAATACAATGCAAAAGTGGGGGAAAAAGGGGAAGTTTCTTGCCCTTGTTGGCCTTCTTCAAAAAGGGAGGACCAGCTGCCTCCTTGAGCTTAAACCAGCCTTAAAACTCCAAAACAAGCCTCAAGGACCTCAGTTCCAAGAAGATAGTGTGATGGTGGGTGTTTGTGTGCAATCCTAAGGCTAAAACACACACAAGAGAGGGAGATAGAGATAGGTTAGATACAAAGACCAAACCCTAATCCAAACTCTCTGAAAATATTGTCCCTCTCTCCTCTCTAAGTTTTCTAACCCTAATGCCAAGAGAGGAGCCCTCTTCTTATAGGCAAACCAATCTTGCAAAGCTTATTCAACAAGCTTGTAAGAAGGCCATCCCTCCATACACGTGTATGGAGGGGAACAAAATGCAAGACAGCTGTCTTAAAATATCTGCAAAAGCAAATGAACAGTAGTCGGCCAGCCAAAAATGTCATTTTGACAAAATTGATGGCCGACCGGCAACAAAGAGTGCCGACCGGCAACATATATTGCCGATGGCATAAAGCCCTGGCCGGTGGCCTCTAGCCACGGCCGGTGATGTGTGGGGATGCCTCACAAGGTATTCCCTGCCCCTCCAAGGCAAAGCACAAGTGTTTGGTGCAAAACCAGACACAAAACAGTCGAGTTCGGAGATCCTGAGGCAAGGCGCGCAACCGAGACCTCCGGGAACTCCAAACGAACACAAACAAGGATGATCACCGGGTGTTCAAACGGTGACGTCCAAGTCTTGAGGACGGTCAAAAATGGGGTGTCTACACTAGGGTAAAACCTAATATGAACACATCCTCCATGCCATGCTCGATTTCTAGAACAGGCGTGGATACTTCCGGTGGCGGATGGATTGATGAATTCCCGAAAACAATGGCTATTCCCTTTCCATAGGGGTATTTCACCATTTGATGCAAAGTGGATGATACTGCCTTTACCTGATGCAGCCACGGCCGCCCCAAAAGCAAGTTGAAAGTTGCAGGCACCTCCAAGACATGGAAATCTCTCTCATGCTGTCCCGGCCCGACTTTAGTCTGAACTTTTACAGTTCCCATCACTTCTCTACTTGTATTGTCATACGCCCGGATGACTTGGGCTGTTGGTACAAAATCCGCGACTTTCAAGCCGATGGCATACGTTGTCCTTGCCGGGCAGACGTTGATGGCGGATCCGGTATCAACAAGAACCACCGGTATCCATTTATCCCTACACTCCACAGAGATGTAGAGTGGCTTATTATGCTCTGCCCCCTCGGGTGGCAACTCCTTGTCGGAAAAAGTCAGCGTCGGGGCAGCTCCTCCCGGAAAGACTAATCCCACTAGCTGCTCTGGTGTGGTGTCTATCGAAAGCTTCGCTTTGTCCATGGCTATCAAGACAGCCTGTCTATGCACCCGTGATGCCATGAGCAGTCCCCAGATGGAGATGTCTGCTTGTATCTTTTTTAACTGTTTGAGTACAGCCTCCTCCTTAAGTTGCTTCTCCTTTTGCTTTTCGGCCTCTCTATCCTTCCCAGAAGCCTCTGGCTGATCTAGGTGCGGGGGTTTGAAATAACGTCCACTCCGTGTCATATGATCGACTTCTCCAAGGTACCAGGTGTCATCGGGTTGGTTGTCCCCCCAATCTTCGTCTGTGTGGGCAAGACATAAATCCTCCTCCTCCCACCACATTCCATCAGCAGCTGACAAACATCTGTCCGGCTCTGGTATAACCGTTCTTGTACTCGCGGCACCTTCCATCCGTATGTTCGTAGTATTCTCAGTTCTTGTGCACACAGTAGTTTTGGTTCCCACATGGGCCTTTGCCTTCCTGATTCTCTCGGAATCTTCGAATCTTTCCTAGTCTGGGTGTGTCAATACAACCGACTGTTCAATAATTCCCGTATTTGAAATGCTCCAATCCCGAGCGAAATTCTTGACACCGGCACTCTCCGGCGATGCACTCTGTTCTTCGACCTTTCCGGCTGTTACTGACATTCTCGCCCCTGCTGGGCCCTGAAATTCTTCTACCCCATCTGGTTGATCGTCTAATCATCCTGTGGCCTCTGCTGACTCCTCATAATCATACCAGTTGACTACCGCGTCCCCTGGGTCTTGGTCACTGTAAAATCGGAAATTGGCAAGGTCCTTTTCCACAGCTATTAGATCATCTGTTCCCCGTCCCAGACCATCCCCTTGGATTACACACAGTTCTCCTCCTGTTGGAAATTCCACATCTGGCGCATTCTGGCCTATTGATGAAATGTAGTCACCCGGACTATATGTTTTCTCAACACAACTTCCAGATTCTGCAAACTCTGGCCCAACAATCCTCTTCTCCTTTGGGACCTCCTCTCCCCTGTCTTCGACAGTCACCACCGCTGGCTTAGGTTGGGTCATAGAGATGTCCATCATGCACAAGTCGGTGCAATCGGGAAGGAGAACCTCCGGCTTAGGCAGGTGGGAGGGTGTGATATAGATACTAGGATCATAGGACACGACCCCAGTATGGATGAAATTGAGTCTTTTGGGTGGTGGAGCTTGGTTATGTGTGGGGAGGGGATTTGTAGTAACATTGGGCTTCTCGGGCGGCAGAATCACCCCGTTATCGATGAGATCTTGAATCTCATGACGTAATCGGAAGCACAGATCGGTGTCATGACCGTGCTGTTGGTGAAATGCACAATACTTGGCTGGATTATGGGTAGCGGGGAGTCTTTCTGGTAAGGGCCGCGGCTCTAGGGGCTTCAAGTGCCCTTTTCTGATTAGCACCCCCAGAGCTTTGGACAGGGGCATATAAAGTGGAGCAAAGGTTCTGGTGTTTTTGGGTGGGTACTTGGCTGTTGGTGGGTTGCTTCCGGACGCACCGGAGAATGGTGTGGCCGCCATATTTCTCGGAGGAGGGTTGGTGGTGACCATGCTCACTTCGGAGGCTCTTGTGGTTGTAGTGCCACTCGGGCCTGCGTTAGTATTGCGGTTGAAAGTTCTCCGGGGTTGCTCCCGGTCATTATCAATTAAGCCTTGCTTCAAGGCATCCTCAATCTACACCCCCATTTCATGCAGGTCAGAAAAAGTAGGAAAGGGGAGCACAATCATCTTTTGCATAAACTTCGGCTGGAGATTGCGCACAATCATCCGAATTTGATCTTTGTCTGTAGGCCTCAAGGTCATCATCGAAGCCTTGGCCCTCCATCTGGTTACAAATTCTGAGAAACTCTCTTTAGGTTCCTGTCTTGTTGTCTCGAGATCACGGGTTGTAATCTCGATTTGTGTATTGTATGAGTACTGCGCAATGAAGGCCTCAGCCATCTCGTCCCAATTTCTCTTGACATCATCTTCTAGTTTGGCATACCATATGGCCGCCACACCCGACAGGGTTCGGCCAAATAAAGACATCTTTTGTAGTCTACTGAGGCCCATCGGCCTTAGGATATCTGAAAACAGTCTCGGGTGCACCATGGGGTCCCCGAACCCATCAAATCGATCAATATGGGGCATTTTAAATCTGTCGGGCAGCGTTACAGCTGCGTCAGTGTAGCCATCTTCAATGTCGGGGATGGTCTTGGCTCCTTGGGATCTCTTAAACAGCTTTTCAAGCTTGTTCAACTTTAGAGCGGTGGGATCAGTCTCAAACTCAAAGGGAGAGTCTGGTAGGTTGGTGGGTGTCTTTGATAGTTGAGGTTGGATTTGGGGGAGGATCAGGGGTGGAGGTGGTCATGTGGGAAGTTCTGTATCATTCTAAGCATTGGCCGTCTCCCCGAGGTTTGGAACTCCTGGTGGGGGAGGAACTTGTTGCGAAGCAGAGGCTCCGGCTTGCTGCTGTAACCTTACAATTAACTCTGCTTGTTCATTCATAATCGTGGCCTGTTGCTTGGCAAACTCTGCCTGTCGGACAGCATCTTGCTGCATCATTTTCATGCTCTCTTGGAGTTGGCGCACCATCTCCTCTAAGCTAGCCATACTATTCTGCTCTGGTTGAATCACCGGTATATGTTCCCTCTCTGTAGGTGAAGCAGGACCCTGATCTCTACTGAACTCAAGTGGGGTAGACAAGGCCCTCTGAACCGACTGCTGTACTGATGCCCTCTGCCTAGCTGCCCTCCGTCTAGTAACCGGGGGTAGAGAGTGGTACACTGGTTGTCCGTCTACCAGATCCTCAGATCGATGGAGTCGACGACCTCTAGTCCAGAGTGCTTGGGGAATATCTGCTGGGTCGGAAGCAATTGTGCTCAACTACCTAGCAAAAAGATAAATAAAGCGTATAAACAGACAATCGGACAGCGTAACGGCGTAAAATAAACATACAACACATGGTTGGGTATCACAACACGTTGCCAATAAGCCGAACACACTATCCCTCAAATACTGATCACTGTTCTTCGAATAACTGTCTCAAAGCTGATACCCTCAGGTAGAACTGATTCCCCAAATACTGACGCCCGCAAGCCTGATACCCAGACTTGCAAACTGATACATGCATTCCCTGTAGACATACACTCTAAAAGCACATAGCATGTAAAAGAGAGCCAAAACACCCCTATGTTGGGGTAGGGTTTCCCTGTCCTATTTTGTCAGGAGCTAGGGTTTCACTACGCACGCAGCGGTTTCAAACAACCTATATTGGGTAAGCAACCTGTCCTAGCTTGGAATGGTCACTATGGATTCCGAATATGCACTAGGTCGAATGGTCAAAAGGGGTGCCCCGGTAAAACCGGGGTTTGTGTTCCCATACTGGCAGAGCCCGCAACCGGTCAGCCTTATGGTCATGCCTTGACAAGACAAGCCTCCGGCAAACCGCTCAGGAATAGCAGATGGCCAACACGGTGTCCTAGGCGCACCAATGCACATGCAATGCCAAGAGACACATAAATGAAATCAAAACAGGATATCACGAGTTCGAGTCAAGCTCTCTAAAATCCCCAGCGGAGTCGCCAGAAACTGTAGACGCGCCCTAGGGCTTCGCTACTACAGTTCGGACTCCCTTTTGTTGTCAGTTCTTAATCTGAACCAAAGAGTCCAAATCCGGCAAATCGTTTTGAGAAAACAGATTTTTTTGAAAAGAAGTGCCAAACATGGACTGCTTTGCCAGATACAGAGTCGCCACCTAAATATTTTTTAATGGGGAAATTTAGGAAACCCTGACTCGGTGCCAAAGGTCACGTGTCCGTCATCACCAAAGTTGCCTCGGCTCGGGAACTTGGGTACGATTGGGGAAGGTCAGCTATGAGCACCCCCTCTCGCCCGGTCCGAAGACCGGCCTCTACTAACCGTGATATCCGATTTTGAAAACGTTATGCGTTCTTATTCCGGTTATTAGCCTAGAATTACTATGTTATGCGCACAGCAAACAAGTATAGACCAAATCGCCTAGATTGGAACAAAACATTTCATGTTTGTTTTGAAAATGGTTTGCTACTCGCAAGTAGGCTAAAATGAAAATTTTGCCACCCTCGAGTGGGCTTAAGACTCTCAGTTTTAATGCATTTATTCCAATTTAGGTAATTTGACCTCCATCCACAGGCATTCAAGCAATTATATCACATAAGCAGCTAGCCTCATGGTAATCATGCTATTATGGCAACATTCACACGCATGCGATATGCTAAAGCATAAAAGCTTACCTAGTACTCCAAGCCAAAACAGAAACTAGTTAGTAATCAATGCATGATCCTAGTTCATGTTAAGTGGCTAATGCATCACAGGCAAAATGCAGCTATAATAGGCTCGGCTATCCTACACATGGCATGTGAAATGCTGCAATTAACAAGCACTCATCTTGGAATTTGAAATTCATATGCAGTTAGCATGATGTGCCGAGCCCGGTGCACGGAAAACAAATGTATGGATGCACGCATGCATGTCATAAGTTATGCTAATTTAAATATGTCCTAAAGCAGGTAAGTAAAAGGGAGAAAGAAGTGGGGTTTGGAAGACATGCACATACGCACCCACACTTATTACAAATACGCCCTCACTCGGAGGGACCAAATAAATATTACAGTCCGAATAAATAATGCTAAATTAATTATTACAAAACTTCTAATTAATCAACAAAATAAATTCAGAAAGAAGGTGGCCTCAACCCTGCCTCGGAATGCGTGAATGATGCATGCGTCAGTCTGTTTTGTCCAGAAAACCCATGCCATGCTACCGCTGCCTCTGTTTTACACTGCCCTGCCTCTCCAAAGACTGCCAAAGTCCTGGGACATGTTCCTTGCACACTGTATAATACCACCGACTGGAGGAAATGCCCACCGGCCATAGAGAATTTCCATCGGCTGCTGATGAAGTTATCGGCCATTCACCAATGGCCGGTCAGCACTTAATGTTGCCGGTCGGCATAAACTTCCTGCAGAAGACAGTTTTGACAGCAACAGAAGACAGGCAGTGCATGACATAGAATTTCAAGCACATGTAAGCATGGCTACTCTCCCAATCATATGACAGACTCAGGGGAGTGTGGCCCTTGATCCTTGGGCTATCAATTGTGCATTTGATGCGTGATAGCCTAAGGAGCCAAGGTTGCAATTCAATGTAAAAATGCATGCGACACACAAATGAGGACCAAGACCCTATCATATCAAAGTCAAGGGCCCCGGTGACCGAGAGTTGAGATATGTTTTGTCACTTTAAGTACAAACACCTCTCATCTCTCACACTTGGTTTGACACCCCAAACCAAGTAATGCAATGCATGTTATGCAAACATGGTTCAAAGATGCAACATGAGATTAAGATGCAAGGCATGCGAGATGCAAGTGCTATGCAAACATGGACAATCTAAGCAATAGGATCAACATGCTACAACTCCTAATGAAGCAATCATGCAACAAACATGAGACAAGCATGCAATGATGGACTTAAACTATAAAGGGGCAGACCTCAATCCACCCCAAAACAGTGGCCAAAAGTGCCCAAAATGATGGACAAACACTCATGCCAACATGCAAGCCAATGGGCCTAAAGCTAAGGCACAAAAGGGAGCACTTTACTTCCACTAACATGACTACTCATGGCATGAATTAGACAAGCAAAAACAGAATCCTGGCATGCAAAAATAGGCTCCAAAACACACTGATATGGCAGCTTAAGTGGCTCCAATGAGGTGCATGCACCAAGGCTCATTTCTAGACATAAAAGGGCACATCCTCAAAGCGTGAAAGGGGTCACATATGCAAGCATACAAACATGATTAATGGACTGAAATACGATCCTAAATGATGCCAAATCATGAGGATGGTCTAAGCTAAGCATGCCAGAGGCCAATATGCTCAAGGCTTACAAGCCAAAACACAAAGAGATGACACCAAACATGGCAAGCATGACTAAAATAGATGGCCAACAGACCTTAAACATGGTAAAGTAATGCCAATACATTCATGAAGTTAGGCTAATACATGCAAGAACCATGGCCTAAACACAAGATGCATTTCTATGCAAAATAGAGGGATGCAAAGCAAGTATATTAAACATGTAAAGGGGCACAAATCCGACCAAAAACAGAGATAGCATATGACCTATAGACACCCAAAGACCTCTGAAATAGGGCCAAAATCAGTCAAGCATGCATGGTACCCTTTAAGCCAAAAGGCAAGGAAATGAGGCAATGAAGGGAGAGGGGTGTCCCTCCCCTAAACAAGACTTCAAACCACCTTCCTTACTACTGAAAAATCACTGGTTTTCAGTGGTGAGAAGACTAAAACACTCAAGCAAACAAAGCCTCACAAAGGAAGTACCAAAAAGGGCCAAATAAGGCCTAAGAGGGTGAGTTTGAACTCAAACCACAAAACACCCTTAATGAGAGTTCTTAAGCATGGAAATACAAGCCTTTTTTATGTTATACACAGAGTTCAAATCAGCATGCAAGATAGGTAAAAAACTAGTGCAAGATTGGGGGAAATAAATTAAGAATCTCACCCTTGAAGAACACTTCAAGAACAGGTGCTCCAGCCACCCTCCAATGATCAAAATCAGTCCAAAACCTCAACAAACAACCCTCAATGTCCCTCAATCTCGGAGCAAGGTGTAATGGTGTGTGTATTAGTGCAAAAGTAAGGTTAAAATGCACTTTCAAGGCCTAGAAACACACACAAGGTATGAGAGAGAGGAAAATATAGAGAGAGAAGGTGTATATATCAGATGTATAGATATATATGCTCTGGTTTTTGGTTCAAAAGCTCCAACCCCTAACAATGGAGGAGGAGGGCTCTATATATAGACTAAGCAAATGGTTCTTGGCTTCTCCAAGAAGCCAAGTGAAAGGGGGCAAAGGGTGCAAAGGAGCCTTGGCTTCTAGAGGAAGCTAAGACAGCTGGCCAAGCTTCTCCAAGAAGCTTGGCCAAGGGTTCATCCTTCTAGAAGGAACCAAAGGGGGTCAAGGGTGCAAAGGGTTCATCTCCATGCATGGGGAGTGGTGATGGTGCATTCCAGCTGGCACAGCTGGCATGCACCATGCCTGAGGGGTGCAAAGGGTGCAAGTCGGCTAGCAGAAGAGGTCATCGGCCACAACAAAGTGCCGATCGGCAAAATATAGTGCCGACCGGCCATTGGTTTTAAGAAACCACTGCCGGTGGCACCCACAAACGGCCGGTGATGGGTGGGGGCAGCCGGTGGAGTGTGGGGATGGCCAACAAGCCATTCCCTGCCCTCCAGGGCAAAAACACAAGTGTTTGGTGCCAAAACCATACATGGAACAGCCGAGTTCGGAGATCCTGAGGCAAGGTACGTAACCGAGACCTCCGGGAATTCCAAACGAACACAAACGTGGATGATCACCGGGTGTTCAAACGGTAACGTCCAAGTCTTGAGGACGGTCAAAAATGGGGTGTCTACAAGTTAGCACTGACCTGATCCCTGTAGAAGTCTCACTTCAGTGGACTCAGGCTCAATGCTCATCTTGGACTCTCAGCTAGATAGGGATAAACTCCCCAAGTGCTTTATCTTTATCCAGTTTGAGGTCCTCCCCTGTTCTAGGACTCTTATCCTTTATCCGCTCATCTCGGATTCCGGCATCTCCGCAGATAACCTCGGCCTAGCCGAGATCACCTCGGCGTTAGGACCAGGCCACGTGGCACCTCGGCTAACACTCCGGCGTCACATTGGCCATGTGCTGTCATTCACAAAATATGTCCCCACAATTGCCCTCCAGGTTTTATTACCTCGATAACCTGAGGTGATGGAACCTATATCGCCTATTTGTATGTTTATGTCGGCTAAAATTCATTCTTTCCTTTCGACCAAGACCATGACTTATCGGTTTCAAGTATTCAGGACTCAACTGTCCATCTTTATCAATGACCAAGACTTAAGAACCAAGTTCCTTGAGTTCCTTAACCGAGATCGTTTCTCCAGCAGAGGTTTTCGCTTTATTAAATCAAGAACTCCAAGTGTTTTATCTGCTCATGAGCTGTCACGCACGGTTTTTCTCAACTATTTCCACCCCGCATCCTTTCCTTATTAGTTCATACCTGACACACGCTGTCAGGTCACATTGCTTCTGCGCACGCCGCCAGACAAGCACGTCATCCAAGGCATTTCATTATGGTTTTCCACCTTTTCGAGTTTTTAACAAAACTCTTTCTTCTCCTTCCATCTTTTCACTTTCATGAATTCAATTTGCCTCATCTTTCTCTCAGACTCTCTCTCTTTAACATTTCCCTTCCAAACCGCCATTTTTCAAGCTTTCAAGCTCTGCAACTGCCTTTTTTGTCACCGTCGGCGCACCGTTCATCATTCGACTCTGATCGTTCAACTCGTCTGACTCCGGCGTATCTTACTCCAACTTCAACCAGTAAATCCTCTGATTTCTTTTATTTTAACTTCTGTTCTGCACTACTTTTTACTATTCTTGGCCATGCTCTTCCATACAACTTCCATCAAGATTTTGCTATATGTTTCACTTCTGCTTTTGTGGAATCTGTAGTTGTATTTGTAATTGCACTCTGCTTTATGCTTTGGTCACCATTTCTTATTTCCTGAGTCTGTGTCATAATTTTTTCCTAAATTTAAGAGTGTGCATATTGCATCTGGTTCTTGCACACTACCTTGCACACACTCACTTATTGTTCTGTGAATTTATAATTTTCTTAATTCTTGAATCTTGGTTGCGTTCATGATTTCTGAATCATGGTCTTTTTTCTGTTTGTCATGTTGTATTTCCAGATTTTTGCCCTCAATCCCTGTAGTTTCTAGGTTTGGGATTTGCTTTAGAACCTTGTTCTTTAGGAAAATTTAAACAAATTCCCCTTAGATCTTCGAAAACCCTGACACCAATGCCTGTTTAGGTTTTAGCTGAGGTCTTTCAACCTAAATCAATCATTTTATTGCCCAACCCCTTCTTGCCCTGATAATGGGTATGTTTAGGTGGAGGGTAAACGCCCCAGAAAAACTAGAGCATTTTAGGCAGGAGTTCTCTATCCCAGTCGACATCTATTTGAGGTTAGCTGGGGAGAAGGACTCTATCATGCCTGATGGAGACTCCATGCCCTTTCCTGTTGTTGCATTCATTGAATGCGGACTTCGGTTTCCCCTAAATACTCTCTTTCGAGAAATACTTCATTATTACAAACTCAACCCCATGCAGCTTGCCATAAACTCATATAGGGTTATCAATGGCATAATCGAACTAGCACACCGAGAAAAGGCTAGGATTTCATTAGTCAATATCCAATTCTGCTATACCATGTGTGGCCTTAAGTCTAAAAAAGGCTACATATACTACCTTAAGCCCAGATCCACCGCCTTCAAACTAATAGCTAACCTCCTAGACTCCAACAAGGGTGCTAGAGATGATTGCTTCATCGTCTTGGGTAACTAGGAGTTTGCTCCTGATGACGATCTTTATCTCTATCTTCTGCACCGGGGCAGTTTTTAAAGAGGGTGATGGTAAGACTTAGTCATCCTACTGTAATTCCATTTTGGTTAAGGCTTGCCAACTCATTCATCTCTTCTAATATTTGCTCTTTGTTTTTGGCAGTTCTTCCTCAACCAGCCAAGGGATTTTGGCAATCATACATCCCCAGCTGAGATCTAAAGAAACTCTTGGATCTTCCTGTGTAGAAACGCAAAGCCCCTCTTCTGTTGAATTACATACCAACATACAAATTGGCTTTTCCCGACGTCCCTCAGAGAAGTCAAACTCCACTGTCTGCCTCAACCCCTCCAGTTACCTCTTCACCAAAAGCAGGTAAGTAAAAGGGAGAAAGAAGTGGGGGTTGGAGCCCCCAACTTATCCCAATATCCCAACGCCGACGCCGTCATCGTGCCCCAGCAAACGTACTAGTAGGCAGAACTCGTAACTGCAAACCTCAAGATTCTGAGGCATCGGCTTACGATCCAACGAACCCACCAATAGCCTTGCCAGCAATTCATTTCGGCACCAAAGTTACCCTCGTTGCTACTGCCGAAGATATGGGTCAAAAAGCCGTTGTTGAGGACCTCCTGGCCAACTTGCCAAGAGTGGTCACTGTCACCTCTTCTTCACCATCTCAATCTCAACCCAAACAAAAACCAAAAAGGGTAAAGAGGGCTAAGACAGAAGCCTCTGCCACCCAAATTGAATCTATAGATACAGTACCAATCTCCAAACTCACTAAAATCGAGAAAATAGCCTCCGCAGCTGAAAACAGGCCTGCTGAGGCCGATCCAACTGATACCTCTCGGTCAAAGAAGCCGAGGTCCGAAGCTGCGGCAACCTCGGGTGCATTTAAAGCCGATGAACCCTGGGCCCTAGCCATCATGATTGGAGATCGGCCAATGAAGGCTAAGGACAGTGCCATCAACAATATCGAGGTCAGCGCCGCTCTATCCATAGCCTTGCTTCTTCTAACTGATCTTAATCGTATGGGCGAGATCAATGAATATGAAAATTTTGCTCTGATGATGCAGTATTCCGTCTTGGTAAGTACCCAATACTTGGTACTTTTTGGCTTGTATTTTAAGTTCTCTATCCTAATTTGTTCGTTTCTTTCTTTCTAGACTATCCAGCATGCCCATTATTTCACCACGAAATCTGAGGCTTTCAAAGAAGAGTTAGTGCACAAAACCAAGGAAGCTCCTGGGTTCCTCTCCTCTCTAAACAACGTCGAGGCCAAGATCAAAGTTCTGTTGGATCAGGCCAAGCTAGCCAGACTAGCCCAAGACCAGGCCGAGGAAAAAGCTGAGGCGGCTAAGGCTGTAGCTAAAGTACTAAAATCTGAGATCAAGGATGCCAAGGCCAAAACTGCCGAGGTCAAGGCAGAGCTCCAAGAAGTACTGGCTACGAAGGAAGTCGAGATCAAGATGACCGACGAGAAAGCATTCTCAGAGGGGCAAGTAGCAGTCAGTGATGCCTACAAAGATCAAGTCAACCAAGCCTGTAACCGAGGCTTCTACCGAGGTTGGACTGCAACTCTCGACAAATTATTTGTCCTTATGGACTCCGACCTCTGAGATATCAACAAACTCCAAGTGTCTTTCCCTCCGACTTCCAAAAAGTCAGACGGGTAGGCTGACAAGGAGGAAATCAACGCAGAGGATACCGAAGAAGATAAGGGGGTTGCTGTTAGGGCCAAGTCTCCAACATTGAATGATCAAGTCTTGGACTTGACTCATGATGAGGAAGAAGACTTGGTTTCCAAGGCTGCATTTCCTAAACAAACAACTTCTGAGGCTGAGGTCAATTTAGCCAAGAAAAGCTTGGACCAGACACTTTTGGAGATTGACACGGAGATAGCGACTGAGAAGGAAGCCACCTTGCCAACCGAGGCTAACACAACGCCAACAGCCGAGGTTGAGCAATTTGAGACCGATGCCCATAATTCCAATGCTTAGGAATTTTGACTTTGAACTTTACTTTTGGATAGTTCGTAATTTTCTGTAACTTTTGGACAAGTAATCCCTTTTGCCAGGTCGAAGTGCCTTTTTGTTTTTGAACAAGTTTTTCTTGAATGTATGCTTGCCTTCTTTCCTAAGTGTTGAATGCTTTGCTTCATATATGCTTCACTACTTTCCTATTTAGAATATTTTTTTGAATTTCTCCAAAGTACACCTTAACTTGTGTAATCACTTTAGGGTAAAGTACCTCGGATATAAATATTGACTGTTTGTCTTGGTCAACACTTGAAACACCCCGGCTAACACTCAAAAAATATTTTGAAATACTTTTTACTAGTGCTGTTCCTTCAAACTTATTCAATCAAGTATTGCTTCTTTACTTCCGCTTGTTGTCTTTTATCAAGACCTCACCCTTCCAACCTTTCCAAGCTTGGCAACCTGGTTGGTCATCTCGGGTAATATGTACCTCGGATACTTCTTTCATAATTACCTCGGCTAACTCCAACTTGTAAATTTCTCTGAAATTTCAACAAGCATTAAGCCCATTTTAACTTGTAAATTTTTTCTAAAAATTTCAACAAGTCCCAAGCTCTTAAGTTTATTCTTGCTCCCTACCCCTAATGTGAACCTGAGTTCCACTTAAGTTCACATTATGCGTTTATGATCTTTTGTCGAAGTCAGATTCAAACAAAGACTAGCCGAGGTCCAACCTTGGTTTCGCTGTTAGTCAACTTTAGTTCCACTCTGCCGACATGGCAAGCCTAGGTTAATTCAACGTAACTCAGTCCAACTCTATTATATGCAAGTATAATTCAACTCTACCATATAATAAGTCTAAGTTATTCGTCATGTTTCATTTAGAAACATCATCATAGGACTGGTCAGTCCTATCGCACAAATTTAAAAACCAAACTAGCATGTTATTATTACTTCAGCTAATAAAATTATGACATAAATTTTGAAAAACAAAAAACTAATGATAAAAAAACTTCAAGTTGCAAGTGTTCCAGGGTCTTGGCAACTCTTTGCCCTTAGTGTTTTTAAGCCGATATGCCCCATTGCCAGCAACCGAAATGATTTTATGAGGCCCCTCCCAGTTTAGGCCAAGTTTTCCCTCCCTAGGATCCTTCTTGTTGCCGACGACCTTTCTTAGGACGAGGTACCCAACCTTAAACTCTCTTGGGTTGACCTTCTTGTTGTAGGCCTTAGCAAGTTGTTGCTAGTATGCCCCCAGCCGAATTACTGCTTTCTCTCTCTTTTCCTCCAGTAGGTCCAGATCTCGGGCCAGGAATGCCTCATTAGTCCCATTCTCTACTCCCTGGGTTCTAATTCCTGGGATACCGACTTCCAGTGGCATAACTACTTCAGTGCCACATGGCATATGGTGACTCCCCAGTTGATCTTCTCGGTATAGTTTGATATGCCCATAGTACATTAGGCAACTCTTTCACTCATTTTCCCTTTGTTGCTTCTAGCCTCTTTTTGATCCCATCCAGGATAGTCTCATTGGATGCTTCTGCCTAACCATTGCTCTGAGGGAAACTTGAAGTAGAGTAGTAGTTCTTGATTTTGTACTTTGCACAGAAGCTTTTGATTAGCTTACTGTCAAACTGTATACCATTGTCTGCTATTATTGCCCTTGGGATCCCAAACCTGGTGATGATGTTCTTCCATATGAATTTCTTTAAATCAATATCTTGAATCTTCTCAAGGGATTCAGCTTCTACCCACTTTGTGAAGTAATCAGTTGCTACTAGTAGAAACTTCATTTGCCCAGTTGCTTGGGGCAATTGTCCAACAAGATCCATGCCCCACTGGGCAAGTGGCCAAGGGCTGGATACTGAGTTCAAATCTGCTGCTGGTTGATTTATCAAATGTGCAAACTTTTGATACTTCTCGTACTTTCTAGCGTAGGCTTCAGCATCCTTCTACATGTAGGGCCACCAGTACCCCTAGGTAATGGCCCTATGAACAAATGATATGCCCCCAACATGGCTTCCACATACTCCTTCATGTATTTCATACAAGAAGTCTTCAACCTGGGAGGGATGCACACACCTCAAAAGGGGACCAGTGAAGGATCTCTTGTAAAGGTGGCCATATGTTGTTAGGTTAAACCTGGCTGACTTCAATCTGGTCTTATGTGCCTCTTTTCGGTTGTTTGGCAGTTTGCTATCCCTAAGGAATATCACTATTGCATCCATCCAACTTGGACCCATCTCCACACACATTGCTTCATACTCTATGATCAGTGGTTCCACACTTGGGCCTGACAAATAATCAACCATTATTGTTCTTGTCTCTCATGATTTCATTGCACTAGCCAAGTTAGCCAAGGCATCGGTATGACTGTTATCATCTCAGCTAACTTGCTGTAACTGGGAATCCTTGAACAATGCTAGCAATCTAACAACTTCTTTGACATAGGCTATCATTCTTTCATCTCGAGTTGCATACTTGCCTGTTCCTGATTCACAATAAGTTGGGAGTCACAAAAGACTACCACCTCATTGGCTTCCATTACTGTTGCTAACTTCAACCTTGCGGTCAATGCCTCATACTCGGCTTCATTGTTCGAGGCCTTGAACCCTAAATGAATAGACTGCTCTAACATTCGCCTAGCTGGCAATACTAACACTACTCTTGTCCCCGCTCTTTGACAGTTTGAACTTCCATCAACAAACAGGCGGAAGGAGTCGCCGATGTAGATGTCGCAGGGCTTTGGTTTCCCTTGTTTCTTCTGTTTTGCTTAAATGGGGTTCTTTGGCCCCAGCCGAGTTTTTTCTTGCTCTCCTAAGCACCCCAAGCCACGGCTTACAGGAGTTCGACGTGGGTTGGAACCAGGTGTGAACTCAGCCACAAAGTCGGCCAAAACCTGGCCCTCAATTGCTATTCTGGGCCTAAATTCCATGTCATATTGGCCCAACACTACTACCTATCTGGCTACCTTGCCTGTCAGATCCCCTTGTTACAACAGAGACTTCAAAGGATGCTTAGTTAGTATCACAATCCTGTGGGCCTGGAAGTAATGATTCAGTTTCTTCGAAGCCATTACCAAGGCTAATGTAAATTTTTCCAGGGGTAAGAACCTAGTCTCTACGCTTGCTAGGGTTTTACTCACATAGTATACTGCCCTTTGTTCTCCTTCCTCTTCTCTGATTATCACTGCACTCACTGTGTGCTCTGAAATTGCCAAGTATAAGAATAATTCCTCTCCAGGTATTGGATTTGACAGAACTGGAGCTGTTGTCAGGTACTTTTTCAAATCGACCAAGGTGACTTCACACTCTTCCGTCCACAAAAAATATGTGGCCTTCTTTAACAAACCAAAAAATGGTTTACACTTATCCAAACTTCTGCTTATAAACCTGTTCAGGGTTGCAGCCCTTCTAGTCAACATCTGCACTTGTTTTGCCGATGTCAGGCTTTTCAAGTCAATGATGGCCTTGATTTAATCCGGGCTTGCTTCGATGCCCCTTCTGGTGACCAAGTATCCCAGGAACTTACCAGACTCGACTCCAAATGTGCATTTCGAAGTGTTGAGTCAGAGTTGATATGTTCTCAAGATATCAAAAACTGCCTTCAAGTCAGCTAGATGATTCTCAGGTTCTTTGGTCTTCACGACCATGTCATCAATATACACTTCTACTGTTTTGCTAATCTGATGTCTGAACATCTTGGTTACCAACCTATGGTAGGTCGCTCCTGCATTTAAACTTGAAAAGCATCACTTTGTAGCAGTACAATCCTTTTGGGGTGATAAATGCAATCATCTCCTCGTCAGGGGGGTACATCGCTATCTGGTGATATCCCCTATAAACATCCAGGAAGCTCATCCTTCCATATCCTAAAGTGGCATCTACTAACTGATCAATCTTGGGTAGTAGAAAACTGTCTTTGGGACAAGCCTTATTCAGGCTAGTGAAGTCCACACAGACCCTCCATTTCCCATTCTTCTTTTTCACAACTACTGTATTGGACAGCCAAGTTGGGTAGTTCACCTCTCGAGTTGCCTTGGCTTCCAACAGCTTGTCCACTTCCTCCTCTACTACTTCCACATGAACCAACGTCGGCCTCCTTGCCCACTGGATGACAGGTTTAGCCGACCTATCCACATTTAGTCTATGGCAAGTGACCTCGAGGTCAATGCCCGGCATCTCGTATGGCGTCCAAGCAAACATCTCTATGTTTGCTCACAAGAATGCATCTAACTCCCTTTCCTCCTCCTCGGCCAAGTCTAAGTCGAGAAGGAAGAAGCGCTCTTCATCCCCTTGTTGGACTAGAATTCTCTTCAAGGCTTCCTCGCTTTTGTCGGCCGATGTCATCTATAACTTCTATGTCTTCGCCTTCAATTTCTACTATTTCTATTTTTCACATGTTGCAGGTGGATTTCATTACTACCATGGAGTAATTTTTTGCCTGCACCTGATCCACTCTAACTTCCTTAATTCCATGATCTGTTGGGAACTGCAACAGTTGGTGCAGCGTTGAGGGAATAGCCCTTATTGCGTGCAACCATGGCCTCTCCAAGATAACATGTAAGGGGAGAGGGTGTCAATTACTGTAAACTCTGTACTTACCTTCCTAGTGCCTGCCTGTACCTCCAAATTTATTACTCCCAGGGGCCATGTCGACATTCAATTGAACTCGACCATTGGGCTGTTGGACTGCTCCAAATCATCTTGATAAAGGCCAAGCTCCTTGTAACATCCGACATACATGATGTCACAAGAGCTGCCTTGGTCGATCAGAATACGCCTTACCTGGCATTTTCCAATCTTGAGGGTCACTACCAGAGCATCGTTGTATGGATGCTGCACCATGTCTAAGTCTGCCTCAGTAAAGGACTCCATTGGCCCTTGGCACTCATTTGTCCTAGGCCTCTTTTGCTAGACCTGATACACATGCTGTAAGTGCCTCACCCTCTGAGTCTCTCCTCGCACCTCATTCTCATTGACCCTTGAATGAATCATATTGATCACTCAAGGTCCATCTACTTACTGTTGTGGTGGTGGTGGAGGTGGTGCTGCTGGTGCCTGAGGTAGTCTTGCTTGTTCTTCCTTCATTCTGACTTTATCTACTAGGTCCCTCAAGTGACCCTGTCTGACCAAGCCTTCCAAATGCGTCTTCAGGGCTCTGTACCCTGGAGTCAGATGCCCATCCTCATTGTGGTAGGCACAATGCTTCCCAAGGCTTCTCCCCATAAATTCGCCAGAAATCTTCTCTGGCGCTCTATAATATGGTTGGTTCCCGATCCTTTCTAGAACTCTATAAACTGGGATCCAGAACACAGTGGTGACTGCCTATACAGCCCTCAATCTTGTTTCTTTCCTGTTAAATCCAGTATTACCTCGGCTTCACTTCGACGAGCCGTTTCTCTTTTCCTACTTCGGTGCCTTTGTTTTCGGCGTATCCTCTTCTGCTCTAGCATATTTCTCGATCATTGCCATGAGCTCCTCCATACTCTTTGGTAGAGTCTTTGCCAGTGACTTCCGAAGCATGCAATCATCCTCCAGGTCATTCTTAAAAGACACGACCGCCAACTCCTGGTTGCATCTTGGTATTCGGTTGAACACCTCATAATACCTTTTGGCATAAGGCCTGAGGCTCTCACCCTCGCCAATTTTCAAAGCCATCAGGGAGTCTACCCTTAATGGTTGCAACTTGTTCATGACAAACCTGGCCACAAATATCTCGGCCAGGCCTCCCAACTCTTCACAGTTCCTTTCGGCAACTTGTGAAACCAATCCGATGTAATTTCCCCAAAGGATGAGGGGAACATCTTGCACAGCAACGGTTCATTCCCGGTATACAAGGCCATTGAATTCAGATATAATCTGACGTGAAAGTTCAAATTGGACTTACTGTCATATATCTTGAACCTCGGTATATAGAACCTTTTTGGGGCCTCAAACCTATCCAACTCTACTGAGAATGGCGTTCTTGGCTTGACAGGTGATGTGACCTCGGCATTATGCCTTTTCCTCTAGAGGTAGTCCCTCAAATCCTCCTTAGTCCGACCAGGAGCTTGACTATCAACGGATTTCAACCTTTTTGGTGCACTTCTCCCAATGTCGTTGTGTGTCCTCTTGGACTTCTCTTCATTCAACATGTCAAAACAAAGTTCCTTCCCTTGAACATGCCAATGTTCCTTGGCATAAGTTCCCTTGGTATGAGGTGTCCTCTGAGACTCTCATCTCATTGACTCTGCTCGCCTGGCATCCCGTGAAGGCCGATGTGAGCATTCCTTCACTTTGTCATGCTAAGGGACTGCTGAGATTGCTTTCTGCCCCCCTTTCTGGGCGTCGTTCTTGGCCGCTGGAATTGGTGTGTCCTTCAATGGAAACAGTGGCTGCATGACGTTGTTCTGCATCATGAAGTTGACAACCGATGGCAGGTCTGGCAACTTGTTTTCCATTCCTTTCATCTCGCTGTCCCTCCTCAGGCATCTATCTTTCCATACCTGGAGGTCACTTTCGTTGTAATACTCATCTCAACTTGCTTTCTTCGGTGCGTCTCCCTCTTAGCCGATGGCTTTCTCCCGGGGATTTTGATCCCATGCTCCTTCATTACGGTTTTTTTTCCTCCATGTTTGGATCAGCATGCTTACCACTCCCACTAGGGATGTCGTTTCTAATTTTTTCTCTCTACCCGTCGTTGGCCATCTATTCTCCTTACATTCCCACAAACGACGCCAAATTGTAGGTGTTGATTTCTGACCACACAACCAAAGGAGAAACTCAGCTAGAGAGTACTGGTAGAATAGATTAAGCCCAAACAACCTGTCACAGAAAGATAAGAATTTGACAGTGGTTCGACCACCCAGGGGCACTTCGATGCTCAAGTCAATAATCAAATATCTCTTAAAGATAGCCAATTGTGCTTAACTCACAAGAAAGAACTTATTGCTCACAGTCTATCACACATACCTCAGACCCACGAGGGTGCCTTACTTTTATGGCCAGCATTGACCTGATCCCTGTAGAAGCCTCACTTCAGTGGACTTAGGCTCAATGCTCATCCTGGACTCTCAGCTAGATAGGGATAAACTCCCCAAAAGCTTTATCTTTATCTAGTTTGAGATCCTCTCCTATTCTAGGACTCTTCTCCCTTATCCGCTCATCTCAGATTCCGACATCTCCACAAACAACCTCGGCCTAGCCGAGATCACCTTGGCACCAGGATCAGGCCACATGGCACCTCGACTAACACTCCGGTGTCACCTTGGCCATGTGCTGTCATTCACAAAATATGTCCCCAAAGAGTCCAAATTGGAGTTAATTAAGTTAATTATGTTATAAGGTTTGAGAAATTATGATTATTATGAATTAAATCTATTTATGAGGTATCCAATTGGAATATGAAATTTATTGACAATTATTTTGGGTTTGATTTGAAATTGAAGGCCTTAGTGTTTTACGAAACCAAAATTGGTAATGGAAATAAGTTTAATTTGATATTTGGACCCTTTTAGGAGCTTGATTAAAAATCTAATTCAGACTAATAAATTTAAATATAATTAATTGGACTCTAATGGAAGTCAAATTAGATTAATTAATTATGTGAGATTGTGATTAATCATGATTAATTTAATTATGTGTTAATCAAGATTTATTAAGAATAAGTGTTATTTAATTAAATTAATCTTAACCATAAATTAAATTGTAGAATAATTTAGAGTTTGAGGATATATGTGGGTGTGTGTGCTGAGAAGTATGTATGTGTGCAGAGGAATCTATGTGTGCACGTGTGCCTGTGTGGGTCAAGAGATAAGGGTGTGTATATAAGTATTATGTTGAGGGAATGCTTTCGATTTCCTTACTGGAAGAAAAAGAAATCGATCGATCGAGAGAGAGAGAGAGTGAGTGTTGAAGTCAAAGACAAGGGTAATGCAATGTGCTGGAAATCTGGGAGTTAGAAAGGGATAAAGAATTGAGTTTAAGTTCAAGAAGAAAGGAAGAACAAAGGAGAAGAGGGTTTTGTGGGATACCAAAATTCAAGCTAAAAATTGTGGGAAAATCATCTTAAGGTAAGATATTCCATCCTCATTCTAGTATTGTTTAAATGATCTAGACATAAATTGATTCAAGATGGATTTTGAGAGGATTAAAAATGAAGATTTGAAGATTAATTATATAAATTGATAGAAACTAGGTTTTGCATGTAAAATCAAGTTAGGTTGAAGAATATGAGTTATGATTCTTTGAATTTGTTAAGTTTGAGTGTAATTTTGAGAATTATTATTGAATTATGTTATATAAATTACATGCAACAATGATGTATTGAAGATTTGATCCATGCAATGGAGTTAGGTTCAAATTTATGGAAATTAATTTAGAAATTTATCACTTTGGGTTTGAATTTAGTTGTCTTAACATGAAATTGAGTTTTAATTGTACACGCATCATGAGTTTTTCAAGAGTTTTGAAAGTTTAATTCATGCTTTAAAATTTCTGGGTTTGAAATTGTGTTTGATATGGAGAAAATGAATTAAATCTAAATTTGGACAAATTTGGAAATAAATTATAATTTATATTTGAGAATCAAATATTAGTTTGATTTTGATTTAAATTTCTTACATGTAAATATTTTTAAAAAGGCTTTATAGCTTCAATTTATGTTTCATAGAATAAAGAAAGAATTGAAAGATGATTTTCGAAATACGGAGAATTTGGCACCAAATCACACATGCATACATAATTTTGTTGAATCTCATGAATTTGAGTGTCATTTCTACCATTTGAGATGAAATTAGAGTCTACATTTCACATGCATGCACAATCCATGAAAATATAGAATTCATGTGCATGAGTTTTGAAGTTATAGAAATGAATTTAAAATAATTTGGGATTGTATGATGAATCCTTGGAGATTTGAGCTTCAATTCTTGTAAAATTGACATTATGTCATGTTAGAAGTTGTATGGTTGACATATAGAACAAAACATGTCAGTTGTATCATTTAAAGTTGTGTTTTGAAGTTTAAACAACATTCTGGAAAACCAAGAATTTGTCATCATCGCTCGTGCGAAGAAGTTGTCACTCGAGTGAAGAATGTAGGCAACCAGTATTTTTGTAGTCCAAGGGGTCCACTCGAGCGACCAATGTTGCGCTCGAGCAAAGAGCCTTGTTTCAGAAAATTTTGAAAAGCTATTTCATGTTTCGATTTCCATTCTCTTTCATTTCTGAGCATTCTTAGGCACACATTGAGCATCCTAAATGAATTAAAGGACACAAAAGAAGCCTAAGAAAATTAAACGAATTAAAGAATGAAATGAATTGTATTCTAACCCGATTTCTATATGTATCACGATTTGCGTAGGGTCAACTACAAGGGTGAACTAGTCATCTGAACACTGTGAGTAATATCTTAGTAAAGATATTTTCAAGTATGTTATTTTCTAAATGCTACTTCTATATAAGCTTCATGGAATTGTTGATTTGAATTACGATGGGCCTAAGACCATCTGAATACGAATGCAATGGGCCAAAGGCCGTTTGAATAAGATGTGATGGGCTTGTAGACACCCCATTTTTGACCGTCCTCAAGACTTGGACGTCACCGCTTGAACACTCGGTGATCACCCATGTTGGTGTTCGTCTTGAGTTCCCGGAGGTTTCGGCTACGCGCCTTGCCTCAGGATCTCTCGACTCGACTGTTTTGTGTCTGGTTTTGCACCAAACACTTGTGTTTTGCCTTTGAGAGGCAGGGTATGGCTTGTAGACCATCCCCACCCATCACCGGCCAGGGCTTGAGGCCACCGGCTGTGTTTTGTGACCACCGGCCAAATGCTTGGCCGGCCGGCACTATAGATGGCCGGCCAACTACTGTGCATCTTCTTTTGCAGATATTTTGGCACAGCTGGATTGCACTTGGCTCCCCTCCATACACATGGAGGGATCTCTCTCTTTAGAAGCTTGTCTTGTAAGCTTACAAGACTAAAGCTCTATAAAAGAGAGCTTCTTCTCTCTTGAAAAGGGGTTAGACAAAAGGTTAGACATTTTAGACAACATATTTTAGGGTTTGAGTTCTAGGGTTAGGGTTTGGTTCATATCCTATCTCTATCTCTATCTCTATCTCTCTCTCTTGTGTGTGTTTAGTCTTAGATTTGCACACAAACACCCACCATCACACCTTTCCTTGGAGCTGAGGCCCTTGAGGGTTTTTTTTAGAGTTTTGGAGCTGGTTTGGAGCTCAAGAAGCTGCTGGAGCTTCATTTGTGAAAGAGGTCTACAAGGGTAATCACTTTTCCCTTTTATTCCCCATTTTTGCACACTACTTTTACCTATCTTGCAACTATTTTTTGGCTTTGCATATAATACATAAAAGTTCTGTTTTTAAGGCCTCTAAATAGTTTGTTAAGAGTGCTTTAAGCTTTGGGGTTGTTTGACCCCTCTTAAGCCTTGTTTGGCCCTTGTTTTGTGCCTTTTTGTGTGAGCTCCGGGACCATAGTGTTTGGGCCTCCTCACCACTGAAATCTTGAGGGATTTCAGAGGTGAGGATGGTGCCTTGAGGTCCCAAGAAGGAGAGGGCCACCCCCTCTCCTTGTTGTCCTTGAAATGGACCATTTTTGCCTCTTAAGGGAGCACCTAGTTTAAGTGTGTGTTGACCATGCCTTGACTAATATTCATGCTTATTTTGCCATGAAATAGCATTGTGTTGAGTTGGTTTAGACACACCTTGCATGCTTTGCATACATGTCTTGTAATGTCATCATTTGGTCTTAACATGTCTTATGCTTTGAGCCCTTGTTCTAGCATGTTTTTGGCCAAGCTTTGTGAAGCTTTTGTGCTTGTTTTAGCATGTTGAAGTTCTGTTTTTGGTTGCTTTGGTCGAACATGGCATGCTTAGTATAGCCCCTTTGTATTCTTGGCTTGTGAGCTTCAAGTGCATGAACCATGAGCATGCATTCTCGCATCATTTCAGTGGTTTGGAACCACTTGCCATGCTATTTCAGTCCACTTAGTATGCTTGTATGCTCGCATTTCATAGCCCCTTTGATGATTCAAGAGGTTATCCCCCATGCTCCATGTTTGGTCATTGCGTATGCTTTCATGTATAAGTCATTTAGATGCCATCTAAGTGGTCTTTTGGCCTTATTTTAACATGCTAGAAATCTGATTTTAGCTGTTCAATTCATGCCATGTTTGGTTTTGTTAAGGGTGGTTCAATACCCCTTTGGATTGCCTTAAGTCTTGGCTTCGTTTGCATGCTTTGATGGCGCTTGTTTAAATTGATTTGGCATCATTTGACAACATGATTTTAGAGCTTAATGTGCATGCTAACTGTCCATATTGTTCTCCTTTTAAGTGTACTTAAAAGTCCCTCTTTGTGCTTAAGTGATGGCCCATTAACATGTGCATGTGTGTGTGTGTGTTGACCCTCATGTTTGACTGCTTTGGCCACTATTTTAGGTTAGTTTGAGGGCTGCCTAAATTAGTCTAAGTCCATTCTTGCATGTTGTGACATGCTTACCTTGTGTGTTGATTGCATGCTTGGCCTACCATGTGTTGTGGCATGTTTAAGTGACTTTGCATTTGGCATGCATTTCTCTGAGTTGAGTTGCCTAACATGTTGCATGCTTTGCATACTTGCATGCCTAAGTAACTAGCATATTTGCATACTTGTGTGCCTTGAGTTGTATGCCTAACATCATTGCTTGTTTGCATTGCCATGTTGCATGCCTAGTTAACATGCTTAGGATTGCATTACATGAGTATGCATACTTGACCTCTTGAATTGCTTGTGATAGAGGTTAAGCCCCATTGTTTGATTATGTGCATTGCGTTTCATTTGAAATCAAAATGCACACTTGATTTTTCGGGCCATCATGCATGGAAATGTATGATTGATGGTCCGAGAATCGAGGCCCATCCTCTTTTGAGTCATTCACATGATAAGGGGAGTGGTTGGTGCATACATAGCTTGAAATGCATTGCCATGCTATGCTTTGTCCTCCGCTGCTGTCAACTGCAGGTTCTGCAGGGAGTTTTGGCCGACCGGCCATATAAAGTGCCGACCGGCCATCCATTGTTGGCCGATGGATGAATTGGTGGCCGGTGACCATCATACATGGCCGGTGGCCATCCCTCCCAACCGGTAGTGTTCCACAGTGTCGAGAGAGCATACCTTGGGAGTTGTGCAATTTTCAGAGGAGCAGAACAGTCAAAGCAGAGGCAGCTTGTGCATGGCAGTGACTTCCGAGCGGAATCGGGCACGCATCGCATCGGACCCTCTTCCCGAGGCTGTTTATTGCTTAAATCAGATTAATTAATGTTCTTAATTAATTAAGTGGTCTGTAATTATTTAATTAGCTTGTTAGTTAGTTAGTTAAATTGTATTATTCTTTCGGCCTTTCCGAGCGAGGGCAAATTTGTAACAAGTGTGGGTGCGTGTGTGCATGTCTTCCAACCCCCACTTCTTTCTTCCCTTTTACTTACCTGCTTTGATGGTTAGTATTAGGGCATATTTATTTTAGCATCCTTATGCTATGCATGTGTGCATCATTCATCTGTATTGCATGCACCGGGCTCGGCGCATCATGCTAACTGCATAAGTATTTCAATTCCAAATTGAATACGTGCTATTTGTGCATTTTCACATGTCATCCCTAGATTAGCCGAGCCTACTCTAATGACATTCTGTATGCGTTGCATTAGCCACTTTAACATGAACTAGGGTCACGCATGTTTGCTAACTAGTTTACTTTTTTTTGGCACGGAGTACGATGTAAGTATTTATGCTTTAGCATCTCGCATGAGTGTGAATGTTAACATGACAGCATGCTTACCATGTGGCTAAATGCTTAGTTGATATAACTGCCTGAATGCCCGTGGGTGAAGGTGGGATTATTTGAGTTGGAACAACTTGTTGAAATCCGTGTTTTAGCCTACTTGAGAGTAGCAAATCTTAAAACATTTCCAAACAAACGGATATACAATGCTTTGTTCCAAATTAGACGATCTAGTCTATACTTGTTTTGCTGTGCGCATCACATAGTAATTCTAGCTAATTAATCGGAATAAGAACGCATGTGTTTTCAAAAACAAGATATCATGGTTAGTAGAGGCCGATCTTCGGATCGGGCGAGAGGGGGTGCTCATAGCTGACCTTCCCCGATCGTACCCAAGTTCCCGAGCCGAGGCAACTTTGGTGATGACGGACACGTGGCCTTTGGCACCGAGTCAGGGTTTCCTAAATTTCCCCATTAAAAAATATTTAGGTGGCGACTCTGTATCTGGCAAAGCAGTCCATGTTTGGCACTTCTTTCAAAAATCTGTTTTCTTAAAACGATTTGCCGAATTTGGACTCTTTGGTTCAAGATTAAGAACCGTGACAAATCAAGTCCGAACTGTAGCGAGGTCCCCCGGCAGGACGTGTTACAGTTTCTGGCGACTCTGCTGGGGAGTTTAGAGAGCTTGACTCGAACTCGTGATATCTTGTTTTGACTACACTTATGTGTTTCTTTGCATTGCATGTGCATTGGTGCGCCTAGGACACCGTGTTGGCCATCTGCTATTCCTGAGCGGTTTGCTGGAGGCTTGTCTTGTCAAGGCATGACCATAAGGCTGACTGGTTGCGGGCTCTGCCAGTATGGGAACACAAACCCCGGTTCTACCGGGGCACCCTTTTCGACCATTCGACCTAGTGCATATTCGGAATCCATAGTGACCATTCCAAATTAGGACAGGTTGCTCACCCGATTTTAGGTTGTTTGAAACTGCTGCATACGTAGTGAAACCCTAGCTCCTGACAAAATAGGACAGGGAAACCCTCCCCCAACATAGGGGTGCTTTGGCTCTCTTTACTTGCTATGTGCTTTTAGAGTATATCTCTGCAGGAACGCACATATCAGTTTGCAAAGTTTGAGCATCAGGCCCGAGGGCACCAGTGTCAGTATTTGACGGTATCAGTTATATCTGTGGATATCCGATTCAGTGTTTTGGGATAGTGATTCTGGGGAACAGTGATCAGTAGTAGAGTACAGTTGTTTGGCTGCGCCCGCGTTTGATCTGTTTAGACTGAAATGCTGCATGTCTTCCCTTTCAGGGGGTTCAGAGAGTTGATCTAGGATAGCCAGTGTTCCCTCCTGCTGAGGCAAGATTCATCATGACGCAGAATTCGGAAGAGATTGTGGTTATGACAGTCGCATTAGATCAAGAAATCACCCTGCAAAGTGAGACCAATGTTGATGTGCCGCATCCATCCAGGTCGCCTGTTGCGCACCCGGTCTGGACCCCCCAGCTGTATCAGGCTCGTGAGCCCACCACATTCGAATTGATGGGAATGATAGGTGACCTCTAGAGGTCCGTGGCGGATCTCGCGTACGGAATGTTAGCCTCGCCACCCGCTGTGCCATATACCAGGAATTTTGTACCCCAGGAGCCCCTGCTGTTGGGACGGATTGTGATCGAGCTTAGCCAACCGGAGATGGCCTCCAACTATAATAATGACGTATCAACATCAACCCAAACCCTCTATCAGGCTAAGGCCAGAGGCAAGGACAAAATGAAGGCAGACGCCGATCCCATCGAACAACTACTGTGGGCAGTCGAGGCTTTGAAAGCCGGGGGGATGAGTAAACAACAAGTATCCCCAGTTGTGACCAAGGTTGTGGATGATGTTTTCCCCACTCCACCTGAGGGTAGTTCAAGTCAATCAGAAAACCGGGATAGGCCCCGTCATGCCAGAACAGTTCCTCCCATTCCCAACCCTGCACCCGGGAAAGATCAGAAAGTCAAGGCAGTGCCCGCCGACCCTTTGGCTAGTGCGTCTAGCAAGAATACTCAGACTTCAAAGTACCCTGCCCCGGGGACGCAGGGTCTTTCACGCTCTCTACATGCCTCTATCCAAGGCACTTCAGATCCTGGCCGAGAGGGGGCATCTTAAACCCTTGGAGCCTCGACCTTTGCCGAAGAATCTCCCTGCTACACATGATGCTGCTTTGTACTGTGCGTACCACCAGCAAACAGGGCATGCTACCGATAATTGTTTCCGCCTCCGTCATGAGGTGCAAGACTTGATCGACAACGAGGTTATCCTCCCGCCCACCTCAGCCAAGTCCGTTACTACCTAGTTATTGGATTTTGAGGATGTTGATACTGCGAGTATATGATTAGGGTTGGACCACTTGTGGGCGGCACCCAGTATTTTTGATGTGGCGTCTGGCACGCATTTTGAGCATCTGTGAATGCTAGTCTTGTAAATTCTGGCTTGGGTATCAAGTCAGTCTTTTGTTTCGTTTTGGATCTGTCTCATTGTCGTGAGTCAGTTCTTTTTGGTGGCTTAAGGGTCTGTCTTGTTGCAACGAGTCAGTCCCCTTGTATAGAATGTCAGATGATTCCGGGGTTGTTGCCTCGAACACCGTTTTGTAAGTATTCTTTTGTTTTCCTTTTGAGTCTGTCTCTGCTATGGAGCCAGTTGCAACCAGGAAATCTGAATGAAACAAGCCGCGGCTATCATGTTTTCGTGCTTATTGCTGTTTCAAGCTTGTTGTGCCAGAGGATTTGAATGGAACGACAGTACATTCCGCCAGCTCTTTTGTGCCCTGAAAATCATTGTAATGACCTAAGTTTTTCAAAAAACCTTTTTAAACACTGTAGTGATGAAAACGAAGAGGAAGGGATTCCTCGGGTTTTGTAAAACTTTGATCAATTTGAAAGAGAGAGAGGCGTGCTAAGCCCTTAATGAATGAAATCATGCTTGTTAGCGTAAGTACTGAGAAGGACCCTGGCTTGATCCAGATGGTTTCACACTCTCTTCAGCGCGAGCGCTTTGTCGCTTTCTTAAAAATTTTCAAAAACAAAATGTTTTGCGCGGTCCTGCGAAGACCTGCGTGGAATCGCTCTTGAGATTGCGCAGCTTAGGATCGCTCTCAACCTCGAGACTCAACCCCTTTGCTTTCAAACCTTGACCTTGGGTTCAGAGTGTTCAAACGATCAACCGCGATATGAGGCCTGTGTGGCCAGATTTGAAGCAGCCCTCGAACAAGAGGCACCAAAGTCAGATCAAGAAAATCAGACCTCATCAGAAGAAGCTTGTAAAGCTAGAACAGAAGCACCTCTCTAACTAGGGGCAAAAATGTCCGATGTGCTCGAAGAGCCGAAGATGGATCCTTCTACAAATCAACACAACAACCACTCTCCTGGATACGGATGGCTTCAAAACCCTAAAAACCATTTGGCATGGACTTGTTACACTTTTACCCTTTGAGAGGCTCGCTGGGCCGAAAACCCGGAAGGGCGATCCAGGCAAAAGTTAGAGCAAGGAAAAATATATACAAAAGAAAAAAAAAGAGAAAAAGAAACACACAAAAAATGCCAAAAAAAAAAAGGAAAGAGAAAAATATACAAAAAAGAGAAAAGAAAGAAAGAGAAATGCAAAAAAAAAAAAGGATGAAAAGAAAAAAAAGATAGAAAAGAAAAAGAAAGACAAAGCTCGCAAGGTCGAAAACCCGCATCGGGCACCTTGGCAAAAGTTAGAGCCTAAAAAGTGAAGGTTAATACCCGAGTGTACCTTAACCGAAACTACGTAAGGCTTGATTCCCATGTTTGGGATACGTAGGCAACTTCATCCTGAAGTCCAGCCCCCAACGCTTTCATAGCATCTCAGTCCATGAAATGGTTTTGATCACCTTTGCCTCCTCTGCATCCGATAGTTCGGTTGTGACAACCGGAACCACGTAGTCAACTTCCTCTCGAAATCCAACCATCAACGCTTTCACAGTGACTGTGTCCATATATTGGTTCTAACCATCTTCGCCTTCCCCGCATCCGAGGGTTCGATCATCACTAATGAGGACTGGCTTTCAGTATGCCGCGGCTTCGCCCAAACAAGGGGCAACTTTCCGTTGCCATGAGTCGCCACCCAAACAAGGGGGAACTTTTCATTGCCATGCATCCCTTTCAAGCAAGGGGCAATTTTCCATTGCCTCCGATCCAAGGTTGCGCATCTCAAGGGTAGGTTCCATGCTCGTTGAGCATTGGCCGTTTGCAAAAATAGTTTTTGAAAATTTTTACTGAGGTTGACTATTTTCTCGAAAACTATTTCATTTTCCAAAAACTAGACTGCTTTTTGGACCCAAAGAAGGAAAATTTTCAGTATTCACAGCCTGACTTGCATGATTTTCAAATCAAAAATCGAACGAGCATGCTAACTTAACTCTCATTTCGGTCAAAATTGTTTTAGGAAGAAAACAAAAAAAAATGGTCAAAGTGATGAACTAGGGGCACATTCGAGTCGGGTGCTCTGTCTTTCCCCCGCCGTCAACATACTTGCCAGAAAGGCACCCTCGGCAGAAGAAACTTTCCCTATCCGGAATATCGACTAGACGTCACCAGAAGAAACAGCCGCGAGCTAATAGTGTTGGGCGTAAACCCACAACTTTCTATTCATCTATCAATCACCCTGGGGAGGGATGAAAAATGAGAGAATAAAGAACAGAGAGGTGTAAGTCGAGAGAAAAGTGAGGAAAAGGGTGTTGTTAGAAAAAACGAGCTTGAGAGCCGAGTGATGTGAGAATCACAAATTAGAAAGGGTGGGAACAACACCCGGAAGAACTGGCTCCTCGAGATCTGAGGTCTTTTGTTTTTGTAAACACGTCCGTGTGTCGTGTCTTTTGTCTTGTTTACCTCAACTTTTATTTTGGGTCTTTTCCGAGTGTGTCTCGTTGTGTTTAGGTCGTGTGCCTTTTGTTGGAGTCTTTCCCCGCTGTGTTCAGTTGTAGGCTCGATACCCAGGTTGAAACCCTTTTTCAATTTCAAAAATCGTCTATACTTAGAGTGCTGTGCCATTCTCTACATTTGATTGTGTTTCAACCCTAGCCGGTTTCGCGTTCGTAGTCCGTCTTGTCAGATTGGGCTATTTGTTCAGGATTTGCTGTGTGCAGAATGACCCAAATACTATGTTACGGGCTGTATGCAGATTAATCCCCAGTGGAGTAAGGGCTGTGTGTTCAGAATCAGGCAGTGGGTTGCTTGGGTTGTTTTACTGTTGGTTGGTTAGTTATCTGATTAATACAGTGCAAGTGCTTAATTTTCAGACAACAGATCAATTTCACGTACATTGAGATGTAGCATGATGTGATGCGATGCAATACATGAGCTATGTAAATGTAACACTTTTTAAACAAAAAGTTCGTTTCATTTCATCATCTTTTCAAGTACATAAGTTTTGGAAACAAAAATCTGCCTGCGGCAGTACAAGGTACCCTAGCTACCAACAAAAAAGGAAAAAGTGCAGAAAAGAAAAAAAAACAACAAAGTTCTGTATCAACATCAAGAGATCTCAGGCCTGGGAGTCCGTCCTAGTCCTCTTCCTGGACGAAGGTCCAGGAGCATCATCAGCGCTGTCATCTGAGCCCGAGTCCGAGCCGTCTCCGGTCTCCTCCTCTGATGACTCTGCCTCTGCCTCCGCCTCGGACGACTCCTCGTCGCCATCATCTGGAACTGGAGCCCGTGAGCTACTCCCGACGTGAGTGCGCCCCGCTTTGGTGCGGGGGTATACTCTGCCATCCCGGGTGGAAATAGAAGGTCCGGCTGGAGCACCACCCACCAGAGGAATCTGGAAGGGAGGCTGAAAAGTATAAGAGGCAAACGCATCAGAATGCCGTGAGCAGTTTATCAGTGCAGAATGCTGTGTATGAGTACAGTGTGTGAATGCCGTGAGCAGTTTATCAGTGCAGAATGCAGTGTATGAGTACAGTGTGTGAATACCGTGAGCAGTTTATCAGTGCAGAATGCAGAGTATGAGTACAGTGTATCAAATGCCGTGGGCAGTTTATCAGGTGTTGTGTAGTGCATCAGGTCATGTGAGGCAGTTTATGTCTGGTTTGAGACTGTGGTTGAAGAACATACCGGAATACTGTAGAGGGCCAGGAGGTCAAAGGTCCGCTGCAACATCCCCATCATGGAGGCATTCAGCTCCAAGGACTACCGGGTGTACTCGAAGGACGCCTGCAAAAGTATCAGATGCATCAATATTCTGCTGAATATCAAATAAACTGAAATGAAATGCCAATGCAAGATGCAAAATGAAGTAATACATACCGGAGGCAAGTCGTGGAAGCCGACTAACTCGTGATCGGCCGGGGGAGGAGCAAAGGGGATCTGGTAGGTCGCTCCACCCTGCCCTCTGTATGTCAGCAAAGTGGGCAGAGCAGGCCAACCGGTCCCCCGCCCTCTCTGAACTCCGCTCCTACCACGAACCCGGGCCCTCCTCGATGTGCCTGCTCCAGCTCCCGCTCCAGCCGCTGGCGCCGCAGGTCTCTCTCGCTCAGCTCGGCGGCCGCCGCTCAGAGGTCGCATGATGAAGGTCCGGACGTACTCAGAGTAATCGCCCTCGCCTCTGAAGCCATCTGCCTCCCAGCCAATCGTGTAATCAACCATCTGCTCGGCAGTGAACCTCTCGGTCTCCCTCATATGCTCAGGAGGGTGAACCAGGACTATCTGCTCAGGTAAACCTAGGGTCTGGTGTAGGAAACGCTCACCCAGGTACCAAGCCCGACAGACCGGGCCCTCCAGCAAAATCCGGAAACGTGAGGTCTCCTCAGCACCGGCAAATCGGTCCCGAATCGTCGCTGGCAACGGAGCCCAAGGCTGCCAAGTGATCTGAAAATGAAATACAGTTTGTTATCTACGGTTGTTGAAAACATACAATGAAAAGCGAAGCTTAAATGAACTGTAAGTAAAACATACCTATGCGGGAGTGATGATGTCAAAATAGCGGCGAAAGAAGCTAAACGTCTCCCGAGGCCTCTGCACGCACCTCCCGTCAAAACGGCGCGAGAATGGGACGACAAGAGGGGTCTCCGCGTCTGGCACTGGGGCTAGCCTAGGAAAGTAGGCGTAGACCCACAACTGCAGAATAAATACCAATATGCTTATCAGACAAAGCAGAGTATAAGAATGAAGCAGAAATAACAAAGCCGTGTATTGTGCAGTGTATTGTGCAGGCAGTGTATTGTGTAGAGTGTACAGTGTGAGCAGTGTACAGTCAATGTAAAGCAGAGTATGTGTGTGCCGTGTGTACAATATACAGCCAGTATAAAGCAGATTACAGTGTGTGCAGTGTACAGAGTGCAGTACAGAGTACAGATAAAAAGCCGAAATGTAAAGCAGAAAAAAGGAACGTACCTCCCAAGCGCGCCAGTAGCCCCCGAGCAACTGTCCGCTGCTACGGGAAGCTGAACTCATGTACCCATAGAGGGTGGCCAAGGCAGCGCCACCCCAGTCGTAGCGAAAGATCCGCGCGACGTCCACAAGAGCGCTGAGCAAGCAAAGGGGCACGGTGTTCGCCCGGTTGGCGAAAATAGTCGTCCCCAGCAAGAACATGAGAAAGCCGCGGGCGTAGCGCTCCACCGCCTCCTGAGTCATCGGGGCCTCCTCAACTAGGGCTGGCTGGACCCTAAACTGTACCTCAAACCACGAATAACGAACGAAGCCTAGACAGGCGAGAGGTGGCACCTCGCCAAACAGATAGATCTGGGCAGCCGTCCACTCGTCCATATCAGTGTCGAAAGGGATCGGATCACCCCCTACCCCAATGCCTGTGAGCATCGAGAAATCGTAGGGAGTCATCGTCATGTCTCCCGCAGCGGAGAGGTGGAACGAGTCGGTGGTGTCCCACCACCTCTCTGCTAGAGCGGCAAAGAGAGGCCTGCTCGTCGTCAGTCTAGAAAGCCCTCTGCAAAATGCGCCGAAACCGGCCTGGTCAACGATGTGGCGAACCGCCTCAGGTAGCTCTGCGTACCAGTCTCGAGCGGCGATGTTCCCATACCCGCGGACGGTATGGGAATCTCCCTGTTTTCAAACAAACAATTGCGAAGCAATACTAAATATACCAGTTTTGTAAGGCATACGGAATTGAGAAAAATACAGCATGTGTGCACGTGTTTTCAGATTCAAGCAGATACCGGGTGCCGGTGTGCTTACAGTGAACTACAACGTGCGATGTGTCAACGTGTTTCAGTGGTTCAGTACAAATGTGGCATGCGTGCAAGTTTTTCAGATTCAAGCAGATACCGGGTGCCGGTGTGCTTACAGTGAACTACAACGTGCGATGTGTCAACGTGTTTGAGTGGTTCAGTACAAATGTGGCATGCGTGCAAGTTTTTCAGATTCAAACAGGTACCGGGTGCCGGTGAGTTTGCGGTGAAATACGGTGTGTGCCGTGTGTTTGAGTGGTTCAAGGCTAAATCCAGTGTGTGTGCACGTATCAGTCTCCAAACATATATCAGTTGCAAGTGCATTTGCAATCAACTACAGCATACAGTATGCATCAGTGTATCTAGGCTGAAGCAATTAAAGAACATAAACAGCTATGGCAGTTGGCAGTTTTATATTCTACATTGCAGAAAGTAAAGCGGAGGAAAGAATGTTACCTCGGAAGCGCCGAAGGATAGATGAGAGGTAGGCTCACGTAGTAGTAGCTCGGGAGGCATCGCCCTATCAAAACTCCGAAACTGACGAAGACCGTCAGGAGGCAAGATGTGGATCGCCGGCCGGTAGGTCGCCGGGTCGAATGGGTGGACGCTCAAAGGGAGAAGCTCGGCCCCGGGATCCATCTCGTGATCCGGGGGAGTCCCACCCTGTGGAATGTCGTCGGCCATGTCCAAATGATGAGAAAATAACCGGAAGGAGGAAAACCGGATGAAAATGTGGAAAGTCAACCGAAAGTCAACCCTGGGAGGTTGGAAAATGGCCGGAAAAGCCGAAATGTGAAAAGTGAGGGAAGATCGAGAGAAACTCGAGGGGAACAAACCCCAAAAAGCAGAAATAGCGAAGGACGCACCGAAATGAAGAAATATTCAGATGAAAATGTTCGAAACGCGAAGATATACGCGAGTCGAACGACGAAACGGGCGTGAAACGCGAGAAAACGGAGAAAGGAGGAGAGGAAAATGCCCTAGAAAGAGAGGGGATAGATTTTCGGCTAGAGGGAATGAAAAGAATAGGGTTTGGAACCCTATTTTAAAACACCCGAGGCGAAAAGTCAAAATTGCCCCGAATCAGGCACTTTTGGCCGGTCGGCTACATTTTTGGCCGGCCGGCCAAATGTTTGGCCGGTGATGCTTTTTGGTGGCCGATGGATGGCCGGTGGCTTCCCACTTCGGCCGGTGAGCCTCCCACAACCTTTTTTGGGTCAGATCTGTGGTTTGGTACCTTTATTGTTCAAGATAGTACAAGAAAAAGGCATTTCCGAAACTCAATCGACCTCCGTTTTGACCTCAGACCGTGTCTTCAGTGCGTGGCACCCAAATTTGTGCGAGGTGTATCCTTTCCGTATCCTTTTGTCTTTTACAAGATTCAAAAGTTGCCCCATGTGCATTTCAATTCAACTGTATTGTTTAGCGCACTGCACTGTTTTGTGCATTCCACCTCTATCGCACTCGCGTTGTCTAACATTGTCTAAGCGCATCGCGCTATGTTACGCACCTCATTGCATTTTGCATGCATGTTATCGCGCTATTCTGCGCATCACACTGCCCTACACGCGCCACGGTCTGGCGAGACCTTAAACCCGCTTGGTCTGGCGAGACCTTAAAACCGCCTGGTTGCATTGTCATGCATTTCAAACTCACATGCATTGTCATGCATTTCAAAGTCACGCGTTGTCACGCACTCCAAGTTCGCTTGTATTAGTAAGCATTTCTCCAGCAGACGGTCTAGGAGACCTTAAATCCTTGGGAGGTGCAAGACCTTCCGTGCATTGATGTACACAGTTCATTTGCATTGCCATGCATCTCAAGCCGCGCGTCGTCGCGCATTAGAAAATCCAGGCATTGTCTTGCATTTCAAAGCGACTTGCATTGTCGCGCATTCCAAGCAACATGCATTTCATGCATCATTTGCATTTTCGAAAGAAAAAAAAACAACAAACAAAAAAAACACAAAAAACGTGCATATGTAGTGCATTCATTGTAAATAGAGCATTATCATACATACATGGTAAATATTACATTGTCATGCATCGTAGAAAGTAAACATGCATTGTCATGCATTTCCACTATAAATATTGCATTTCATTCCATTGCATATTTGTAGATAGTGCATTGTAGATTGCATGCATTCCTTGCATCACTTCCATCTATGGCTTGCGCCTTTCCATGTTGAGCTTGGTTTGGTATGTGCCCGTACTTTTCACGTCAAAACATAGTCCAGTAGACCGTTCTATGTTAGCCGCGGCTTGTATGTGTGCATGCCTTTTCCTAGGCAAAATTTGGTTTGGCTGCATGCCATATTCATTGTATATGTTGCATTGTAGTGTAATTTTGTATCCAGCATTAGGATCATTGTTCTTTCGTTAGCAGGTCGTTTCCCCACTTATGTCATCCCCCCCAATACTTGTTCTTGTGTCCGTCTACATTACTCATAGTTCAGTTGACCGTTCTATGGTAGACGGACTTGTTACCTCCATCAATCTATTTGACATATGTGTGGTTTCGAACTGCTCATGATTGGATCATGACTCGATTACTTTGCATATAGTTTGCATTGTTTCAATTGCATTGTATTTTAGTTTGCATCGTTTATACATTGTTTTGTATATATTTGCATATCATTTTGCATTTCATCTTGCATTGTCATGCATGTTACCAATAACATCGTACCTGTTAAGTTATTTTCTTTGCAGGCACGATATTGTATGTACGGTTCATTTGCGACTGATGGAACCAGACGAACCGGACAGGTATTGTATCCTTCGCGTGAGACGTATCGAGAATCGCATAATTCTCTTACATCCTTTCTGCATTGTAGTGTAGTTTGGTGTATGCTAGCTTAAAACTGTTGTATGTGTGCTTCGTTATAGCTTTCTTTGCATGATCATAAGTTCTGTCAAAGAGGGGCAACTGTAGACACCCCATTTTTGACCGTCCTCAAGACTTGGACGTCACCGCTTGAACACTCGGTGATCACCCATGTTGGTGTTCGTCTTGAGTTCCCGGAGGTTTCGGCTACGCGCCTTGCCTCAGGATCTCTCGACTCGACTATTTTGTGTCTGGTTTTGCACCAAACACTTGTGTTTTGCCTTTGAGAGGCAGGGTATGGCTTGTAGACCATCCCCACCCATCACCGGCCAGGGCTTGAGGCCACCGGTTGTGTTTTGTGGCCACCGGCCAAATGTTTGGCCGGCCGGCACTATAGATGGCCGGTCGGCTATCTTTTTTGGTCAATTGTACTTTTGGCCGGCCGACTACTGTGCATCTACTTTTGCAGATATTTTGGCACAGCTGGATTGCACTTGGCTCCCCCTCCATACACGTGTATGGAGGGATCTCTCTCTTTAGAAGCTTGTCTTGTAAGCTTACAAGACTAAAGCTCTATAAAAGAGAGCTTCTTCTCTCTTGAAAAGGGGTTAGACAAAAGGTTAGACATTTTAGACAACATATTTTAGGGTTTGAGTTCTAGGGTTAGGGTTTGGTTCATATCCTATCTCTATCTCTCTCTCTTGTGTGTGTTTAGGCTTAGATTTGCACACAAACACCCACCATCACACCTTTCCTTGGAGCTGAGGCCCTTGAGGGTTGTTTTTAGAGTTTTGGAGCTGGTTTGGAGCTCAAGAAGCTGCTGGAGCTTCATTTGTGAAAGAGGTCTACAAGGGTAATCACTTTTCCCTTTTATTCCCCATTTTTGCACACTACTTTTACCTATCTTGCAACTATTTTTTGGCTTTGCATATAATACATAAAAGCTCTATTTTTAAGGCCTCTAAATAGTTTGTTAAGAGTGCTTTAAGCTTTGGGGTTGTTTGACCCCTCTTAAGCCTTGTTTGGCTCGTGTTTTGTGCCTTTTTGTGTGAGCTCCGGGACCATAGTGTTTGGGCCTCCTCACCACTGAAATCTTGAGGGATTTCAGAGGTGAGGATGGTGCCTTGAGGTCCCAAGAAGGAGAGGGCCACCCCATCTCCTTGTTGTCCTTGAAATGGACCATTTTTGCCTCTTAAGGGAGCACCTAGTTTAAGTGTGTGTTGACCATGCCTTGACTGATATTCATGCTTATTTTGCCATGAAATAGCATTGTGTTGAGTTGGTTTAGACACACCTTGCATGCTTTGCATACATGTCTTGTAATGCCATCATTTGGTCTTAACATGTCTTATGCTTTGAGCCCTTGTTCTAGCATGTTTTTGGCCAAGCTTTGTGAAGCTTTTGTGCTTGTTTTAGCATGTTGAAGTTCTGTTTTTGGTTGCTTTGGTTGAACATGGCATGCTTAGTATAGCCCCTTTGTATTCTTGGCTTGTGAGCTTCAAGTGCATGAACCATGAGCATGCATTCTCGCATCATTTCAGTGGTTTGGAACCACTTGCCATGCTATTTCAGTCCACTTAGTATGCTTGTATGCTCGCATTTCATGGCCCCTTTGATGATTCAAGAGGTTATCCCCCATGCTCCATGTTTGGTCATTGCGTATGCTTTCATGTATAAGTCATTTAGATGCCATCTAAGTGGTCTTTTGGCCTTGTTTTAACATGCTAGAAATCTGATTTTAGCTGTTCAATTCATGCCATGTTTGGTTTTGTTAAGGGTGGTTCAATACCCCTTTGGGTTGCCTTAAGTCTTGGCTTCGTTTGCATGCTTTGATGGCCCTTGTTTAAATTGATTTGGCATCATTTGACAACATGATTTTAGAGCTTAATGTGCATGCTAACTGTCCATATTGTTCTCCTTTTAAGTGTACTTAAAAGTCCCTCTTTGTGCTTAAGTGATGGCCCATTAACATGTGCATGTGTGTGTGTGTGTTGACCCTCATGTTTGACTGCTTTGGCCACTGTTTTAGGTTAGTTTGAGGGCTGCCTAAATTAGTCTAAGTCCATTCTTACATGTTGTGATATGCTTACCTTGTGTGTTGATTGCATGCTTGGCCTACCATGTGTTGTGGCATGTTTAAGTGACTTTGCATTTGGCATGCATTTCTCTGAGTTGAGTTGCCTAACATGTTGCATGCTTTGCATACTTGCATGCCTGAGTAACTAGCATGTTTGCATACTTGTGTGCCTTGAGTTGTATGCCTAACATCATTGCTTGTTTGCATTGCCATGTTGCATGCCTAGTTAACATGCTTAGGATTGCATTACATGAGCATGCATACTTGACCTCTTGAATTGCTTGTGATAGAGGTTAAGCCCCATTGTTTGATTATGTGCATTGCGTTTCATTTGAAATCAAAATGCACACTTGATTTTTCGGGCCATCATGCATGGAAATGTATGATTGGTGGTCCGAGAATCGAGGCCCATCCTCCTTTGAGTCATTCACATGATAAGGGGAGTGGTTGGTGCATACATAGCTTGAAATGCATTGCCATGCTATGCTTTGTCCTCCGTTGCTGTCAACTGCAGGTTCTGCAGGGAGTTTTGGCCGACCGGCCGTATAAAGTGCCGACCGGCCATCCATTGTTGGCCGATGGATGAATTGGTGGCCGGTGACCATCATACATGGCCGGTGGCCATCCCTCCCAGCCGGTGGTGTTCCACAGTGTCGAGAGAGCATACCTTGGGAGTTGTGCAATTTTCAGAGGAGCAGAACAGTCAAAGCAGAGGCAGCTTGTGCATGGCAGTGACTTCCGAGCGGAATCGGGCACGCATCGCATCGGACCCTCTTCCCGAGGCTGTTTATTGCTTAAATCAGATTAATTAATGTTCTTAATTAATTAAGTGGTCTGTAATTATTTAATTAGCTTGTTAGTTAGTTAAATTGTATTATTCTTTCAGCCTTTCCGAGCGAGGGCAAATTTGTAACAAGTGTGGATGCGTGTGTGCATGTCTTCCAACCCTCACTTCTTTCTTCCCTTTTACTTACCTGCTTCGATGGTTAGTATTAGGGCATATTTATTTTAGCATCCTTATGCTATGCATGCGTGCATCATTCATCAGTATTGCATGCACCGGGCTCGGCGCATCATACTAACTGCATAAGTATTTCAATTCCAAATTGAATACGTGCTATTTGTGCATTTTCACATGTCATCCCTAGATTAGCCGAGCCTACTCTAATGACATTCTGTATGCGTTGCATTAGCCACTTTAACATGAACTAGGGTCACGCATGTTTGCTAACTAGTTTACTTTTTTTTGGCACGGAGTACGATGTAAGTATTTATGCTTTAGCATCTCGCATGAGTGTGAATGTTAACATGACAGCATGCTTACCATGTGGCTAAATGCTTAGTTGATATAACTGCCTGAATGCCCGTGGGTGAAGGTGGGATTATTTGAGTTGGAACAACTCGTTGAAATCCGTGTTTTAGCCTACTTGCGAGTAGCAAATCTTAAAACATTTCCAAACAAACGGATATACAATGCTTTGTTCCAAATTAGACGATCTAGTCTATACTTATTTTGCTGTGCGCATCACATAGTAATTCTAGCTAATTAATCGGAATAAGAACGCATGTGTTTTCAAAAACAAGATATCATGGTTAGTAGAGGCCGATCTTCGGATCGGGCGAGAGGGGGTGCTCATAGCTGACCTTCCCCGATCGTACCCAAGTTCCCGAGCCGAGGCAACTTTGGTGATGACGGACACGTGGCCTTTGGCACTGAGTCAGGGTTTCCTAAATTTCCCCATTAAAAAATATTTAGGTGGCGACTCTGTATCTGGCAAAGCAGTCCATGTTTGGCACTTCTTTCAAAAATCTGTTTTCTCAAAACGATTTGCCGGATTTGGACTCTTTGGTTCAAGATTAAGAACCGTGACAAATCGAGTCCGAACTGTAGCAAGGTCCCCTGGCAGGACGTGTTACAGGGCCTAAGGCCGCCTGAATACTGTAGCTCGACTTTTTCGCACCCCCTTTCAGAAGTTCGAATATAAGGCCTACAGTTCGGACTCCCACGATTCTGAATCTAATCTCATAAGTGCAATGTAAAATTAATAAACACCAAAGAGTCCAAATCCGACAAATCTTTTGGAAAATTGGTTTTGAATCAAATTGCCAAAAATTGACTATTTTGCCAGATACAGAGTCGCCGCCTAAATATTTTGAAAAATTTAAGAAACCCATGACTCGTGCCAAATGCCACGTGTCCTTCATCACTAAGATTGTCTTGGCTCAGGAACTTGGGTACAAGAGGGGAAGGTCATGAATACATTTGAGCACTCCCGCTTGCCCGATTAAAGATTAGCCTCTACTAATCATGATATGAATCTTATGTACATTATATGCTCTTGTTCCGATTTATTAGACTAGCATTACTATGTGATGCACACACATACAGGTATATACTAACTTGCAAGAATTGGAACGCTTTGAGTCATGTTTGTTTGTAAAATTGTTTTAAAATATGTACCATTTGAAAAAGTGATCGCATATGAACATTTACTCAAATCATTCCAATTCAAGCAATAAGCCTTCATCCACAGGTATACAAGCAGTTTAGCACTTAAGCAATTAGCCTTATGGAAAGCATGCTAGACATGGAAACATTAACATACTATGCAATATGCTAAAGCAAGTAAAAGGCTCACCTAGTACTCCAAGCTAAAATAAACAAAAGAATTAGAAAAAAGCATGATCATAACTTATGCAATATGACTAATGCAACAAATGTGATATGTAATTTAAATAGGCTCGGCTTGTAAACATGGCATATGGATCAATGGAATAGCATGCGGTCTAAGCACGTATTCAAAGAATGTATTGAACTAACAATGCAGTTAGAATGATGAATTGAGCCTCGGTGCATGCAATACAAGTGGATGCAAACATGGAGAATGCTAATTGAAACGTGATGTCCCTAAACTAACCATCATAAGCTAGTAAATAAAAGGGAGAAAAACGTAGGGTTGGAAGACATACACATTATTACATTACGCTCTCACGAAGGAGAGTCCGAATGAATAAACTAGCTAACTAGCTAACTAATTAAAGCTAAAGCTAATTAAGTTAATTATTACAACACTTGAATTAACAAACTAGTTAACTAACTAATTAAATAATTACAACACATGAATCAACTAACTATTCTAGTTAATTAAGTTACACAACTTGAACAAAATTAATTAGCTACAACTAATTAATTATAATAAATATTTACTCTAAATATTTAAACTTAAATAAGCTCGGAATGCGAAGGATGCTTATGCACATGTTCGGTTTCCACCCGAAAAGCCACTGTTTTGCTTCCGGAGAGCCTCTATTTGTATAGAGAACACATACACTCTGCTCTGCCAAAGGAACACACTGCTGAAATTTGAATTAGTGGCCAGTTGGCCAGTGGTGAGAATTGCCGGCCATGGAAAGTGGCTTGCTAGCCACTGCTGCACAGGTTCATCTTGCTGCAACAGAGGACAAACAAAGCATATACAGGGCATTTCAAGGGTATGTTTGCACAACTCACCTCTCCTTTTCATGAGCAAATCAAAGGAGTAGCGAGTTCAAGCCACAAGCCACCAACTCAAGCAATTTCATTGCATGATGGCTTGTGAACCAAAGTGTGCAAGCTCAATAAATGCAAAATAAGACACAAACCTCTTCCCTTTCATGAATGATCAAGGGAAGAAGTTGACCTTGGAGACTTGAATCCTTTCATCACTAGCAAGTATGAAATAGTTCAAGCTTCCATGTGTTCAATTAATGTCCGATTGAACACAACCAAGTTATTATCTTGCTCACTTTTAGTCCCAAGTTTTAGTTGCTCATTTCAATTTACCAACCATTCTTTAATCCAATTAAGTCCAATAGTGAATTAAAGTGCTCTAATGGAAAAAGGGCTCAAAATACAAGTTGCTTTGGGTATGAAAGAAGTATCATACCGTTGGTAATGAACCCCATAAGGGATTAAACCATTAAGTATGAAACCTCAATTTCATACTTAGACATGTGACTTGAAACCACTTTCAAAGTAAAATAAAAACCCAAGAATGGAGGGAGGTTGCAGAGATTATTAGTGCTAAAATAAAGTGTGAAAAGCCCAAAATAAATGTTATCAACTCAAATAAGTGATGTCTAAGACCTAAAACATCAAGCTTATGAGGACTATTACACTAGAAGCATGCAGAACAAAGCTCAAATGCAAACAACAGCCCAAAACAGTGCTAAAACAGTCTAAAATAAGTCCTAAAACATGCTGGAATTGAGCTAAAAAAGTCTAGATTAAAATGCTAAAACATGGCACCAACTAGGCTAGTGAACAAGACACAAGGAGGGGAGGCTAACCCTCCAAATTTGGACTTCAAAACATGATTTTAGCCACTAAAAAAGCTCTAAAAATCAGTATTTAAAAGCTTAGAAAAAGATAGTGTAAAGGTGGGAAACACAAGGGTAAAGGCCATGAAAGCAAGGTATAGAGAAGGGTGAACCACCCATCAACCTTTGATGGCCTTAAAACCCAAGTTTCAGCCCAAAAATAGTACAAAAAGGTGCTACAATGAAGACAAAAGTAGCTAAAATAATAAGCAAAAACATTGAGCAATTTAAGCAAGTAAACAAGCCGAAGGAGGGGTGGCTAACCCCTCCAGTTTGGGACTTCAAAACCACTTTTTTAGCCTCTGAAAACCTCTGAAAATCAATGGTAAAAAGCTCAAAAAAAGTTGATGAAGAGATGGGAAACACAAGTGGAAAGGCTTAGATAACAAGATTCAAAGAAGGGTGATTAACCCCTCTACCTTTAATAGCCTTAAACCACAAGCTTCAGCCCATAAAAACAAGTTTTAAAGAGCTTAAAAAACAGCAAGAAAAGATGGAAAACAAGTGGTGTAAAGATGGTACAAAGGCAAGAGAAAGTATACCTCTTGAAGAGGAATGAACCCTTAAACCATAAACTAACAATTTCACACTCTCAAGTGCTTCTAGAGCTCAAATTCAAGCTCAAATCATCTCAGCAAGAAGTTCTCTAGGTTTGGTTTAGAGTGTTTGGGTATAGGCTATGCAAGTTGCAAGAAAGAGAGAGAATGGTAGAGAGGGAGAATATTTTCCAAAATTATTCTCACTCCTAAATGTTTTCTCACCTTGAAAGCAAAAAGAGAGGCCTTTTATATATAGAAATACATGAGCTTTGGTCGAAAATATCTAAAAGGGACAGCTGGAGCTTTGTGGAAACAACTGGCAAAACACTGGTGGCCGGCCGACTAGCAATGGTGGCCAGCTGGCCAAAAATGGTGGCTGTCGGCCACATGCTAGCCATGCTTCCAGGCCCGACTTCAAATGGGCATACTTCTCTAATCCGAACTCAGTTTTAGCTCATTCTTCAGTCTAAATTGAAGCCGCAGAAGTCTACTTTCCAATGGTGATAGCCTCACATCTAAATTTCAAGTTTGCAAAGAGATATGCCTATTTTAGTGAAGGATGCTCATTTCTAGCTTAATCGGATTGATGTCTAACTTCAAACAGCCATATCTCCCTCATCTGGACTCGGCTTTAGGAGATTCTTGAGTCTAAAATGAAGCCCCGGAAGTCCACTTTCCAATGGTGGTGGACTCATAACTAAAGTCTAAGTGCACAAGGAGATAGGCCTGATTTAGTGAGGCTGCCTAGTTTTGTCCTAACAGATTCAAGCTCAACTTCTTTCCCAACTAGTTTTCTTCCCTCTCCTCCTATTTTCTTCAACTCCAAACCTCTAAATAAGATGTTTTTAAAGATTTTTCAAAAATTTCACCTCTATTTCATTTATTTCCATTTTGTCCTTGCTCGGTCTACCGAAAAGTGCAATATTTAATGAAATGCGAGCCTTGGAACATCGTAGAAACTTTTCAAAAAAAAAAAAATTTGAAAAAGAGGGTTATAAGGTCTAAAATAGTTTTGGTCAAAATAGTTTTGGTCAAAATAGTTTTGGTCCAAAATGGGGTGTAAGGTCGGGATTTAGAGCTCTTCTTGCTAAAGAAATTGAACATTTGCATAGCACAACTTTCATCATCGAGTGATCAATCAATGGCGCCCAAGTCTTAAGGGTGGTCAAAAATGGGGTGTCTACAAATACGAATGCAATGGGCCAAAGGCCGTTTGAATAATATGTGATGGGCCCAAGGCCGTCTAAATACGAATGCAATGGGCCAAAGGCCGTTTGAATATTATGATAGGCCAAAGGCCGTTTGAATGTTATGATGGGCCGAAGGCCATTGGAATATCGTGATCGGCCAAAGGCTGTTTGAATATTATGTGGGCCAAAGGCCATTTGAATAATATGTGATGGGACCAAGGCCGTCTAAATACAAATGCAATGGGCCAAAGGCCGTTTGAATATTATGATGGGCCAAAGGATGTTTGAATATGAATGTAATGGGCCAAAGGCTGACTGAATAAAATGGTTACCATGATCACAAATATGAATATGCATATAGATATGGATATGCAAATGATGGACCAGATGTCGTTCTAATCTTGATTTACATGTAACATGTATTATTGTGATTTATTTGACCAAGAATCTCATTCATACAGCCTCTTTACTTAGGTATTATTCACTAGGCGTTAGCTCACTCTTTATATATATATATAGGTGAGCAATTAGAGGATCAACATTAGAGTTTGCCCCAGAGTCTGCCTCTTTGTCAAGCCACCCAAGAAGTACCTTTGTGTAGAGGCTTTATTTTATTTTGTCAGGCTTGAGTTAATCTTTGTGTTTTGTTAAAAGTCCTCCATGTAGTATGTGAGATATGTTATAAAATATGCCTTCGTACATGTATATATAAAAGTGTGTTAAAAATGTTTTAAGTATTACAATTGATCATGTACGCACAGCTCAATGGACATCATTATTTTTGTTTTGCTTCCGCTTCAGGCCCCAATTATATTTAAATATTTTGAATTTTGTCTTTAAGGCCGTAGGTAATCTTTGAATTACTGGCCGGTTACGATGCTAAACCTATAGGGATAGGTTCGGGTCGTGACACCCATGCCCATAGTTGATTTATTGGTAGACAGTTCAGCAAGGCATAGGATTTTGTCTATGATGGGTGGGCATTCTGGTTACAACCAGATCTACATTGCAAAGGAGGATGTCAACAAGATAGCATTCAAGTGTCCTGGGAATATTGGCACCTTCGAATGGATGAAAATGCCATTTGGTCTAAAGAATGCTGGGGCAACTTATCAGAGGGCAATGAATACTGTCACGCCCCAAACTCGCCCCTAAAAGTTTGGGCATGACCACCTCAGAAATGGACATAAAACCTGATGAATATAATTTATGGGGTCTAAACGGAAGCATTAAATATCATATAACGGTGTAAAATAACATCCATTGAGCTACCACTACTATGCCAGGATCGCAAACAGAACATAACACATAAAGATAGCTATGTACATATATATATATAAACATTACATACACATCAATATTAACAGACATTTAGGGTACAAATTAATAATTTAGCAAAACTCCATAACTTGAACGGTCAACACCTAAGAGCTTAGATATTCCGGAATTGACAACTGGGTAACGGAAGCCACAGGTTAAGGTTGACCTCCAGGTTGAGTGCCTACAGAAACAGACATAAAATAAAGTGAGCCAAGCTCAGTGAATAATAGCACAAAACAATTCACTGTACAACATGAATTATAATACATATCTGTGCATTTATCAATAAAGAGAACATATGGTTAATTTGTTTCTGTATGCATAGCAAGGTATCTTATTCAAAGAACTTGTCATATCTTGAACATTCGGAGTTTCGTAGCATATCTAGGCATTTTGGGAAAATTATCCAGAAAACGTATCATGTCATAAACATGTCGGAAGTTCATAGCATTTTTATCATTTCAGAAAATACTTATCATACTAAACATTTCGTAACCCAAAGTATGGATTTCATTAAACACACTTTCATATACCAATGTAGAGTTCACATAACGAGTCTGAATTCGTATTTAAACATAATGGTCTTAGACCTTATCTTGGAACATATCCATAATTTCACAAATTGGCTCTCGGCCTCATTGATTCATAACTTCATAGTTTCACAAATTGGCCCTCGGTCTCTTAGATTCATAACTTCATAGCTTCACAAATTGGCCCTCGGCCTCATAGGTTCATAGTTCACAAATGGCCCATGGCCACATAAGTTCACAAATTGTATCTTTCATAACTTCACAAATTATATCTTTCACAGAACGACCGTAGGCCTCATAACGTTCACATATGTACGGACTCAAGAGGTGGCTCGTACGGATTCTAGAGGTGGCTCCCACTAACGTGTAGCACTTAGTTCCGTACAACACTTTGTTCCATACCAGAAATCATCATAACATATTAACTTCATAATTATGCAGAAAGTATATACATTCTTCCCATTATTCACATGCATTACCATCGGTAATATAAGTTTAACAGAACGTTACTGATATTTGTTAGCAAAAGGGAACCACATTCCAGAGATACGTAGATATTATAATTTCATAATACACATAATCACATCAATAGGTCAGAACAGTTCATATCATAGCATGAATCATGTAACAATGTTATTGATACTTAATTCCTTTCTGTTAACCAACTTCACAGTGTTAATAGTTTGTATGCAATTCTTATGCAGAAGCCTGAGTAATTCGTAGGATGGTACATTAATAATAAACATTCGCCATCACTAAAATACAGAGGAGGTTCAGAGTCATACCGGTGTGTGATCACTCTTTTAATGTTCACATCAATTCTCAATCAACACACATGTTAACATATTAGCTCACGGAGGATAGAATGTCAATAACAATGATGATTAACGGTAAATAACATATGTTTGAGGTACTATTACTCACAGTGTTCAGATGCTTGGTCCACCCCTGTAGCTGACCCTACACAATACATCATAGTACAACAGCATTCAATTTCCAATATTATTCAATACAACATTATCCAACAAAGTTAGCATCACTTGGTTCATCAATACCATTTGCAACTTCACATAATTCACAATAAATCCTTGAATCCTATTTCAACATTCTAAAATCAAGTTCATATCATCTATATCCTTAATAGATTCTTTCCCTAATTTTTCCTTTACATGATAGCATGAATTCCAACGTTTATAATAAAGTTCATTCGCAAATTCTAAACATAATTTCCAACATTCCCAAATTCCAATTCAACTTGAAGACACATAATTCAATACTTCAATTTCATTACTCCACTTTCAATTTGAGCCAATTCATTGATTATCATCATTAATCAACCTAGGGTTTCCAAGAAAATTGGGGGTTTTCCTCTTTTCTTAGTGAAATCGCTAAATCAACAATTACTATATGCCAATATGCTAAAAACATTCAACATCCTTTAAGAAGTAGAGTGGGAGCCCCAATTGTGCATAAACATAAAGCCATAAGTGTCCCTAACCTATAATTAACTCAAGATTCCAAAATGTCAACAAAATCCCAAAGTACCAACAAAAATCACTTTGAATCATAAGCATTCAAGGCTAAGAGAACCCCCTACCTCGAAATTAAAAGCAAAGAAGCTAGGTTGAACGCATCCTCTCGAAATCCCAAAATCTAATCGGTTGGAAAAGTTGATCTTCACTTCTTCTTTACCCTTGATGCACGATCCATGGTGGATTGTTGGTAAAAATGGATGAAATCAAAGGTTTGAGAGTTAGGGTTTCGGACTTAGGCAAGGAGGAAGGAAGAGGGAAGAAGAAAATATAAGAAATGACCCAAAAATCCCGTTTTTAAAGCTGCTGTCCCGTAATTCCCGCTCGAGCGGAGGAATTCCCGCTCGAGCGTACCTGTTTTCAGCACAGATTACGAAACTTCGAACAAGTATAACTCTCCCATCCGGACTCCGTTTTAGGTCGTTCTTGTGTCCAAATTGAAGCCCCGGAAATAAGCTTTCCAATGGTTCTAACCTCACATCCAAATTCAAAGTGTAGAAAAAGAAAAGGGCAAAAGAGTGGCGGCTGGTCGCAGACAAATTATTCTAATTAAAGCTTTTGGTCCAATCTTACTTTACCATCATATTAACACCTCAACCAATACTCCAAAATAAAATGAGAAAGTTCCAAATACACTAATAAAAATGTCCAAAAACGAACCCATGTGCCTTAGAAATACAACTCAACTTGGAGACCCGCTCGAGCGCCCAACCTTGCGCTCGAGCGCGAAGACCAACAAAGACGTCCGCTCGAGCGTCAACTCCCCCGCTCGAGCGGAAAATCACAACCCCCAGAATCTCAAGCCGTCTGCGAAATTTGCTGGGAACCCAAAAAGTCCGCTCGAGCGTTAACTCCTCCGCTCGAGCGGAGGGAAAAATTCTGGGTCGTTACAAATACTCTCTTTCATGATCTGATTGGAGGATACCTAGAGTGTTACATTGATGATATTGTTGTAAAGTTCCAGTCTATGGAGGAACACTTAGTAACAGCTTTTAAAAGAACGAGAAAGTTAAAGTTGAAGCTTAATCCTCTCAAATGTGCTTTTGGTGTATCAGCTGAAAACTTCTTGGGGTATGTAGTGCACAAGAAAGGAATAAAGATTTATCAGAATAAAGCCAAAGCCATCATTGAGGCCAAACCTCCATCAAGTAAAAAAGAATTATAAAAGTTCCTTGGTCAGGTTAATTTCCTTCGAAGATTTATTTCTAACACTGCAAGGAAATCTAAATTTTTTTCTTCTTTGTTAAAGTTGAAAAATGAAGAGGAATTTGTGTAGATAGCAGAGCATCAAGCTGCTTTCAAAGGAATTAAAGCCTACTTGGCCAAGCCTCCAGTGTTAATGCCACCAAGGAGCGACAAGCCCTTAAAGTTATAGATTGCTGCAGTAGAAAATTCACTGGGAGTTTTCCTAGCTTAAGACAATGAAGAAGGCTTGGAGCAAGCAGTTTATTACCTCAGTAGGTTCTTAAATTCTTGTGAATGTAAATACTCAGCTGTAGAAAAGTTGTGCATTGCATTGTACTTTGCAGCAATGAAATTAAGATATTATCTTTTGCCTACTGTTGTCTTGGTAATTGCAACTACAAACTTGGTTAAGTACATGTTATCTAGACCTATGTTAAGAGGAAGAATTGGCAAATGGATATTAGCTCTATCAGAATTTCATCAAGAATATGTCCCCCAAAAGACAATAAAAGGACAAGTTTTAGCTAACATCTTGGCAGATCATCCATGTCAAATAGAAAGCCAAGAGATAATGGACCTTTATAGCGATCTCGGGTTTTACCCCTTGTTGTATAGTGATCCGGACTTGGTTCCGTCGATGTTAGTTATGATTTATGTCTTGTTTCTGTCCTTCCATACTTTGTTTTTGAGTTATAGGATGTGTTGGGCAGGTTTGTTACAGGTTGGTTATGTTTGGGAACAAATGGTTGCTGCCCAGAATTTTGGTCCTTCGCTCGAGCGAGCAGTTTGTCGCTCGAGCGAGCTCTTTGTTTTTGGTTCGTCGCTCGAGCCAGTGTTTCTTCGCTCGAGCGAGCGACTGCGTCTAGGTATAGACCTGAGAGCTGTAATTCTTGGCTCGAGCGAGCTTTCCTTCGCTCGAGCAAGCGAGGTGTATGTTTTCGAGTTCTTCGCTCGAGCAAGCATTCTGTCGCTCGAGCGTGCTTCTGGGTTGCAGACTTGAAGCATCACATTGTTGGCTCGAGCGAGGCTTTCTACGCTCGAGCGAGTATTCTTTGTGTCTGGTCGCTCGAGCGACCAAGTCTTCGATCGAGTGAGCCTGTTATATTTAAATACGTAGCAACAGGGAAAAATTCATTTTTTTATCCTCTTTTGATTTCAAAACCCTAGGTCCGTGTTCTCTCTCCCTTTACACACCTTCTCTCTTAGGTTTCATCTATTTTTAGGGTGTTTCTACCCTAGGTTCTTCGTTAAAAAGATAGAGGGTCGCGAGAGCTTTGTTTTAATCTGAGAGTTTGGCAGTTTGGAGCACTTTGGATTTTGGGTCATCATCTCCATTTGAGTTCTTCACTTCGAGGTAGGGATACCCTACTCCATATTATAGGTTTTGTCCTAAGTTTTAGTCATTTTGATATGTTGGTGTTGTTTGGTAAATTTTGGGAAAAGTTAGGGTTTGAATTGCAATTTGATGAAAAGGGGGTTTTTCATATATTAAATTTCATATGTTTGTAAATCGTGAAAAATGACATTGTTAGTGTCAAATTGAAAAAAAATTGAACCTTAGGGTTAATTTTTGAGGAAAAAGGGAAAAAGCCCTAATTGCTGAAATAAAATAATTTGTATAATTAATTTTGGGAAAAAAAATGTGGAATTAGGTTTAATTCACGAAATTGGGAATTATGAGATTGAATGGTGTAGTTGGATAGTTTAATCACTCACCTATGAAAATATTGAGATTATATCTATTGATACATTTATTTCCTGTTTAGAAATAACTGTTTTGGGCTATCGGTGGAGGATAGTCGTGATTGTTGTAGACATTGCATGCTGATTAGGGAAAACTGAAACTAATCACATTGAGTAAGTCATTGAATATGACAGTTGAATTAATACAGCAAATACGTGTATTGATTGAATATTGTATATGACAAGTGTTAAATACATTATATATGCATATTGTTTGGGAGGAGATAGGGGATGTACTCCATGATTTGAGAGAAGATAGGGGATGGACTCTCAAACCTGTTTGGGAGGAGAAAGGGGATGGACTCCATTAGTATAGCAAATCTGTGTACTTATTGATGTATGGAAGTATTTTAGTACAGCAAATATGTGTACTTATCAATTGATGGAAGTGTTTTATTATGAGCCTTAGCCTCATTTAATTGTTAATATCAAAAGTAATGTTAATATGAGATGTGGTCTCATTACATTGTTTGGCCAGGTTCTGAGCCATGTTTGTATAAATGGAAAAATTGGGTAAATAATGGTAAGTGAAACGTATCATGGACATAGTGGTCATGAAACTGTATTGTGATGTAATTGACTTATAAGTGTAACCATCTATCGAATGCTATTGCTTTAGTCAATACTTATATTTGGTTTAGTATATTTCTGCTGGGCTGTGGCTCACCCTATACGGGAACATCATTTTCAGGTCCAGGTGACATGCTACCTCCAAGGACTTAGCTTGGAAGGATTTGGATTTGAAGACTTGTTTTTTTTTTGTTATTTGTTATTTGATATTACATGTAAACTCAAGCCGAGGGCTTAATTTGTAGTTGAGTTAGTACTCACATTTTGTGTCCAAGTGTTGGCTTGGAAAGCTGTAAGCCCATAGGGCATTTATTTTCGATGTTATATGTAATGTCTTTTAATAAGAATACTCTGATGAATGGAATAATGTTTTGTTTTCTTTTATCAATGCATGTCGATATTGTGTATAATATGGGTTTATTTTAAGGGCGTCACAACCTTGGTATGGTCAATGTTAAGCCATGGCAAATGTGGTTCAATGGATCAAAAGTCGGTGGTTTGGTTGGAATTGGTGTTATAATTAAATCACCACAGGGGGTAGAAACCACACATGGTTTCAGAGTGGATGAAACTACTTATTCCAATAATCAAGTTGAATATGAAGCTTTAATAATGGGACTTGAGATACTTATTGGATTACAAGCTCATACAGTTGATATATTTGGGGATTCCCAATTGGTAATCAACCAAGTAAAAGAAATCTTCAAGTGTCAAAGTGCAAGCATGATACCATATTATGTTGCTACACTGCATTTGCTTTCTTAGTTTCAGATAGCCAATGCAACTTATATCCCAAGATTCATGAACCATAAGGCTACTGATGTGGCTCGAAGGGCCTCAAATTTCAGAAGAAAGGGGAATACCCAAGTGGACACAAGTCGAGCAACATATCAGAAGTTAATACCACCTTTGGCTAAAAAGGATATCACAGTAGAAGTTAACCAAAACAACTTAGAAGAGCATGATTGGAGACATCCAATCATTCAATATTTAACTGGCCTATCTTCGAAGGCCAGTAGGAAAATTAAATTACAGTCTATGCAATATATAGTGTGTAACAATGCTCTTCACAAAAGATGAGCAAATGGGTCACTGTTGAAATGTTTAAGGCCAAATGAAGCATTGACTACTATGGCTGAGGTGCATAAAGGTATTTGTGGTGCCCATCAGTCTGGTGTGAAAATGAGATGGTTGCTTTGAAGGCATTCCTACTATTGGCCAACCATCCTAAAGGATTGCATAGAGTATGCAAAAAAATGCCAGGCATGCCAGAAGCATGGCATGATAAGACATGTGCCAATAGCTGATTTGCATGCAGTAGTGAAGCCATGGCCATTTAAAGGATAGGCAATGGATATAATAGGGAAAATATATCCACCTTCTTCGAAGCGGCATTGTTTCATTCTAGAGGCCACAGACTACTTCACTAAATGGGTAGAAGCTAAGCCTTATAAGGCTGTGGATCAGACTAAAGTTATTGGATTTATCAAGGAATTGATCCATAGGTTTGGCATCCCACAGACCATAACTATAGATAATGAGACTGTATTTGATGGAAAGATGGTAAAATCTTTCGCAGCAGAGTTTGGAATTAGCCTGTTTAATTCCACTCCTTATTATGCACAAGCAAATGGTTAGGCTGAATCATCTAACAAATCCTTGAAAAAAGGAATACAAAGAATTGTGGAAGACAATCCTAGGGATTGGCATAACTTGTTGTTAAATGTGTTGTGGGCCTATAGAACTTCTCCAAGGTTAAGTACAAGAATCACTCCTTAAGCCTTAGTATATGAGCATGATGCGATGTTGTTTGTAAAAATTAATATTAAATCCTTGAGGGCAAAATGCCAGTACCAGTTAACTTCTGATCAGTACCATCAAATCATGTTCTTGGAATTAGAAAATATGAATGAAACTAGAATTTTGGCATTAAATAGTATTCTTTTCCAAAAGAAGAAAGCAGCCAAAAGCTATAATAAGAAAGTCAGGCACATTAGCTTTGATGAAGGTGATTTGGTATGGAAAACAATACTTCCACTAGGAACTAAAAGCCATAAGTTTGGCAAATGGTCACCTAATTGGGAAGGACCACACCAAATTCATAGAGTCTTGCCTAGGGGGGCATAACATCTGAGAAATCTAATGGATATATGCATCCCAAGAAAATCAATGGTAGGTATTTCAAGTCTTACTATCCGACTGCGTGGAAAACACAAGAAGTGTGAGAAATGCTAAAGATAAAAGGGCATGAAGCACTCAGATAACAAGCAAAGATTTCATTTCATAAAGAATTGAGTACACGTAGCCACAAATTGGCCCAAAAATCAATACAATGTTTTAGTTGTTCCCTTACAATTGATTCTCTATTTCTAAGGGATGGGAACAACTAAATGGCTGTAGCCATGTCTTGTCTTTTGTCAGCCAGCCCCTGGTTGGTAATTTGCAACTTCTTGGCATTTCGATCCAAGGCCAAGTTGACTGTTGCTAGCTCTTCTTCTAGTTGAGCTTTCTTCTCCAACAATTGGGATCGAAACTAGGATGCATAGGAGTGTTATCCCTTCAATTCAAACACTTCAGCATGAATATGGGATACAAACTCCTTATCCTTCAGCAGTTTTTCTTCTGCAGCCTTAGCCATTTGGCAAATATTGATCTCAAAATCTATGGTGGCTGCTGCCTAAGATAGGTGGCCTGAAAAGGCCAAATTGGATTACTCGAAGGCCTAGCAACATTTAAGGAAACCATTCTTGATAATAGGCCTCTGTAAAGCTTCCAATGGAATCCTCAAAAATGTTTGCAGTAAATCCAAGCAAGTGCCCAAGTCCACTCGAGGTAAGGAGGCTTCAGCAGTAATAGAGGAGCTCTCAATAATCTCGAGCAAAGAATCAGCAAGAATTAATGGCTCAGCCTCACTGCTTGGTACCCAAGCTGGTGAACAGATACCAAACAAACTAGCCAGTTGAGCCTTGAAGATGTCCATCTCCTCCTCTGACATTATCAGTACAGAAAAATTGCTGGTTGAAGGAAGAGATGGAAATATGGGGATGGGTGAAGAAGTAGAAATTCCCCTCACAGAGTCAATAGTCCTAGCTACCAGCAAGTCTAAGGAAGAAGGACTGGAGCTGGGTGGTTGGAAAGAAGTTGGTGAGCTGCCAGTGTCATCCTTGGTAATTGGAGTATTCTCAATTGGGAGAGGGATAGCCAGGACTATAGGAGGAACATATTGGGATGAAACAAAGGATAGATGAGGTAAATATGGAGTTAAACCCAGATACAAGGAAGGTGGAAGACTCTGTCTCACAAGAGGAGAGGAAAAGGGCATGGAAGGTGCAGAGCTAGAAAGTGGAAATATTGCCTGAATAGGCACTATCTTCATTAGCATTTCACTATAAGTTTTCCTTTTCTCCTTCTGAGGCTGCTTCCAGTTCTGCAAAAGTCTGAGAAGGCCTTTTATCCACCAATAAAGAGGGAGGGGCCTGTGTCGAAGGAAGAAGGAAAGAACTGATTTCTGCTGCACAAAAAGGAGGGTGTTAATTCCATGCTGAAACCTATAAAGGGAAATTACCACAAGGGAGTGAAGGAGGTTACCAACTTTAGAGGTTATGGTGGTGCTGCTGTTTGGAGAACTGCGAAGGGAATAGTGCTCAGCAATTTGTTGCCTTCTTGCAGCCTCCTTTTGAAGTGCATTAGCAGCAGCAGCTTCATCCCTTAGTATTTGCTGCTATCTCCTCTTCTCAAACCTCTGAAATGCAATGATTTTCTTGAAGTGCTCTTCTTCCACTACTTTGGCAGCTGCCTCATGAGTAGAGTCCCCAAGAAGGTCAGACGGAGAAACTGTCTTTTTTTTTCCTTCTTTTCAAAGGTATTTCTTTCTTCTTTTCTGTTTCTTCTTCTTCTAAGTGAGCCTCATGTATCTCCTCTTTAGGATCAAGCAAAAGTCTTCTTTTCCTTTGTTGTTGCTGCTTGCCTTTGAGAATATTCAATGGTTGAACTCTCTGAGCAAAGTCTTCCTGTAAGGCTCCTGCACTAAAGAAAAGTTATAAGTAAATAAGCAAGGCATCATAAAAGGAAAAGAAAGGGAAAATAGAAATACATACTTTTCTTCGAAGTAGCTCTGGTAACTCTTGGAGGAGGTGAGGCAGCAGGAGCAGACACAGAGACAGCAGGAGTAAGAGTTGGAATGACAAGGGCAGTAAAAGCAGTACTAATGGTTCCAGTCTCTTTAGACTTAGCTTGAGAGGGTACATCCAGCCCAACCAACAAATCCCAATGAGAGATGGCTAGAAGCACCTCCATATTAGCTGTCCACCAATTCTGGTACCTATACAATGCAGTGTTGTGTGGGATGAAGGGAGTGAACCTGAATTCGACCAAGTTTTGTATCAACTTGGAAGTTCTTGGCACCTTCAGCTCTCTAGTTGCAAGATTGGTATTAGTTTGGCTACAGAGAGAGACAGGAATTCCTTGGGTAAGCCCAAACTACCTAGCAAATTAGGTAGGGCAGTAAGGTTCAGCAATACATTTGTAAGCTCAAAAGTTCAAGGTACCAATGTAAAGCTCCCTTGGAATCAAAATCAAGGCCCACATATCCCTATGAATGGGGTTGAAACAGGTGTTGTTAGCCAAGAAAGTCCTCAACCATGTTGGCCCTGTGTTAGCCACAAATGAGCGAAAGAATGTGGGAGAAGAGGAAACTAGAAGTTGATGGAAGAAGGTAAGATAATAAGCAAAGCTAGAAAGGTAGAGTGAAACTCTAGCATACTTCATTCCATAAGTGGTAGGGTCTTCCACCAAGAACCTCAGACACCTGGAATGTAAGTCAGTGAAGTACACGAAAAGCCAGAGTTGCAACATCTAGAATGGTCTTCCTTGTTGACATCGAGGGGTTTCTCACAAAACTGAGAGCAAGTTCTCTATACATGACCTAATACATAGGGAGCTAAGGATATCTTCTTAACCGAAGTGAGAGGCTTAGTAAGAGAAGCGAATTCAGGCATAGTCCTCTATAAAGAGGTACAGAATAAAACTTGCAAAGCCAATATAAGAGAAAAGAAAAGAACTCCCGATCAGACACAGGACCTTCCCTTTTATTCTCAGACTTACAAAATCGCTAAAGGAAGAAGTCAGAGGGGAAATATAGAAAGGAACATTAATATCAAGATAATCAGGACCAAAGGAAGTACTAGCGAGCGATAACCCTAGAAGATGGCATATGTCAAGGATAGTGGGGGTCATCATACCACACCGAAATTGAAAGAAATTGAAAGCTGGGTTCCAAAAACAAAGAGCAGCAGGTATGAGAAAAGGGTCTTCAAGAATGGAAAACCTAGCCAATTGAAGGGCGTCAAGGAAACAGAGGTCCAACGTCCAGGTAGGAACAACTCGGTCGTACCATTCCTCCCATTCCGGCCTCTATGTAGGCCAGCAGCGATGGGGACGGTTCATCTTCCAGCTCCCCAATCAACACCACCATCGTAAAGGAGGCATTGACCTTCTAAGCTCGGATACAGAGCAGGAAGTTAGGTGGGGGCTTCTCTAAAAATGGGACCAAGGACAATCTCCCCTTGAGCATGGTGTCGGGCAATAAAGATGCAACCATCGATAGCACACCGTTCCCCGATCTTGTATTTGTCATATTCTTCATTGATAATTCTCCTCAAAGCCACAGATGGGCTTACACGCTCAACGACTGGTATTTTAGAAGAAGAAGCCATTAGCAAGGAATTGAAAGAAGAAAGTGAACAGAAGGGCAAAGAGCTACAGATAAGAGCAACAAGAATGAAAAAGAGACTTTAGACAAGCGTACAGATAAAACGTGAGAAGAAGGGGTTTTAAAACCTTTTTGTCCAAAGTTACCTATTTAACATAACGGGTTAAATAGACCCAAGTTCTAACCCATGTGTGATCGAGGCTTTTATTTTAAAACCCTAAAAACATAAGAAAGAATACTACCTCCGAGCCAGGATGTAGATACCTTATGCAGGAAGGAAACACATTTCAAATACCCAGCTTAGCTTCGAAAGGTGTTAGGCGGCTTCGAAGCCAGTTTTCAAATACTTAGCTTAACTTTAAAAACAAGTAGTTAGCTTCGAAAGGTGTTAGTTGGCTTCAAAGGGTGTTAGTTGGCTTCGAAGCCAGTTTTCAAATACTTAGCTTAACTTTGAAAACACGTAGTTGGCTTTGAAAGGTGTTAATTGGCTTCGAAGCTAGTTTTCAAATACTTAGCTTAACTTTGAGAACAAGTAGTTGGCTTCGAAGCCAGTCTTATACCTTGAATTCAAGCATAGTTAAGATTTGCTCACTTCAAGAATCTTGGAGATGTGCTTTTAAACTTTCCAACAAAGGAAGTTTCCTTCGAAGGGATCTTCGTAATAACCTATACTTAGAATATGGTTCTTGCCTAATCTTTCAGCATAAATAAGCACTATAAAACCAGTTTTTGGTTAAGCATTATAGAAAGTCCAAAGGGCAAGGGACTAATCTTACACTTTTGCTTATATAAGATTCTTTGAAGACAAATAGGGTTGTTCTTAAGAGAAATTTCACGCTTTGAAATACCTGAATCAAGCCTCGAAGCAAGATTGGTACTGTTATTCACACAGATTATATTAACCATATGATTGGAATATGAAAACCTAAGATGAATACCATTACTCCTATAAAGATTTTTATGATTCGCAACATTTTGGCTGCTTCGAAGTTGTCATTCACAAATTAGAGTAAGATATAAAGCCATATTCGCCATGCAAGCATGTAATTGGAATATAAAACCAAATCATGCAAAAGAAGGAAGAAAGCCCCTAGTTTTATTGATATAAAAAGGCCTACTTGGCTACAAATTCAATTTCATAATAATAGGGAATAGAAAAAGCAACAAGTTCATTAAATTTAGCCCAGTAGTGTTTTATGAACTTGTGTTCTTTCTTTATTCTATCCTCCACTCTATCTAACTCCGTTTGCTGTAGTTAATAGGCTCTTATTTTGTGAAAAAATTGTTCAACCTTCACTTCAAACTCTGTCTCCTTCAAGCCTTACTCCATTTCATCCATATCTAAATCATCTCAGTACGCTAAGTCCTTGTTCTTGAAGTCATCATATTCTTCGATAAGATTCTTTACTTTATACTGAGTCTGAATTCGATTGGCTGTGATTTCGTCCAAGGAGTCGTTGGTGGCCAAAGAAATTTTGTACCAATGAAGAAGGAGTGGAAATTGGTTCAAAAAGGATCGAAGCTCTATCTGGGCAATAGGGTTGAGAACATGACCCTGAGTCATAACATCATAGGCCCATTGGAAGTTCTTGAGAGGAATCTCATCTCCAAGAACATTGAAAGGCAAGTGAGAGAAGACAGCAAGCAAAAGCTGAGCTTTGTATCGCTCAAATGCAGTTGGAGGAACTGGAGGTTGGTACGAAGAGAAAAACTGACCCTTGAAGAGAACAAGTTTCAATTCTTCCATCTAATGAGGATTCTAAGGGATAGCAGGTACAGAGGGGTCCATCCCGAAGGAAGAAGGGAACTGGGGGTCATTCACAGTGTTAGGTCCTATCTTGTCAAAATCCCGCGAACAAAACTCAGTGATTGAGTTGTAATTTTCTGTCATTTTTTGACTTCCTCGCTCGAGCCAGGAATTGCTCGCTCGAGCGAAGGACTGCGTCTGAGCAAAACCTGAAAGACATCATTGTGCGCTCGAGCGAAGAACATGGTGGCTCGAGCTAAGGACTGCGTCTACACATAACCTGAAAGAATGTTTTCCTCGCTCGAGCGAAGGGCTCGTGGCTCGAGCGAGGTCACTAGTAGAAATCACGCGAGATGAGCTTCTCGCTCGAGCGAAGGAGACCTCGCTCGAGCGAGCTTCAGAATCCGGGAATTTTCAAGTAACTGGTTTCTTTCAGGATTTGGACTCTTTTTGGTTTTCTATAAGTAGATGGTTTTCTCCTAAAACCAATCTAATTTTTCTAGATCAGATTCAAGGATTCTAGAGTTTTGTTTGAAGTGTTCTTCTGAAAGTTTGATAAGTTTTCTTTGATGTTCTTGAGAGAGTTCTAAAACTCATGAGTTGAAATTCATACATCAAAGAGGTTGATACTTAATATTCAAGAGTGTTCTCTTCGGTGGAATCCGAAGATCATTACGTAAAGTTTCAAAAGGTGTTTGTTTCTTTACGTAGTCGTTAATTCGACAAGCGAAGTTGAGGTGTGGAACCAACTTCAGAATCAGTTCCGTGGCGAAGGCGTGATAAAAGAGTTACAGAAGATTCAGAGACAAATTGACTGGTTTGGGTAATTTGTATGGTTTCTTTGTAACCTTGTAGTCCTTCTGTAGTGGATTGATTAGTGGCGGTTCGCCCGTGGTTTTTGATTACAATTGAAGGTTCTTCAATTGTGGTTTTTCCACGTAAAAAATCGTTTGTGTTGATTTTTTTATTTATTCCTAAAAACAAACAAACTAAAATCACTCTCGTAAGTGCTTGATGATTTTAGATTGAGTGTTTTGGGATTTTTGGCTTTGGAATATTTTAATCCTTATCTAATCACGAATCACATAGGTTTTTCAATTGGTATCAGAGCAGGTCACTCTTTGTTTTTTTTTCAAAACTATAGGAGTGTGATTTTGTGTGACTAGTTTTATGGATTCTATTCGTGAAGGTAACTCGACTCATAGACCCCCTTTACTAGACGGTACAAACTATTCTTATTGGAAAGCTCGCATGAGAGCATTTTTAAAATCCATCGATGAGAAAGTTTGGCACTGCGTTGTCTTTGGGTGGAGTGAACCTACTGTCACTATAGATGGCATTGATATTCCTAAACCTCTTGATAAATGGGACACAACTGATTACCAGAACTCGAGTTGGAACAGCAAGGCTCTCAACTCCCTCTTTTGCTCTGTCACACCTGAAGAATTCCGTCGAATTTGCACGTGTGAAATAGCAAAAGAGGCGTGGGATATTCTTGAAACAATTCACGAAGGAACTACCTCTGTCAAAAGGTCAAAACTTCAACGTCTCACATCTGCTTTTGAAACCCTTTTTATGCGCGACGATGAGACGTTTGATGATTTCTATGCAAAACTCAGTGATATCGTGAATTCCTGTTTCACTCTCGGTGAAAAAATCCCGGAAGCAAAAGTTGTGGGAAAAATTTTGAGGTCTCTTCCCGAGAGGTTCCAATCAAAGGTGACAGCCATTGAGGAGGCTCAGAATGTTGATACCCTCAAGCTCGATCAATTGGTTGGAAATTTGCAGACTTATGAAGCACATCAAATTTCCAAGAAAAAGCAAAAAGAAAGTATGGCTTTCACAAGTACTCATGAGACTGCAAAACCTACGGAGACTGAATTTGATTTAGAGTCTGAGATGACGGCTATGCTTACAAAACAGTTTAAAAAAATTTTAAAAAAGAAGCCTAATTTCAGAGCCCCTATTTCAAAAGAAAAGAGTAATGACAAACCCAAAACTTTTCCACCAAAATTAGCTCATACTACTGAAAAGAAGGTTGTTAGGGGGCCAGGGGTCAAGTGCTTTGAATGTCAAGGGTTTGGCCATATATCCCTTGAATGTCCTACGAAAAAGAATCGGAAGAAAGTCTACACCGTAACTTGGGATGATGAAAGCGGGTCGGAGCAAGAACCCGAAGAACCTGAATCTGGTGAAGATGGGGATAGTGATTTCATGGCATTTTGGGCCACGGTTTCTCAACCTCTTCCAATGCATTCGGAATCAGCCCGTGGTCAGAACTTGCATCATGCTCCCACCTTTGATGGGACCAACTACCTGTATTGGAAAATCAGAATGAGGGCTTTTCTGAGAGCCTTTGAACCAGAAGGTTGGCAAACCATTGAAGAAGATACAGAAAGTGCAGATAATCCGGGCAATCAGAGAGCCCTAATCATTATTCGTGGAGCAATTTCTAATGAAGAACAGCAACGGGTCGTTCACTGCACAAAGGCTAAAGATGCATGGGAAATTCTGAGCCAATTCCATGAAAGAGGAGATCCACCTCCACCACCATCCAGCAACTTATCTGTCTTGGTTGCTAGAGTGGACGAGGTCAAGAAGAATGAGCAGCAAAGAGAGGATGATGAACTATCTGAAGACATTGATGAGATCAATGGCGAAGAACTACAACAAGCCTACGAGAAGCTGTATGAGGAATCTCTGAATTTGTCTAAAACCAACGACAAACTCTCTCTCAAGCTCAAAACATGTGAGAGTGAGAATGTCCGGCTCAAAGGAGAACTCTTGACAGCAAAACAAAATGTCATCAAGATCTCAAGTGACAGGCAAGACTTATGTGGAAAACTTCTATCCTGTGAAACTGAAAGGAATGAACTTCTGAGGGTGTATTCCACATATGAAGAAAAGCTTGAAAGTCTTAAGTTGTCACAAACTGCATTGGAAGAGAAAGTCAGTCAGAAAGATGAAGAACTCCGTATTGCTAGAGCAACAATTGCCATGTGGAACAAAGGTTCCAGATCTTTAGAAGACATACTCGGATCTCAACAAATGGGTTCTGACAAAAGAGGGCTAGGCTATGATGCGACAACTCACAAAGGACAAGCCTCTACCTCACATAACTTGAAGACTCAAGCAAAGGGAAAATTGAAGGTAGATCAAGATGACTCTTTTCTTCATCAAGCAAAAGCAGGCAAGACCAACAAAAGGGAGGTAAAACCTGTTTTCATTTGTCATCACTGTGGTAGGTATGGCCACATTCGTCCTTATTGCTTTGAACTGTTTGGTAAGGTGTCTCAAAAGGGCAGAAATTCTAATACTTTTTGGGTTAGGAGACAACCTTACATGTCTAGGCGGAACACCAAGACTAAAAAGATTTGGGTTAGAAAAGATGATTTGACTTGTTTTGTTGCTCACACTGCTCTAAAAGCACGTGACTCACACATGTGGTATCTTGATAGTGGGTGCTCTCGTCATATGTCCGGTAACAAATCCTACTTCACCTCTCTTGAAAAATATGAAGGAGGAATTGTTACCTTTGGAGATGGCGGCACTTCTAGAGTCATTGGTAAGGGCTCTATAAGTGTTGCTGGTCTTCCCAAGCTAGATAATGCCTTACTTGTTGATGGCCTTAAAGCAAATCTTTTAAGCATTAGTCAAATGTGTGATTCCCATCATGAAGTATTGTTTTCAAAAGATAAATGTGAAATTTTGGATAAAAAGGGAAATACTGTTCTACATGGGGTTCGCACATCTGATAACTGCTATGGGATTCTTACAACTAATGATCTCACTTGTCATTCAGCCATCATAAGTAACATTGACTTGTGGCATCAAAGATTAGGTCACATGAATTTCAAAGACCTAACTAAGATTGCCAACAAAGAACTTGTGAGAGGAGTACCTAAACTAGGTAAGAATTTGAGCCATGTGTGTGGACCATGTCAGCTTGGCAAACAAACCCGTGCTCCGCATAAAAAGGTGAACAGCTTTACAACCAAACGTCCTCTTGAATTGGTTCACATGGATTTAATGGGTCCTACTCGCACTGAAAGCATTGGAGGTAAAAGATACATTTTTTAAACTGTTGATGATTTTACTCGATTCTCATGGGTAAATTTTTTAAGGGAAAAATCTGATACGTTTGATGCTTTCCAGGCTTTAGTCCTTAAAATCCAAAATGAACAGGGTGTTCCCATTGGGCGTATCATAAGAATCCGAACTGATCATGGTCGTGAATTTGAAAATAGTTCGTTTTCGGATTTTTGTGATATGCATGGAATTAAGCATGAGTTTTCTACACCTATTACTCCACAACAAAATGGAGTGGTTGAGAGGAAGAACAGAGTTGTTCAAGAAATGGCTAGGGTCATGCTCCTTAGTAAAAGTCTTCCTCCTAAGTTTTGGGCCGAAGCCCTAAATACTGCGGTTTATGTCATAAATCGTGTGTATTTAAGGCCCGGCACCTTACAAACTCCTTATGAATTGTGGAAGGGTTTGAAACCTAATGTAAAATACTTCAAAACTTTTGGGAGTAAGTGTTACATCTTCAAAGATAGAGAGCCCTTGGGCAAATTTGACTCCCGAAGTGATGAAGGTATTTTCCTAGGGTATTCAACCAATAGTAGGGCTTTTCGAGTCTATAACTTGCGAACTTCATCATTAATGGAATCTATCAATGTGGTTATAGATGACACAGGTGCACCTACTTCAGCAACAAATGAGGATGACAATGGTGAGTCTCCAATCTTGGATACTGAACAACAAAATCAAGGAGAAGCTACGGTTCAATCACAAGAAATTGTCACAGCACCATCCTCACAGGTAAGCTCAAGTCCAAAGAGTGCTCAAAAGGACATCGCTCCTGTTGCTTCCGTCACCACAAGTCCTGAACTTAAACCATCAACAAGGGTGAAACTGAATCATCCAGCTCAACAGGTAATTGGGAGTGTTTCAGATCGAATGAAAACCCGAAGACAGATTCGGGATGAGGTATCACATATGTGTTATGTTTCTTTGATTGAACCTAAGAATGTTAAAGAGGCCTTGCTAGATGATAGTTGGGTTAATGCTATGCATGAAGAATTAGGTCAATTTGAATGTAACAAAGTTTGGACTCTTGTTCCCAGACCTAGAGACATGAATGTGATAGGTACCAAGTGGATCTTTAAAAATAAATCTGATGAGAATGGTACTGTTGTTAGGAATAAAGCTAGGTTGGTTGCTCAAGGCTACACACAAGTAGAGGGTATTGACTATGATGAGACGTTTGCCCCAGTTGCACGTCTCGAATCCATTCGCATTTTACTTGGTGTTGCATGCTTCCTTGGCTTTAAATTGTTTCAAATGGATGTGAAAAGTGCTTTTCTGAATGGGTACTTAAAAGAAGAGGCATATGTTGAGCAACCAAAAGGGTTTGAGGACCCTAAATGCCCTAATCATGTCTACAAGTTAGATAAGGCTTTGTATGGGTTGAAACAAGCCCCTCGGGCTTGGTATGATAGGCTTACTACCTTTCTTCTTGATAATGATTTTCAAAGGGGTAGTGTGGATAAGACATTATTTGTGAAGCATACTAAATCTCATATTCTTGTTGCTCAAATATATGTTGATGATATTGTGTTTGGTTCCACTGCTGATCATCTTGTGAAATATTTTTCGGATTGCATGACACATGAGTTTGAGATGAGCATGATGGGAGAGCTGTCTTATTTTTTGGGTCTTCAAATTAAACAGTCTCCTTCGGGCATATTTGTTTCTCAGTCTAAGTATGCTAAAAATCTTGTGTCAAAGTTTGGTCTTGAGTCTTCCAAGCATGCACGCACTCCCATGAGCACCAGTCTTCACCTTTCCAAAGATTCCTCTGGTATTGATGTTGATCCTACCCTTTATAGGAGTATGATAGGGAGTCTTTTGTATCTCACAGCCAGTCGTCCTGATATTTCTTTCAGTGTCGGTGTGTGTGCCCGTTACCAAGCCAATCCTAAAGAGTCTCACCTTCTTGCGGTAAAACGCATCATCAAGTATGTTAATGGGACCTTGGGGTATGGGGTTTGGTTTTCCACTGATACTACAGCTGAAATTACTGGTTTTTCTGATGCCGACTGGGCAGGGTGTGCTGATGATAGAAAAAGTACATCCGGGGGGTGTTTTTACCTTGGGAATAATCTGGTTTCTTGGCATAGTAAAAAGCAAAATGCCATCTCTCTTTCCACTGCTGAGGCTGAGTACATTGCTGCAGGGAGTTGTTGTGCCCAAATGTTGTGGATGAAGCAAATGCTTCATGATTATGGAATAGAACAGAACACTCTCACTCTTTTTTGTGATAACACAAGTGCCATAAATATTTCAAAAAATCCAGTCCAACACTCTCGCACCAAACACATTGACATCCGTCATCATTTTATTCGAGAGTTAGTGGATGAAGGCCTTGTTGTTTTGGAACATGTTTCTACTGAGCATCAAAAAGCTGATATTTTTACAAAACCCCTTGATCTTCTTCGATTTGAGTTTCTTAGAAAGACCTTGGGTGTAATGTCTCAGTAACTAGGTTGTTTCCTGTTTTTCATGTGAGGTGAATGTGAGTGGTTGACTTACTGTTCTTGGATGTGATAATCTCATTATGATTGAGTTCTGATATCTTTGCATCAAATATTATATGAACACTGCTCATGTTGCATACAAGATCTTTTTCATCTTTGTTCATAGCTCATTTTGAATGCCCATACTCATTTACTTCATGATCTCATTCTGTACACATCCTTGAGATAAACTGTTGCAGGGGTTTCCGCACAAGTGATCAAAGTTCTCTATGGACCACTGACAGTGTTTCTTGTACTCTTACAGAGGAATTGACCTATACTGGTATGTCATGGGTGATGTTAAGTCTCTTAACCATCCACCATCTTATTTCACTTCCATGGTTTCTCCCTCAGTACATGATTTCCGGGCATTAGGAAAAGGCTACCTCAGAGGCACCAACCAGGCCATCATTTTGATTTCATTCTTCTCTGGTTAGGTCTCCATACTCTTGAGCGTGTATGCCACCAGTGAGTGCCCACAAGAAAAAAAAAAAAAAAAAAAAAAAAAAAAAAAAAAAAAAAAAAAAAAAAATGGGGAATCATTGCTTGAGGGGGAGCTTCCGCATTTACTCAACAAATACCCCGTGATTCCCAGTGGTTTGACTTTTCTTTGTGATGGTCAGTTACTCTTATTGGAGGTCCAGCCATCCGATCACTACGAGGATTAACTCTAGCTTTGTGACTCTCAAGGATTGCACACACACACATTCTTTATATGAGCTCTCATGTGTGTTTTTGAGTTATGCATTCTCATGATGCGTGTGGCTTTGATTTAATATTATCTATTTTATTCATGAGCTGTTGTTTCATCTCCTTTCTCAAAATTTCAGGACTCATAATTGATGGATTCTCTTGTCTTTGTGATACAGTCTGGCACTTGGTCTCCTTACTTGTTACAGGGCTTCCTAGGCGTTTGTTTTTATTTTATAAAAAAAAAAAAAAAATTATTATATTTTGGTTTTATTTTTTTTCTCTTCTTCTTGGCTCGAGCGACTGGGTCCTCGCTCGAGCGTGCGTTTGCTACTGCTTTGAACCTGAGAGCTTGTTTTCTTGGCTCGAGCGACCGTGTACTGGCTCGAGCGAACTGTCGCGGATCAGTTTTCTTAAAACAGGGGTCTCTTCAGTTTTAGTTTGCATCTCTTCATATTCTTCTCTTTCTCTCTCTCCTAGGGCTTGTGTGTTGTTCATTGCTGAGGCTTGTTTGAGGGTTTACTCTTGATTTTGGTGTGGCTTCGTTTCTCCTTGCACATTCCTCATCATTGGTATGTTTTTTTTTTGTTTTTTTTATTTCTTTATTCGGATTGGGATTGTGCCTGTGCTCTGCCTCTTTCTCGTATTCATTCTTGTTCTTTGCTACTGATTTCGTTTCTCTTCATGGTCTAGGGTCCTTGGTTTGATTTTTATGCTTTGCATTGCTTCAAGGGTTTCGATTTGGGTTGGTTGGCTTGGTTGTTTATTGGTTTAAACATTGGGGATTTTAGGTTTTTGTGTGGGTCTCATATTGGCATTTTCTTGTTGTTACATTTTTTATCCATATGTGACTGTGAAATTGATTCATGTTTTTAGTCCAGGGATTTGCTCCATATTCTGCGACTGACTTATGTTCATTGTTCATCTAGCTCTGTTTTGATCTTCTGATTGCCTTTTATATAGCCTGGTTTTTCATTGTCTCTCTAATTGGCTATTGCTGTGTTTCTCTACTGCTGCACTACTGTTTTTCTGTTGGCCTGATAACCTCATGTTTGGTTTATGATTTCTGTGATTTGTTTGCCCTGATTTGCTCCATATTTTGCTCATATCTTATACTTATTGTTCTATCATGCTTTCTGGACTAATGGACTAATGTTTTTCTATCTGTGTTCCTTGATTTGGCATTGGGGATTTGGGGTTGCTGGTTTTGGTTCTGGTTACTTTGGTTCTGGTTTCTTTGGTTCATGTCCAGTGTATTGTGTTTTTTTTGTTCATCATGGCAGAGTCTTCTAAGCGTCGAAAAACGACTGTTTCTCGCCCTTCTTACAACACTGTCAAATTTGAATCAAAAGAAAAGGCAAAATTGTTTCGAGAATCCTTTGCCTCTCGCAAAGTTCACCTAGAGCGCAATGTTTTACCAAATGCTTTTGAAGTCCTTCCCATTCGTTCTTTGTTTGATCCATTAGGCGGTGATCAAGTTCTACATTTTTCAGGTCCCCAAAATTTCAGTCTTGTCCGAGAATTTTATTGTAATATTCATTCTATTCAGAAAGAAATTTTGCCCTCTTTTCAGACTTGGGTTAGGAAACACTCTCTTGTTATCAATGAGGATGTGTTTCGTGAGTTTCTTGGTCTTCCTGACATTGGTGCTTGTCATTATCCATTTCTTACTAGGTCAGGTGTCAATTTTGATTTGGTTGCTTCAGAATTGTGTGGTGTTTCCAGGACGTGGATCGCCGGGACACTCATTCAGCAGAATGAGTTGCTTCCGCGATTCCGGTCTTCTCAATATCATTGTCTGCGCAAACATTCATGTCACCACACATTCTTCCCATATTACTCAGGACCAAGGCTATGTTTTATACTGTATTCATCATCGCCTTCCCATTGACCTTCCCGAGATGATTGTTCTTAAAATGATTGGGGTCTTTGAGGGTCGAAAATCTTTAGGGCTTCCGTATGGTTGTTTTCTTACCCGTTATCTCACTTCCCTTAATGTTCCTATTTTTGAAGATGATGAGTTTGCACATCCTGTGAAACCCATTACCAAACTCACAGTATCACAGAGTCAGGCTCATGTGAGGGGGAGTGGATCCGGGGTTGGGGATTCTCATGCAGGTGGTCCCGGTGTTGCGGATGATGATGATCCTCTTGCCGAGGAGGAGGAGGTTGAGGCTGCGCATGCAGGACCAGCAGCAGGTACTCATGGCTTGGATCCGGCTCTTGCTCATCGTCTTGATCTTATCGATGCGCGCCTTGACGCGCAGAGTGCTATGCTGACACAGATTCTCTCTCTTCTTCAGCTGCAGCATCCTCCACCCTCTTCATAGTGTTTAGTTTCTTGGTTTGTTTTTCCACAGTTCTTCCTTATACTGTATATCTTGTTTTTGTCTCTCTCCCGGCCAAAAAGGGGGAGATGGTTTCCATGTCCATCATGTTTGGTTTGGAATGTTTTGGATACATGTTTGGTTTGGATATATTGGCATGTTTGTTTTGGATATATTGGCTTTAGATATATTTGATATGTTTTGGGTATATGCATGCTTATGATGGTTATTTACAGCTCTATAATGAACCTGTCTTGTTTTTTTTTACAGTATGATCAATCTTTTTACAATTCTGGTGTGCAGATTGGATGGTTCTCAAGTTTGGCTTCATTGTTATTTTTTTCATCATCGAGTTGTAATTTATTAGATTATTGGATGAGTTGTAATTATTTTGTCCCTTCTTTGAGGTGTATTGTGGTCAGGAAATTGTTTAGAAAGTTTTGTCCGGGTATTGACAAAGGGGGAGATTGTTAGGTCCTATCTTGTCAAAATCCCGCGAACAAAACTCAGTGATTGAGTTGTAATTTTCTGTCATTTTTTGACTTCCTCGCTCGAGCCAGGAATTGCTCGCTCGAGCGAAGGACTGCGTCTGAGCAAAACCTGAAAGACATCATTGTGCGCTCGAGCGAAGAACATGGTGGCTCGAGCTAAGGACTGCGTCTACACATAACCTGAAAGAATGTTTTCCTCGCTCGAGCGAAGGGCTCGTGGCTCGAGCGAGGTCACTAGTAGAAATCACGCGAGATGAGCTTCTCGCTCGAGCGAAGGAGACCTCGCTCGAGCGAGCTTCAGAATCCGGGAATTTTCAAGTAACTGGTTTCTTTCAGGATTTGGACTCTTTTTGGTTTTCTATAAGTAGATGGTTTTCTCCTAAAACCAATCTAATTTTTCTAGATCAGATTCAAGGATTCTAGAGTTTTGTTTGAAGTGTTCTTCTGAAAGTTTGATAAGTTTTCTTTGATGTTCTTGAGAGAGTTCTAAAACTCATGAGTTGAAATTCATACATCAAAGAGGTTGATACTTAATATTCAAGAGTGTTCTCTTCGGTGGAATCCGAAGATCATTACGTAAAGTTTCAAAAGGTGTTTGTTTCTTTACGTAGTCGTTAATTCGACAAGTGAAGTTGAGGTGTGGAACCAACTTCAGAATCAGTTCCGTGGCGAAGGCGTGATAAAAGAGTTACAGAAGATTCAGAGACAAATTGACTGGTTTGGGTAATTTGTATGGTTTCTTTGTAACCTTGTAGTCCTTCTGTAGTGGATTGATTAGTGGCGGTTCGCCCGTGGTTTTTGATTACAATTGAAGGTTCTTCAATTGTGGTTTTTTCACGTAAAAAATCGTTTGTGTTGATTTTTTTATTTATTCCTAAAAACAAACAAACTAAAATCACTCTCGTAAGTGCTTGATGATTTTAGATTGAGTGTTTTGGGATTTTTGGCTTTGGAATATTTTAATCCTTATCTAATCACGAATCACATAGGTTTTTCACACAGATTCGAGCTAGTCAGAAGAGCAAAGTTTTTCCTTCTTAGCCAAAAATGACGGATTAAATCCCTGTGCTTTGTCTGGATGAGAAGACGTGTACCACACCACAAGCAAGTTGTCTTCCAAACTGCGTTGGTGATCAATGGGTATATAGGGATAAACCACTGAGCTCCGAGCAGAAGGAGGAATGGAAAGGGGATCATCAAATTCAATAAATCGATGATGAATCTGCTCCCTTAGTTGGGGTTCAGCAAGTGTTGACCAACTTCCCTAGCCAGTGGACTTGGAGGACGAAGAAGCAGCTCCATCCCATACAGAGAGTTGTGGGGCATAGGAGAAGCTTCCAAGATCCATTGTTGCAAATGCTTGGTCCAAAGGTTTGTAGTTGGTAGATTCTTGGTCCAAAAGTTGGTAACTTGCAAAAGCTTCCATGACTTATATAAATGGAGGTGAATAATTGTAGCCAATAAATGCTTTAAGGTTCTTTTGAGGCCTGCGATCATCTTCCAAAGACTCCTCATATGCTCGATCAATGTAAGAAAAGGTGTGATTGGCCATTGGAGATGTACCAATCTTTTCGCCTACTCAGTGAATGGAAGTGCAAAGCACAAGGATTTAATGAAGTTCACTACTTCATTGTTCAAAAAGTGGTTACACTTCCAGAATATACAGAGTCCATGCACGTCCTAGGACGTGGGTCGATTGCACTAGTCCACTAATATCACCAAGTATTGGGTATATTAGTGCGGGGGGTAATGTTGGTTGTATAATTTGTAAAAGCCAATCACAAAGTGACACATGGCACCTAAAGAGCAATTTGGAAGATTAATGCAAGTCTCCAATCAAAGATAGACGCGTGGCAATTCATATTGGTAATATCAGATCTACGTGGCATCAGAATAGTCAAGAAGCACGAGATGATGTTGCCTGACGGTTACCTACAATTCAAATTCAAAAGGGAAGCCTAACTACAAAAGAGGCGTAGTGGAAGCTAGTTGAGCGAAGCCATGACCAGACATCGTGGAAGCGTGGTTAGAAGGCCACTTCGACGATTATCACTAAAGAGTATAAATAGCAGAGAAAGCTAAACAGAAAAGGACCTAGACTCAGATCCAGAAACCGGTCATTTACTTCATATTTATATTTCTAGTTCTTTACATTTTCAGCATTTCAATTCCTGTACTGCACTTCATTTCCTAAGAGTAGTTCTCAAGTAGTCGATGCTGTAAATCTTTTCAAGACTGGGTCATTTCATTGAAAGTTCTTATTCAAAGTTCTTATTCATTCAATGAAATACTTGTTATTTCTTATAAATTTCTCCTAAAACTACCCACCAGTAAAAGTCATCTTCATTGAGGCTGAAAGAACTTCAATACAATTGTTTGGCAATTATAAATTCTGTAAGGACTTATTAATCCTTACTGGCACATTTAAAATTACACAATTACCCTTCGAAAGCCAAAAAAGCCAACAGTAATCAACCTTCAAAACAACTCTTGATGCTTCGAATGTATCTTCGATGCTTTGATTGTATACATATAAGTCACCAAATGTTCACAATTTTGTCGGTTGAATATAAGAGCCATTGTTCGACTACAACCGAAGCACACATACTGTCCTTATTTTGTGCCTTAAAAAAAAACTATTGGCCATCAATTTGAAAAGATAAGTCATTCTCAACCACTGATTTAAATGTATAGGCTTTTTCTAGCCAATTTCAACATTTCAAACGGCTAAGTTGTTCTTTAGTCCATCAAACTCGTCAAAACGATGCTTAAAGATGATTGTTTTATTAGCCATTTCATCAAAATTAAATTTTGATGTAAACCACAAATCCAAAAAGGATTTTGAACATCAAGAACCATAGTACAAGATGTCCTTAAAAATTCAAACAACTTAACATTTTGAATAATTTTAAAAAATTCATATTCATGAACATTAAATTGTTCATCATTCTTAGTCATGTTTGGCTTGAGAATATGTTCTTTGGCCAAATAACTTTCATCATTCATTGACAAATGGGGTTGTTTTTCTATTTTATCCATTAATGGATTATGAAAATCCTCCATGTGTGTTTCATCGTTTCTTGGTCTATTGGGTTGTTCCATTTTAGCCATTAATGGCTTAAGAAAATCCTCCATATGAGTTTCATTATTTTTTGACTTAATGGGCTGTTTCATTTTAGCCATTAATGGCTTATGAAGATTTTTCATAGATATCTTATTTCCATGGTTTGACTCTCTAAGAATGGGTTTTTCAACCCCCTGAGTCTTATATGGAACATTATTTTTAACCATGTTTGGCTCAACAACATGCTTTTTAGCCATGTTATTTTCATGAATTGGCTCTTTAAAAATGAGTTTTTTGACCCCCCAAGCCATTGATGAAACCAACTCTTTGCTTTTGCTATTTTCAACCATGGAAAAATTCTAAAAAAATTCACTAATTCCGGCCATTAAAGCCTCAGTTAAAGACTTGGTAGTGAGAATTGACAACTCATCATTCCATTGGTGAATTTCCATATCAAATTGATGAATTTCTCCAATTAAATTGTGTCTTTTTTCTTCTACCAAATAATATTGTAACGGATGAAAGTTTATTTTATTAAGAAAATAGATCTTTTCTTGAAGATCCAAAATTTTCTGTTTATGCCAAAAGATTTCATCTAGGCTATTTGGAATGGGCGAATCCAATTTATCTTTCATCTCTTACACTTGACATCCCACTGGACGTGCCAAAAATTGTTGGCTTATTTTTCCTACGAAGGAAAATACCATAAATGCGAGCGTGCTAGCAAAGATTGAAAAATCCTTACAAATTAAATTCAAACCAATTATCAAACGATTGTGTTGACGGTTCTTTTGCCTCAATGAAGAGGACTTCAAAATTGCCAAGTGTAGAGAAAAGAAAAATTAAAAGAAGAAGGAAGAAGATGAAGAAAAATGATTGAGTGAATAATAGGGGTGATTGAGTGAATAATCAAGGTAACAATTAATTACCTCTACTCCTGTGCTTTGAAAAGGAAGTACATAAAATTACCTCTACTCCTATACTTCGAAAAAGAAGTGTTGAAAATAAAGTGCAAGAAATATAAATGACAAGAAAAAATAGAAATCAATTGTCTTTGATTTGAGTTCTGAATCTTTACAATGTAGCCGTGAATGGCTATTTATAGGAAAACATTTGTAGGAAAAAACTACCTAAAACTACTCACTTTCCACCTCCTCCATTTCATCTCCATGATCTTCTATAACTTCCTTCAACCTCCACGTCATGCTCCATGTTCTCTACTTTGTTCTCCATCATCTTTCCATATTTCATAACTTCTCATAACCTCCAAATGAGTAGGAAGGTGACACATGTCCTGCAATTAAATAAATAATAAACAATAAAATTATAGATTTATGGTGCCAACACTCCTTTACCATTCATTATGCCCCCTCATGACTTCAATCACTCAACACAAATAATCAATACTCTATTTTCTCTATCAATTATATTACTATAGAATACCACATGACTATTTTTCAAAACTTGATACACTACTAGAAATATGACTTGTTGCGTCTATTTTTTTGCGACTGATTATTTGGCCATCATAAAAAAATTACTTTTTATATCAAAATCTCATTTTACTTGACCTAATTGTGTTCTTAACCCCAAAAAAAAAAAAACCCAAATCATGTAAAACTTGACCTATGTCCCCCCCCTCCCTTTTTCTTATTTCCCAAATCTAAACTCTCTCTCTCAAAAAAAAAAAAAAATTCTCTCTCAAAAAAAAAAAAAAAATTTGTCTCTTGCTCGACTCTCTCTTTTGAATCTCCACTCTCTCTCGCTTGAATCTCACTGTCTCTCTCGCTCGAAAGTGAAGATTTGGAGATTTAATCGATTCATAATCTTCTGTTGATGAAGATTTGAAGATTTCAATCTGCTATTGATGAAGATTTCGATTGATTCATAATCGGTAAGCGTAAACACTTCTCTTTGTCTTTGTCTATAATGTTTGACACATTTTCATCGATTCAACTCTCTCTATAATGTTTGACACATCTTCATCGCTTGAATCTTACTCTCTGTAATGTTTGACACATCTTCATCGATTAATCTATAATGTGTAAATTGAAAATGAATGATTGATTAATCTATAATCTTCATCTTCATCTTCATCTTCATCGATTACTTTCTATAATGGTTGATTAATCTGTAATGTTAGAAGGTTGATTGAATAATAATATAATAAATCTCTCTGTCTCTCTCTGTAATCTAGCTCTCCTCTCTGCTCTTCGATACTCTATATATATATACATATATCCATGTCATGTATCATGATTGAATAAGGCATTTTTTGGTTCAACATTGAGAAATATTTTAGCTCGTAACAAATCCACTTGCTCTCGAGAACCATGCATGTAATAGGTAAGGTTTTGAGCTTAGATTTTATTTACTAGATGAAAAATGCTATAAAAACTATACAATTATTTCAAGCAGAATGATTTGGCTTATTTATAGCCATTCAAAGAGTTGATCATTATGATTTATATAACTACAAAAATGTCACCACCACAACATTCTGTAGGACTTTTTTGTATAAAATTTCTGTAAACTTAACATTTTCCTTAATAGCATATATGTACAAGACCATTATAAAGGCATAATTAACATGCAAAACTAGATAGATAATTTGACATTTCATTTGTTAAGCAAAGAAAAACTAGGTCCTGCAAAATTGGCCCTCTTAATGAACCTCCCTTTCATTCTGGGCCACTTCTCTACATTCAATTTCCGAACCTCATACCTTATTTTCTTCAAGAACCTCTTATGCCTCCATTGTTGTGTGTCCACCAATCACTCCTTTATCTCTATATGGATTGTGAACTGCTCCACAACTACCCTGAAAGATTGGCACACAAGCACGTTTAATTACATATTTAATCACAAAAACTAAATACAAAACCGAACACAGGAAATACACATTTCAATTGGTGGGTTTCAATTCTGAGAAAATCTTGCCTGATAATATATTTTTTGTATCTGATTTTATGTTTAATTTATGTGCTTCTAGATGCTTTATATATATATATATATATGAGGAGCAACTTTCCTTATACAGTTATTCTTGTCTAATTTATTCAGTGTTGTGCTGAAACGTCCCAAGTCTTACACTTTTGCATTGCCATCATTGTTTTTTATTTAATTTTAAGATGTTTAACCTCTTCATTTATGATTATGTAAACTATAATAAGATTTTTAGGTGAAAAACTTTCTTACTGTTAACTTGCTTTGGTTTTTCTGGGAAACTACAATTCAGTATAATTTTTTTTAAATTAAGTTCAGACAAATGGTAAACTTTATGAACATAAATAATTAAAGTTATAATTTTTTCATGAATCTATAATTATTTTGTGAAAGAGCCACTGAATTGTAATTTCCACTTGTTTTTTTTTTTTTAGTGAGAACTATGGTATTGTTATTCTTTTCCTCTTTTTGTTCCCAGATTTCCAAGTTTTGAATTTGAAGCTGCTAACCAATGATGACAAATTGTAAATTAATTGAAATGCAAGTTTTTAATATTTGTCGTGGTGTTGAAATTGTTGAACTAGGACGGTTTGAGACTTTGCACTTTGCAGTACATTTGTATTATACATTTGTTTAATTGTCATTCGTATCACTTTGTATATTTATATTTATCAATTAAATTAACTGAACATAAAACATTTGAAATTGGCTTTCATTTTTATTTTATGATAGAAAAATTTCATAACTTTAATGGAAATAAATAACTCCCACTGGTGTCCCTTTTGTCTTGTAAAATATTTGGCTTCTTAATTTTTTTGCTTATATATTTCTCTAGTGTTTGTGGATGATGATAAAAAAAAAAAAATCACAATTATCCCTATCTGATATATTTGTGCTGACCTTTTGTGTTCTGACACAAACACTTTAGTTTGTTTTCATAAGCCAATAATTGTTTAGCTATGACTAGAAAGGGTACATATGTGATATGCCGAATGATAATTGGATTTGAGTGGACCTATATGATATAATAAGACAATGTAACAAGAAGCCAAAAAACTTTTCTAGTCCAATAAATTCAATCTTAAATGTGCTTTCAAATGGTTTGTCTTTACAGTTTTTGTATTGATTGAAATTGTTTCTATATCAAGTCTCGATGGTTATATGGGTTTGTTTTCATGATTGTCTTTGTGTTTTCATGTTAAATTGATCGACAGTGCTCTTTTGTCATTGGTTAGCCAATTATTTTATTAGCTTGATTAATTTATTATGTAAATTTTGTAAAGCAATTTGATTAATAATCCATTCATATTATTTTATACTTTGGATGATTTTGTTATTTTTGGTGCAGTGTTTAAATAAGATCCTCACAATTGAGTCTTAGGATTGGTTGTTTCCAGAGAGGTGCTTTTTAATCTTTGAGAGGAATTGTTAGGTATTGTCTTATGTATTGCTTCTTTTTATGGGGAAAACTTAAGCTTTATTTTGAGTCATACATTTTCCTCAACTTTCCTGTTTTTGATCTCTTTGTGGTTGGTTATTTTATGTTGCACTTAGATGAGATTTATGGAATTAACAAGTAACACCACTTGATATGATGAGGCCCACTGGGGAAGGGTAAATAATTGACAACCCTTTGAAAGCTCTAAAGGTCTTTAATTGAAGTTAAAAAATATCATGAAAAAATTATTGTTCTTACAAACTTTTTATTCTAATATTTCTTCTTCTTCTTTCAGCATAGTACTTACATTTGTGCTTATTTATTTGTTATTTGATGTTTAAATTTGTTTGCTTTAACAGGTCCAGCTTTCTTAGTTGATGTTCTGAGGGACAAGAATATATTTATGTATATTTGCAGGGAGTGTTAAGGGAGTAGTTGATATAATTAAGTGGGTGATATTGAGAGCCAAACTGAGATTTTTTTTTTTTTTTTTTTTTTTTTTTGAGTACTTGAATCTATTAGTATTTTGTATACATACTTTCAAGGATGGTTAGTAGATATTTGTTTTTGCATGTATAGAAGTTTGTACTCTCATATATATATATATATATATGAGAATATAGGTTGCTAAAACATTGTAAGCCTTTTTTTAAAAAAAAAATTGCAACGGCAACAAGATGGTCGCTAATACATTGTAGACATTTTTAAAATTTTTTGCGACGGCAAAACATTAGTCGCCATAAGTAGATTAGGCGGTCGCAAATAGTTTGCGACTGCTATTTTGTAGTCGCAAAAAGTATTCACGACCCTCATTTGCTATTGCATAGGCCGTCGTAAAATGTCTTTTACGACTGTATTTTTATCATTTGTGACGGCTTATAACTGTCGCAAAAAGTATTTTTAAATTTTTTTTTGTTGTTTTAGTAGTGATATGAGAGGGTGAGTGCCCAATTTAAAGATGTGAACTATAATAATTTAATGAAGATATAATTATCATTAAAGAAAAAAAAGGTAAACAAGCCAAGGTTCAAAGGAGTTTATATTTTCACACATCTATTCATTTTTGCGAGGCGACTAATGACAGTCTTCAAGCTATCAATAAGAAATACTAAATTCTAAAAAAATTATATTCTCAATATATTCTTTCCATATCTTAAATTTTTTTTTTTTACAGACGTTAATATATTTTTATACACATTTTCAACACTAATAACAATCGGAAGTTCTGTTTTTAGCATTTCTCTTTGATAAAATATAAAGTAAAAATTTGAATTGTTTGAGAATATTTTAAAAAAAATTATTAAAAAAACGTATAAAATGTGAAGAAATAATAGAAAGGTTTTGTTAACGTATGCTTTTAGGGTACATGTTAATATATTTTGTTCGTCTATAAGTCATGTATGAAAGTAAAGTGTAATAAAAGATATATAGTAATATTTTTAAACTTCTTTATATCATGTACTTTTAAGGTCATATTTGTTTACCGGTGTGGGTGGCTGGACTAGATTAATATGGTTGTTGTTCCCATCCACAACTTGTTTAGTGTTGATTTGGGAGGGGAGGTTGCTAGTATTAGAAATTCCGCTTAGTAGGGGGGTTAATTTGGGTGAATTTTAGATGGGATTAGAAAAATAGTGAACGGATTGAATCTATTTTATATAAGAATTTTACTTTTTAAATTTTTTTTACCAAGTGCACCTGTTTGTTTTAGTTTTTTTTAATATAGAAATAATTTATTTATTTATTTTATATAAAAATAATTTAACAATCCCATCACTAACCATCTCCTACACTATCATCAAAATAAATGCACTTTTATTTAATCCCTCACTAACAATCCTCACATTAATAATCTCTTCACCTATGTTACACGGACGCGGATACGAGTAGCGGGTGCGGGTGCAGATGCGTATCTAGGGGTCGGACACTTTAAAATTAAAAATTAAGAATATGTGGATATATATCCAAATTTGGATACAGGTACGGGGATACGTTAAATATATATATATATATTTTAAATATAGTTATTAAGATGAGTTATATTATATAAATAACAAATAATTATTTTACATATATGTGTTTATTTATTTTATTAATATATATAAGTATATATTATCTTATAAATATATTATATGTTATACAATAATTATTATATAATATATAATAATAATTGTTATTATTATAGTTATTATAACAATAGTTATTAACTATTATTATTTTATATAGATATATACGAATGGATATAGATAATTGTTATTATTATAGTTATTATAATAATAGTTATTAACTATTATTATTTTATATAGATATATACAAATATAGATGTGAATCAGGAGACAGGGACGAGAGAGAGAGAGAGGGAGAGAAGCGAAGCGAAGGAAGCGAGCGATCGATCGATCGATCGCGATTGCGATCGTGAGGGAGAGAGAGAGTTGTCTGGGGGTGTTCGACTGTTCAATCGACTGATGGAGCTTCGATCTTCGACTGGATCGACCGGATGGAGCTTCGATTGGAGGTCGTCGATCTTTGAGTTCCACTGGATCGATTTCAACCAGGTTCTCTCTTACTCTCTCCTCTTTCATTTCTTTTGTTGTCTGTAAAGAGCCGTGTCCGAGAGAGAACAGCCGAATCCGACACAGATCCTACACCCGCACCCGTGTCGTGTCGTGTCAACATGGGTACTTCGCCCCAAAGTGTCGAGTCCATATAACACAGCTCTTCACTAACCATTCTTTCAGTAATAATCTTATCCAACCTAATTCGCAAAACAAACGTAGCCTAAGGATATTTATTAACAAGTTACATAATAAAATATCTTTAACTCCTTGATTTTTGAATAATTTTTTAACTTTTTAACTAACTTAGGCTTATTTTGACAATTCAACTAAAAGTCATTTTTTTTAGTTTTTTTAAGTCATATTATCTCTTTTTTTTACACTTTTTTGTAAAAAAAATTTAAAAATTAACTTTTAACCTACTTTCTAAAACATTTCTTAGTGGCTTTCTAAGTATTGTTATATTGTGTTTGGTTGATGGAATTAAATAAAAATTAAAAAATAATATATATATATAATATAATTTTATTTTATTTACCATTTTATTTTATTTTATTTAAAATTTCAATCTAAATATATAATTCAAACGCTGCGAGACAAAGCTGAATCAATTCCGGAGAAAGTAAAGTCATCACGTCAATTGTCAATGGGGAAATCTTCGTTAGGATATCTCTAACGATTTATCTTTCTTTTTTTTTATATTAAATTTAAATAAGAATTTGAACAAAAGTTTTTTTTAATATCACATATATCAGTGGAGTTTAATCAAATCATCATCAGTCAATTTTTTTATAAATTTTTATTTTGAGATGGTCATTTGGAGGGACTTTTGATAATGAAAATCCAACGATAATGAATAATAATTTGATAAAAAATATATCCGTCCTCAGTTTAATAAAAGATTTGAAAAATTTTAGAATTGATAATTTATATGATGAACGGTTAGAATTAAAAAAAAAAATTATCAAAATTAAATTTAATAATTTATTTAATAAACCATTAGGATGCTCTTCTAAATGATGGCAGGCAAAATGTAATAACAGATCCAAAGGTGGTTGCAGGCAAAAAGTAATAAAAGATCCAACGGTTGTTGCAGGGTTCTTATGCTTTATAAAAATGCATCAACGGCTTTGATTTACGGATTCAAAGAAACAACAAAGTACGATTCCCTCCTACTTTTGATCTTGGACTTTTTAAAAGATAATAGGAATATTCACCCAATCTTAAGGCCTTGTTTGGGAAGACTAAATAAGTGTACTTTTTGTCTTTTTGGACAAAAAAATTGAGGTTGAAAATATGGATGTTTGGGTTAACTTTTTGACTTTTATGGAAAAATGTGTAATAAAAAATTATGAAAATTGGTTTTTAGAGGAAAATTTGAATTGGGAGTTGTGCAGCCGTAATTGTTGACTTTTGGTGAATAGTGTTAACTTTTTAACTTTTTGAGTAACTTTTTAGCTTTTTGGATTATTTGGCTCTTCCCAAACAAGGCCTAAATGTTGAAATTGTAATTTAAATAGTCTCAAAATTTTTCTTACAAAAATGATCCGGACCCTCCTTTTCCGCCGGACTGATTAGTCAAAAAAAAAAAATTTTTTTCTCCTCCTCCTCTAATCACCAACCCCCACATGTTGGGGGGAGGAGATTGGTGATTAAAGGGGTCTTAATCACATCTCTTTTTCTTAGGTTTATGTTTAGCCTTATTAGATGTGTTAAATTTAGAGGTAGTTTGAGATAATTTAAATAAGTGTATTTTTTAATTTTTTATGAAATATGAATTGGGTATGAGTTAGGTTTAAAGTGATGTGATAGAGAGATGATATGATTTAAATAAGATGATATGACTTAAATAAAATCGTGAATTTTTAACTTTTTAATTTTTTTAAGTTATGACAAATAAGATCTTAATTTTTTTTTATTGGATGCTATAGCGGGAAGTAGTGGGTGTTACGGTAAAAAAATAGTATATGTCACATCAACACTCTTTTGATCTTTTAATTTTTTTTGTACATCGAAAAATGATCCAATCTTTTGTTGGGTTTGTATGAATTTGGAGTGGTTGGTATACATCTCGCACATCAATCACTGTTATAAATTTAAATGGGCTCATTTTAAGGTTTATTGTGATGATTCAAACTGCTCATATTTTAGAATGTATCAAGTAAAATATATCTGTAAAAAATTAAGTTACTACAAGAATTTACACATTTGGCGACTAAAATTGGCGACCAAAATAAAATTAGTCTTCAAAAGTGACAGTTTTGGCGACTAAAAAATAAATTAGTCGACGATGATTAAAGTTTCAGCTACTATATTATTTTAGTCGAAATATCTTATTTATTGGCAACTAAAGAAAAAATTTAGTCGCTAAATATTCACTAACAAGCGACGAGAAAACTATTAGTCGACGATAGTCTGAACTTTGGGCTACTAAAGATTTAATTTGGTTGGAAAACTGTTTTGGTGACTAAAAACCTTACTTTTGGCGACTAAAAATTTAATCGCCAAAAGTGCTATTTCTTGTAGTGAGTTAATCTGATATCATTTATCATTTCATCCACTCACATTTGTATTAATGCAAATGTGAGTGGATGAATGGATAAACGATATCCAATTAATTTGATTTTTTACAGGTATATTCTACTTGATGTATTCTAAAATATAAACAGTTTGAATCATTAAAATAGGTCTCAAAATAGGCCAATTTAGGTACACAACAGTTGTTGCTCATAGGGGTGGGCGCGGGTCGGTTGTGGCCATGGAACCTCCAATCCGTCATCCGTCCGCTAAATTGGCAAATTGGAGAAAATCAATCTGCATCCGTCCACCAATCCGGCGGATGTGGATTGAGCGGATTGGCAGATGGATGCGAATCGGTTTGGCGGTTTAAAATTTTATAAATTTTCAATATAATTCAACTTGTGCACTTTCTCAAAAAAAGAAAAGAAAAAAAGAAAGTATTGCAGTTAATGACTTAAAAAAATATTACAATCACTGCATGTCTCTTCTAAAGTAAGAAAGTTTGAAATTTTAGAATATCACAATCACTGCATGCCTCATCCACATACTACAATCACAGCATGCCTCGTCTACATAAGTATTACAATATATGGTTCTTAAAATATAAAAACAATTCAAATCACTAAAACCATGAACAGAGTAGTAGTAGAAATTGTATGTCTCTATATTGTTACATCTATATCTGTTTTTGAAAACAAAAACCAACCAGCATATATCGTATTTTCTATTTATTATTTTTAGAGATAGATTTAAAATCCAAAAAATATAGATAAATAATACGTTTATTTTTTTAATTCAAAAAAGATATTCAAGTTGAAAACTTTTTTTCAATAGAATATTTAAACTCTTTTTTAATTAAAACCACAAACAAAATATTTAAACAAACTGAAAACACAAAGTCTTATAAATTACTAGGGGTGTTCGCGGTTTGGCAGTTCGGTTGCGGCCAAAGGAATCTCAAATCCGCCATCCGTCCGCCAGATTGGCGGATTGGAGAAAATTAATCCGCAACCGTCCGCTCGTCATCACGCATCCGTCCAAAATGCGGCGGATCGGTTCGGTTTGGTCTGTTTTAACGGATCGGAATATCCGCTGCTCACCCTTAGTTGTTGTGCGGGGTACATAGCAGCCATCCCAAATCTGATTTTTATTAGGTGTTAAACTAAAAAAAAGTGAATGCTATTGTGTAAAAAAATACACTATAACTTCTTTTAGAAATCTTCTCTATGATGGAATATGTCACATGGCACATTAAAATTTTGTTGAGTGTTACTGATTGGTATATAAATATTACACATTTAATTCAATAACATATATTTTATTTGTCTACTAATTTAAATGTAATTTTATATATTTTAAATGTTTATACATAAATTTGTATAAATAATATATTTTAGATATTTTATAAATTATATTATATTTATTATAAAATAAAAATAAATAATAAATCAAAAGCACGGGAACAATTCCAGCAACACATCATTCTCCCATCGCACCATCCAACTCCAGTTTCTTTTCTTTTTTTTTTGGCTGATAAACATGCCGCCTTGTAAACTAAGTATGAAGTTAAGTCCTAAGATGAAAGGATGGTTTTGTCTAGTATTTCCAATCCAAACTTGAGGTAATGGGAACCATTCTATATATTGAGTTTGAGAACCTAGATGATGAAAATTAATCTGTGCGCCATTGATGCAATGTGTATATGTCTGTTTAGTGACATCGGCTATACTGACTAAAGCTGGGGTTGTTAAAGTTGTGCTCCATCCTGGTGGAAGTATGTGTTGTTCAATATATGATTTACTAGCTCCTGTATCTATCATGGCATCTATACTAAGGGTTTTTTTTACAAATTTAATTACACAAGAGATTTCAACTAAATTTGGTTTGGGTATAACAAGGTAATTAAATGGTAAATATGCATTATCTGACTGTGCTTGGGAGTATTGACTAAAGGGTTGAGAATCAACTAAGTTGACTAATTCTAAAAAATTCATGTGTTCTTCAACAAGTTTATCTTTTAAAGGGTACTTATTGTGAAATTGTTCTAGCTGCTGTTTAAGCTGTCTATTTTCAAGTTCTAAACATTCTATGTCAAAATTAGCTTTGGTTTCTTTCTCACGTATTTGAAGTTTAAGTTCTCTTACTTGTATTTCTAATTCTCTAATTGTTAGATATAATTCTCTGCTTTCTACACTCTGATCTTCTAACAGTTCGCTCTTATTTCTTGATGTTATTTTATGTGTCATGTTTAATTTTTCTAGACAGATTATACATTAGGTTATACTAAATAATAAACACTGAGCTCTCTTATCTTTAGCTGGAAACCAATTACAATAACTGCATCTAGTGGTATCAAATCCTAGTCCTATTTGAAAATTATGTTGACATTCAGTATCTGCATTACATTCCATCATAAAGAAAGTATTATGAGAAGGAGTCATTCCTATTTCTTGGTTGAGTTGTTCTAAAAGATTATCTACATCTGTATCACTTTCTGAATCACTATCTGAATTTATGGCTTCTATTTGATATTCATAATCGCTGACTATGCTATAGACTTTTGAATCATCGCTATTTATGCTAACTATATCTTCTTCTAAGTCTTCTATAATATGTAGTCTTTCTATCTGTTTATTAGTATTAGGCATTTGTTTTTTTGGGCACTTTTTTGCAAAATGATTGGGTTCTTCACATATAAAACAATTGCATTTTTTACTATTGGGTTTTCTAACATATCTTTGTTTTATTTTATATTTTTCTTCTTTGGGTAGTTGCTTATAATTTATCCTATTAAAAATTCTACTTTTCCTAATGAATTTTTGTTTTTTTCATGGTTTTCTATATTTTTTCTTCCAATATTTTTCTTTTCTATATTTCCATATTTTTTTGTATTTTTTTCTATTATATTTATCTTCATATTGCTGAGGAGTATATATTACAATGCTACAAAAATCATAATTTTATTTTTTCAAATCTTTTTGTATTTTAACTTCTATACATTTTTCTCTAAGTCTGTGAAAAGTAAAAATTATCCTAGGTCCTATTCCTAAAGCTCCTTTTATTTTTACTTCTCCTGAGGCTATTTTTGCTGGTAAGTTTGCATAATAAATTGACCATTTATTTTCTATTTCTCTTCCTAATTCTCCTGGTAATTTCCTAAAATATTTATTTCCTATTTCCTCATCAAAACTTTTTCCCGTCCTGGCTGCTATGGCTAAATACTCTTTGCTAAAGGGTACAACATATTGCCAACTTCCTAATGTTATCTAATCTAACTCAGTTAATGCTATGCTTTGGGTGTAATCATTTTTTCTAGAAGGGTCATATCCTATAAGCATTTCTTTTATAAAACTAGTAAAATTCCATGGGTTATCTCCTAGTTCTTTAAGCTGTCTAATTGTCTCTTCATACTTTCCTTTAAAGGTTAAATATATATTAAAAGTTGAATCTCCTAAAAGTGACTCCATATATTCCCACATATCCGTCGATTCAAAGGGATTACTCATCCATGCCTTTACTGCATCTTTTTTTCATTTTTCTATCACTTCCTGTCATATCTGAGGGTCGAATTTGGCTAAATCTAAAAGGGTTCCTTGATTATTGACTGGCTGTAATTGTATACTCATATCTGGTTGTCTACGCTTTCTATGAAATCTATAACTTTTATTCGGATCTACTTTGCTGCGTCTTGAACCAGCTAATGGTCTTCTTCCTCCTACTGCATAATGCATTGGTTCTACGGGATCTTCTACAGTTGGTTGTGTGTTACTAGTTCATGTGCTTTCTGTATTCATGTAAAAAGTATCTTCTAAATTAGATTGTTTTGGTATTCTAAATATTTTGCTAGGATATATTTTATCTTCTATGATATCATCTACATATTCAGTATGAAATTCTTGGTCTAAAAATGTCACTACTTCATCATAGGTATCTCCTCTAGCTCAGTATTCATAATATCTAGTATCTAATATTTTATTCATATCGGTTAGGGAGAAATTCTCTAAATCTATCTCACCAATATTATATATTTATTTTGTGATATTGTTTTTTCTTCTATCATTACATAAAGCTGATTTATGTCACTATGATTATCTTGATTTTCTTCCCTATCTATACTGCTAAATTCATCATCTTCAGATTTTTCTGGTGCTACATACGTATATTGAGTAAATCTTACTGCATAATTTCCATCTGCTTTTTGATATAATAAATTATTTTGAGGGGCTAACCTTTTTTGTTCTAGAAAGTCTCCTAAGTTTCAATCTAATGCTGCATTATCTTCAGAATTAAATTTTTTAGCTGGTAGTGTCTTTATTCCTTTTGCGCCTAATAACTTAACTTTCTGGTCATTTGTAAGTCTATAGTGAGTATTACTTTCTGAGACTGCTAAGCCTAAAAATCCTGTGCAAACTAATAAATTCTTTTCTCCTTTTTTCATTTTGTATCCCCTACTTTTTATTCCTATTTTTATCTTTTTATGAAAGGTCGAGGTTGGTAATAGGAAATCTGGTGTAAAATAAACTATTCCTCCTTTTGAATTCATATCTAGTTCATAGCTACCTAAAATACTTTGTCCTACATCATTAAATCTATCATCATAAAGATATACAAAAACTTTAGTTCCTAAATTTTCTCTAGTTAAAGCCTTAACTCCTACTACAATTAATCCTAAGTGGGTCATTTTAAGATGTTCATTTACTGCATATTTATAGCTTTCTCTGTCTATTAAATTTAGCTCTATTTTTTAATCCTCATGAGTTACACTAATCATTTGTTCACCGTAGTATTTAAATAGATATTGTTTTTTATGAACCTTACCTAGCTTATATACATATTTAGCTGGAATTAATTCTAATTTTTCTTTCTTAAATTTTTCTATTTGTTGTTCTACATCTATAAATTCTTCCATTTTAATATATTCATCTTCGTTACGCTTTTTGCTACTACTTCCTTTTACTAGCTGTTTAAACATCTTTATTTTCTGTAAGTTCTACAAACAGTTTTTTTTGGTAATTTAAGCTTTTCGAAATATTTAGCTATATCTTCTTCGTTTATCTGAGATTGGGGTTTGTTTGTTTGTCCTTCTACTCCTTTTCCTTTTTGAAGTATTATTCTTTCTAAAGAAGCTAAACGATTTTCTAAGTTGTATAGTTGTTCTGATAATTCTTCAAAATTTTCACACAATTTGATTAGAAATAAAATTTTTATATTATTTTGTCTTACTGATATTTTATCTGATTGATTTATTCCTTGATAGTTACTGATTCCTTCTGAATTATTATGAAAATCTTCTGCTTCTTTTAAAATAATCTGGTAGTCCCTATTAGCCTTTTTATCACTACTCATAAACTAAGATCTTATTAGTTGTTCTAAAATTTCTAATTTCTGTTTTAAATTATCTTGGATTTGGTTGATTTGTTTTATTTGTTTAGCTATTTGATTTATCTAGCTATGAGTTTGTTTAATTAGTTGTTTAAATTCTAACTCTATTTGTTTTGAGCTGCTAGTATTTGTAGCTGAAATTAGAGTTTCTATTTCTAACTTAGTGGGAAATTTTTCTAAATTCAAATCTGTTCGTCTTTGTAAAATTGAACTACACTGGGTCTTGGAAATAATCTAATTTTTTATCTTGATCTTTAATTATACTGCGAGTATTACGAAGATAGTCTATAGATTAAGTAAAGAGATTACTAATTTTATCTACGTCCTTTTTAATATTTTCTGTAAAATTAATCTGATAATCTATTATACTATTTAGCTAAGAATTATGTTCACTATGGAGCTGGTGTGTAAAAGTATCTTCAAAATTACAATGAAATTTATTTTTATCTATGTTATGACGATGGTTATAATTGCTGAGTTCTAAATCTAAATATTCTACTCTTTTCATACACAAAATTAAATCCTACTTTAAAATTATTAAAAGCTACTATAATATGAAGTTTATAACTAAACTGTCCAAAAATAAAAACTACTCTATTTCCATAAGCAAAATGCATAAACTAACTTAAACTGTCCTAAAACCGAACACTGCCCTGATACCAATTTTTTTTTTTTTTTTTTTTTTTGGTGATGAGTTAGTGGTCTACCACTATTTTGAAATTGGGCTCAAAATTATCTAATTAATTCTACAATTATGCTAATAGGTCTTCAAGCTGTTGTATGGCTAGCTTTAAGGCTTCTTATTTAACAATTATCTGTCTGTTTATTTGAGAAATTTTTAAACTGTAATTTCCTAGGGATCTGCCAAAAGCTAATGATAAAAGAAACTGATATCTTAATTTTTGATCTTCTAGTTCTTGTATAAGCTCAGTATTGATTTTGATTTTAATCCTAAGTTTTTCTTCTAAGGGCATAAAGTTTTGATTTTTAAGTTCCTTTTATAGACAATATTTCTTTAATATTTCTACTCGGGTTGCTCTCCTTTTATTCTAAAATTCTTTTTCTTTGGCAGAACTATTTTTAGGCAATGTTTGTTTTCATTACATGTACTTCCACCTTGAAGCTAAGCTTCATTCAACATAGTATATTTTTATTTTCTATTTTTTACTTTTCCCTTTCTGCCTACAATTTGCCCTCCAACGCCTAACCACGGCTTACACAGCCTCTTCAGCTAAGGTCACTCAGTAATAAAATAGAAAACAGCAGATACTACAAAGGTGCAAAACATGTAATATTAATGAGCAAACAAGCATTCCATAAACTTAGTTTTTTCAAAAAGAAAATAAATTTTTAGAATAGAAGAGTTACCCTTTTGAAATACTTATGGAAAAAGAGAAACTACTCACACTTCATATTAATAAGGAATATACTTACAAAGATTATATTACAAACTCTGAAATTTTGAAAGACTTAGTACACTTAGAGGGGTTGGAAATTTTTACAAAGTAGAGTGAAGGGAAATTTTTCATTCTGCCTATTCCGTTGGCATGTATGCTAATTTATACAACACAAAAAGAGAATAAAACAAAAATCTAAGACCTAGTCTTGATGGCTTACTCAATCTAGATGGTAAAACTTTTCAAAAATCCTAATAAAGCCTAGTAATAGGCTTTTTGACAAAAATTCCATATATGTTGACATATATAAAGACCATTATATGCATATATATAAAGACAATTATATGCATATTTTGACAACTTCCTAATAAAGACAAATAAAGGGTTAGGATAATGATGCCGGGTACTGCTTTGGGCCCCATCACACATCATTCAATCCTCATTTTTTGACAAAATTTTGATACTATAATTTATTATAAGACACATGTAAAGATTTTCACAGCTTTTCTTTAATGGAGTAGGGTGGGGGGTCATCTGCTCTATCAAAGTAGTGAGTGAAGAAAAATCTTTATCACTGACAGACTCAAATAATTACAGACACAAATATTTACAGAATCTTTTATCTTTTCTTGGTGTGCATTTTTCTGATAATTGAAGAGAAGCCTTATCTTCTACGAATTTTGTCTTCTTTTGCTAAAGTACCAATTATTGATGGCGACGCTTGGATGCTGAATCTTCAAAGCGGATTCTTTGCAAAATTTGAAGAGTCAAAAATCTTGGAACTATTACAAAATATTATATGAGTCTTAATTGTGAAGTGCACCTTTTTTTTTTTCTTTCTTTACCCATACATTCTATCTGAGAGATCGTCCAGGTCTATCGCTGAGAGTTGGTCGTAAAAGTCATTCCCCATGGCTGGTTCATCTTCCCATTGATTATCTTGGTTCTCTTCTTCCATTACTGGTGACTCATGAGAGACGCTATACTGATAGTTAGGATACTAACTTTCATCGACGAATGTCTCTTTGCTGAAGGGATATCCTGGAATAGCTAGGTTACAATATATCTTCTGATTTCTATCTTCGTAGACTAGACGTCCATAATTTCCATTATATGCTAATAGAGGATTATTAGCAAATTTCCTCCATTTATTGAGTTGATCTCTGAATGAAAATTTTCTGCATGGCCAGGGTCTCCGATTGAGAAGTCCTAGGTATCCTGGAAATGTCGAGGTTCCTCTGAAGTACATTTTATGTTTAGCTGGATTGCACCATATTTCTTTCCACTCTAGTGGTCTGCTATCAATTAATGCTTCTACATATGGATGATACTCTTCCATTACACAAAGTACTGAATGAGCAAGTTTATTTCCAAAGCTATCTGTCTAATCAGGGTCTGAGAAAATTATTCTAGAGACAAAGCCATAATCTAACAATTGTGAGGCTGTTAGATAACGCGTTTTGCCCCTAAGCTCTATCTCCAATGGTTCGAATGTTGCTAGATTTATCTGGCAAAGGCAGATGCTGAAATCTAAATTACACTGGCATCGACCAAAATGTTCTGACCTCTTATTACATTTTTCTTCTTCTGAGCAGGGCTGCTCTTCATCTTCGCAGAGATAAGTCCATTGATAGGCTATGCCAGGGCATTCAACTCCTGCTATGGAGAGGTCTTGAAAAAACGGCTGAATAGTGACTAACTCGCTATTTCTGCTATCTTCGGCTAAGGTGTATATATGGGGTTTGAGGTCTTCTATTTCTTGGCTTTTTTCACAAAAAGATCGAATGATAGAATGTCTGAAGAAATACATTCTAGCACTCAATTGTTCAAATTCCTCACTGGTGAGTTGTCTGGTTTCTGGGTTAGGAAAAGAGGCGGTTGCTTTTCCTGGAGCTAATTTTTTAAGCTGATTGGTTAGGGTTCGAATGGTGGCTCTCAATTGTTTTTCTTCGTCTCGGAGCTGGTCTAGCTCTTCACTGACCCTTTTGCCTTTATCCATAATTTTCTTGAAATTTCTGGTAAGGCCTTCACAATGTCTGCATATTTGGAGAGGATTTTGAAAATCTATCTGAGGGTTAGAACTACTGCTTCCAATTATCTGGCTAACTGGAACTCCACTAGTAGCAAGAATGGTTGACTGCATCTTGCCCAATGTGTCCAGGTAATCTTTAGCTATCTAGCTGATAAAATAACTGGTTCCTATTTGTCTTCGGGTATAGGTACTGGCTGACTCGAAATCATAAAATCCTTTTTATACTGAGGTGTGGGAAATTTTTTAACTAAGGGTTCAACTTCTATCCAGTCATGGTAAATACCAGGCTTGGTTCCTTTAGCTACTACATAAAAAGAGAAACTTTTAGACAAAGGTTTATTTTGGATTTTAGAAAAATATATACTAAGAGAGTTTAGGGATGACAGATGTTTAACTAGGTGGTTATGACTGTTCCAAAAGTTATCTAGAAGACACTGTTGAACTGGGTTTAGCTCAATTCCTGTTAATGGTCTGAACTTGTTTCTGCCTTCATGAATGGGAAGAGCGAATCCCCCAAAGTTCATGGTTTTGCTGTTTTCCATTATCTGCACAAAAATCAAGCTGATTATTTTCTTTTTCTAAATAAATTTTCCTACTTAACCAATCTGTTAACCTATTATCACTCCCTTTAATATGTTCAAATTCTACTTTATATCATAGTCCTACTATACAGTCTAAAAATTTTGCCCATCTTCTAGTGCTTAATTTGCACTCGTTAAGTTTATTATGAAATCTAACTATAGCTTCACAATCTGTCCTAATTGTAAAGGGTTTATGTAAAAATAATCTAAATTTATTTATTGCATATACTACTCCTGATATTTCAATATCTAGGCTGGTCATGGTCATGTCTTTTTCTTTAAATTTTTTAGAACTATATCTACAAATGCGTTCTTTATTTTTACTATCATATTTACTAAGTTAAGCTAATAATATTGTTCCCCATCCTGATTGACTTGCGTCTGTCTCTATGACTATATATTCTGATTCTAAGGGAAGTTATAGGTCTGGTAAATTTTTACAAATGTCTTTAATTTTTTTGACTAGAGCTATATCTTGTTGATTGAAATATTTTTGTTCTGTGGGTGTGGTCTTACTATATAGTGGTCTTACTATATAGGGGTCCTATTATTTTACTAAGGTTAGGAATATACATTCGTGCATAATTTAAAATTCCTAAAAATGATTGAAGTTGTTTTGTATTTTCTAATTTATTTGGATAATCTAAAATTTTCTTAACTATGTGAGGTTGTAACCTAATTTTTCCATTTCCTAATTCCATTCTTAAAAATTCTATATGAGGCTTATTTAATACCATCTTTTTCTTGCTAATTATTATTCCATTATTTATGAATTTTTCTAATGCTATATATAAATGTTCTACGTGACTATTTTTGTCTGGACTGAATACTAATATGTCATCTATGTATACCAGTATAAAACTATATTTATTAAATATACTATCCATCTTACGCTGAAATATAGAAGGTGCATTTTTTAGTCCAAAAGACATGACTAGCCACTCATAATGTCCTTGTGGGCAACAAAAGGCTGTCCATGGTATGCTTTCCTTTTCCATTTTTATCTGCCAAAATCCTGACTTGCAATCAAATTTACTAAATATTTTTGCTGTCTATATTCTATTTATGAGATGATCTTTATCTGGTATATTATATTTATCGTCTTCTGTATTATCATTTAATCTTTTATAATTTATAACCATTCTAGCTTTTTCCTCTTTTTATCTCTGCATGATTTCTAACGATAAATGCAGTGCTCCTATGTGGACTATTACTAGGTCTAACTACTCCTAAATCTAGTAACTCCTTAATCTGTGTTCTAAATTCTTCTATATCTGCTGGCGTATGATCTATTTGTGCTGAGGTAATCCTATAATCTTTATTTTTTATATCTAAGCTGGCTAAAACTTTTTTTCTTTCCCAATATTTCATGGGCTGTTCTCCTAAAATCTCTGTTGTTTCAGCTAATCTTATTATTTCATCTAAATCATTTTATGTTATTCTGTATACTGGTTTTTTCTTTAATTTTTCTATTTTTGCAAAAATTAATTCTAGGTTAACTGTTTGTTGAAAATCTTCTAGGTTACAATAGTCTCCTTTTTCTTCAAAATCAAATTCTTCTAAATTTTTTAAGTCATAATTTTCTATATCTAAATTTTCTAAAGAAGTATTTGCTATCTCATCAGGTATATACTTTTGGGCTAGCTCGGGAAAAATATTTCTACTAGGGAATAAAAAACTAGTGGGAACTAAGTCTACTCCTATGGTATCACCACGCTTCGCACGCAACTCTAATGAATGAGCAAAGATGCTAATGGCATATGTTGTGGGTGTTTCTTTTTTTTATTTTTGAGATAATAACTCCAGTTTCTTTTGTTCCTCTCTTTTATTTATTTAATTCATTTGTTTTATGCATGCATTGCATTACTGATGCTTACAAAAGGCAGCAGCATTCAGTAGAGAGGAGGAGCTCGAGCAGAGAGCCTTCAAGTTAATATTTGTTCTATAAATTTGTATAATAATTTCAAGAATGTCTGGCAGCTCTAATTAAAACTACCACTAATTATGTGGCAGTGATACAGTATATGTTGTGCCTCTTTTTTTTTTTTTTTTTTAATTTTTATATCACTAGTGGTGGATTTAAAGCTCTTTATTTAGAGTTCTAAATCATTACTGAATTAATTTTGAGTAGCTAAATATTTTATTAAGGTGGAGAGTGAAATCATGATGGGTGTTTGATGTTTGTTAATTATTTTTTTTATAGTTTTAATGTAAGATTTTATTTTATTTTATTGGTTATTTTATTTGAAAAAGTATTTTACTCTCTATAATTTTTTGATCTATAATTAATTTCGGATATAGTGAATGCTTAGAATTCTCTGCGAATTAAATTACTAATTTTTGACATGTTAAACCAATCAAGTTTTTATGACATCATATTATAGAAAATATTTTTCGTAAACTAAAAATTATTAAACTTTCTGATTGGATTCAACTTTCATATAAATCTCAATTGAGTTATAAAATTAAAATTTTTGGCAAACACCATTTAACTTGTTGTGAGTAAATCTTGTTACCTTAGTCTCATTAAAATTTTTAAAAAAACCACATTAAATTTTAGGTGACCAATTTAAACTCCGCATCAAATCAAAATTTTATAAACTCTTTAGACTTTGGCGATAAATCCCTGTGGAAATGACTTTGGGACCTCAAAAAATTACTATGCTTGACGATGACATTTTCTTATGTTTGGAACCCAATTGGAGTGAACAATAAAAACTGATAAGTAAGAAGAAAAGTAAGTTAAGAACCAATTTTTTAGTTTTTATTTTTAAAAATCGTACAAAAAAAATAGAGAGATGATGTGACAAAAAAAATCAAAAACTCAGCTTTAAACCTAAATGCCAAAATAAGCCTTGTGGTGAAACATGCCACATGCCACATTAGTTTTGTTAGGTGTTATAGTGGAAAAAAAAGTAGATGTCACAGCAAAAAAGAATACAACCGTTTAACAAAAGTTACCAAACAACAGATTTATTAGGGCAATAGAAAAAATATGGAACTGATTGAAATAACTGTTCTTGAGACAGACCTTTTTTGTAATTTTCCTTAAGAAAAAAAGGAAAAAAGAAAAAGAGTAGAGTGCAACCTTTTTTTAATGAAAAAATTTACAAGAAAAATTGCATGGGTAATTATTTTTGCTTGTATGTCATGAATAGTAATTTCTCCTTTTTAAAAATAGTTGTTCGAAATTTTAAATTTGTATGTATTTTTATTTTTAATAAATCCTTTCAATATTTTTATTTTTTTAATTTTAAATTTAATTAATTTATATATATTTAAAAAAGTAAAATATTTATAAAAAGGAATCTAAAAACAATTTAATAAATACAAAAAAAATACCAAAATATAAATACAAAAAAATTACCAAAATATATTAATTTTTTGAGGTTTTTTTTTTGTATTTAGTGAATTTTTAAAAAAATTATTAATTTTTTTTTGTAAAAAAATATTTTTTATTTAAATAGATAGAGTGATTTTAAATTTCAATCAATAATTTTAATAGAAAAATAAAACAAAAATAATTTAAATCATTCGAATTTAAAGAATAATGTTAGAGATGGAAAAAATTATATCAAATATGTCATATAAATGTGAGACTCATATGATATAAATTTCATATCTATATAAAATATTTGATAAAATTTTTATGTTCTCAACCATTTTCAAAATTTAAAACCGTCACTTGAGCTGGAGTGCATGAGTCTATGGCCTAGTTTGGCACCACGTCAAAAGCCAGTTTTTTTTATTAATTTTTTTAAAAATTACTTTTTTATTTTTTTATATATTTTTAAAAATATTAAAAAAATTAATTTTTAGCCTATAAATACACATCACTTCATCTTACAATCACTCATTCCAAGAGCGGGAATTTCAATCTCAGAATCCAAACAGAAACCGAGTGAGAAAATCTTGTTGCTTTTTGTGAGAAAATCTCGAACTCCAAAATTTTCTCGGGAAACAATCATTAATCCTGTTCATCACTTTCCCATGTCGTTGAAAAACTAGCTTTCCCAATCAGCCTTCCCTCTCATCTCTCCAGCCACAGTTCCGAATTTGTTCTTCAATTCAATCTCCTTCCAAATCCTCTGAAATCGCAACTCCTTAATTTATTTTTTCTCAGGAAACAAGCGGAAACCAACTATGGCTGAACCTTTCTCCGAAGTCCGTCTCCCCCAATCCGTCGAATCGATGCTCCATAAAATCTGTATCGAGCAACGTCAATCGCCTCCAGATACTTCGGTCCGAAAACAGCTTGAATTGCTCGGCGAAGAGGTGTCTCTTGAGATCCTCGGAATGATAAGCACACAAAAAATTCGAAAAAGTTTGAGTGGTTTCATAATGTATTTAGCCAAGGACTACGCTAGAGCTCCTACTCAACAAGACATTTATCAATCACCTCATAAACGGAGCTCAGATGATTGCTATAGTCCAGTGAATTCACCAAGTAATTTTTATTTATTTATTTATTTTTATTTTATTTTTTCAATACTGTCTGTTGTGATGATTACCTTTCTCTGAAGTCCGTCTCCCCCAATCCGTCGAATCGGTGCTCCATAAAATCTGTATCGAGCAATGTCAATCGCCTTCAGATACTTCGGTCCGAAAACAGCTTGAATTGCTCGGCGAAGAGGTGTCTCTTGAGATCCTCGGAATAATATGCACACAAAAAATTCGCAAAAGTTTGAGTGGTTTCATAATGCATTTAGCCAAGGACTACGCTGGAGCTCCTACTCAACAAGACATTTATCAATCACCTCATAAACGGAGCTCAGATGATTGCTATAGTCCAGTGAATTCACCAAGTAATTTTTATTTTTTTATTATTTTATTATTTTATTTTTTTATTTTTTCAATACTGTCTGTTGTGATGATTACCTTTCTCTGAAGTCCGTCTCCCCCAATCCGTCGAATCGGTGCTCCAGAAAATCTGTATCGAGCAATGTCAATCGCCTCCAGATACTTCGGTCCGAAAACAGCTTGAATTTCTCGGTGAAGAGGTGTCTCTTGAGATCCTCGGAATAATATGCAGACAAAAAATTCACAAAAGTTTGAGTGGTTTCATAATGCATTTAGCCAAGGACTACGCTAGAGCTCCTACTCAACAAGGCATTTATCAATCACCTCATAAATGGAGCTCAGATGATTGCTATAGTCCAGTGAATTCACCAGGTAACTTCTTTTTTTCTTTTTTCTTTTTCAATACTGTCTGTTGTGATGATTGGAATTTTGCTTACTTTTGGGTTTTCTGAACTGGTTTTTATACAGTTTAGCTCTGTTTGTTTTCTCGGAAAATGAATTTGATGTGGTCCCGCCCGGAATTTCTTTGTTGTGATGATTGGAGTTTTGCTTACTTTTGGGTTTTCTGAACGGGCTTTTATACAGTTTAGATCTGTTTGTTTTCTCGGAAAATGAATTTGACGTGGTCCCCGCCCGGAATTTCTTGTCCAAAGTTTGGTTAGGAGATTAGGATGAGAATGATAGAATTTTTTTTTTTTTGGGACCCTATTTGGTAGTACTTATTTCAGCTTTTAGCTTAATTTAAGCTATTTTGATGTATTTGATTCAGCTTAACAATACAGTTTATAGTTTTTTGTAAGTCAAAAATCAGCTTATTCTTTGAGTGGGAGAGGAGAAACTTAATTTATAAGTCAAAAATTAACTTATGTTCACAATTGTAAGTCATAAACTATTAATTTATAAGTTATAATCACTTTCCACAACTCTACCAAACGGGCCATTTGCCCCCGAAGCTGTGGTGTGGAAGTCACGAGAAAGTTAATATTTTTGTACAACTCTTGATAGCTTGGCAATCAAATTTTTAGTTTATTGCAAAAACATATACAAATAAAAAGAAAGCTTAAGCCTGCGTTTGGTTGTGTTTTGTGAATGTGATTTGAGAGTATGAGTTGTATTTTGAGTTTGTGTGTTGTAGAATTCTGATTTGAGTGTAGAAAATTTGTTTGGTAAAGAGTTTTGAAAATAATTTTGGAAAAGAGGTTTGATTTGAGTGGGGAATTATTGATGTGACATTTGATATGTGATACAAAAATTTACAACTCATAACTAAACATACAATTCAAAATTATTTTAAAGCACATAAAAAATTTAAAAATTTTCAGAAAATATTTTTCCCGATTATATAAATGAATTGCAAAAAAAAAAAAAAAAAAAAAAAAAAAAAAAAATCTGTACAGCAGAGGACATCCGGGTGGATGTCCCTAGGGATGTCCGCGCGGAAGACCCCATGGACATCTGGGTGGATTTCCCTAAGGCAAAAAAATCACAAAAAACGCTGCTGATGCACAGAGCTCTCGGCAGAGATTTTGAAAATTGATTCCAAACACTCAACCAAACATCATACTGAAATACACCTGTAGAATTACATTTTCAATTCACAACCAAACAGAGCCTAAATTTGTTATAGAATTTTTCTTATTTTTTTCTGTAAAATTTTTATCCTCATTAAATTCGTATAGGAATATATATGTACTTTATTTTTTTTATTATTATTTTTAATCAAACTGAGCCGTTAATGTGTATGTTGAGAAATTGGGTATATTTTAGCTTCTTATGCTGTGATACATATATGCATGCAGCATATATATAAGATGGTGTTTGAGAAGTAGTTATTTTAATTAATTTTTTAATTTTTTAAGAAAGAACGTATAGACTGTAGACTGTTGTGATTGGGTATTTTGGCTATTCCAAACGGGGGCCTAAGTATGTTGATGGAGGCATCTCAATGTTTGGACCATTTGTTGCCAAAAATTTCCTATGTTTCTGGTTTTTCTTTGCGAGTTTGTGGGCACATATGCATTTGTATAGACATTCGTGCTCTAGAGAATGACATCAGGGACCCAAGACACAGGTTTCAAAAGCCTGTTAAGCTTATATGCACACATCTAGACTAGATCATGTGTTGTAATTTTCATTTTTTCTTTGCATTGAATGCATTTAACTGTCCTTTTCCGATGTACCAAAAAAAGAATGCATTTGACTGTGATGAGTCTCCCTTGATTTGGGTAAAACTTTAAATAAGACACAATTTGGTATTAGTTTGGGTCCAGTGAGTGGAGGGTGTTTTGAGTGATTTTTTTACCTAAATTTAAATTTGATGTAGGTTTGAGTCAAGTATTTTATATCACACTTAGATTTTATTTTGTTGTATTTTTTATTTTATTTTAATTTTGCATTAAATGCACTCAACTCAACTATGATGGGTCTAATGGTTTTTTTTTTAAGATGAGTTTTAAATTCCAGTCTGTAGAGATGAGATTTGTGTCAAGTTTCTCTTCACATTTTTATGTGGGCGCAGATGGTGTTGGTTCTCACTCACAAGTCTCAATGCGGCCGGTATTCTCACCAAGTTCAGAGGGGGCAAGCACTCAGAAATTGAGTCCTCAGTTGTTAGCCCTGAGTGAACTAGAGTTCAGGAAAGGATTCTTGATACTAAGTTACATTGGGAGGTGACATTTTTTGTCTTTCATTTCACTGTTAATTGCAGTCTATTGTCATATACTAGGTTGGGAAAATTGAGCAGCTGTTTGTTATCTGCAGTAACAAGTTGGAGGACTTCATGTCAGCCCATGACATTTCAGATCTCAAAAATCTTCCAATGAGGAGTTTTGAGGCAAAAGTTTGGGATGATTATGGTGAGCAGATTAAACACTGCAGTGATAAAGACCGGCCTAAGGTGACTCTTCGCTTGTTCTCACTGCTAGAGTAATATATGATTAGTTGGGTTATTATTTTGTAATTATTTTATGCCTTAGGGCTTCCTTGTAATTATTAATCTTCATTAATATAAATAGAGGATGATATCCTAATCATTCCCTAATCTTGGTATTCTCAAAAACATCATGATATCAGAGCCACAACCCTAAACTCTAAACCCATCCACCACACAGCCACCACAAAGCTCCCGTCTATGGTTTGACTGTTTCTACCGGAGTCAGCCCTAAGTCAACCACTGTCATAGGTGTCCACACGATGGTTGGTCATTGTTGATAGGCCTTCTAGCCTAAGTTGACCTCTGTGGTTCCGGCCGACAGGCCATCGTGCCTAGTCGCACGTCTGGGGTCTTAGTCGCACTCTTCATTCACTATAGCAGATCCCCGGTTACGTGTTTGGTCCTTGTCGACAACCATTCTGGCCTAAGTTACCACTGTGGTTGTGTCGTCTGCCTTGCCAACTGCCCCTGGCAATCTCTCAAACCTTGCCAACAGCCCCGAGGCTTTCTTTGGCTTCCGTCGTTTTCCTCTATGTTGTCTCCCTTGTTTAACCTTCTGTTGCCTTCTTTGATGAGGTGTTGACCTTGTTTTGTTTTTGTTTTTCTTCTTTTATTCTTTATTTATTTATTTTTTTAAACAAAATAAAAAAAAATAAAAAAAGGGTTGATGAGTTTTTAAGTCTGTAATTTTCTTAGTGGTCATTGTATTTGTATTTCTTCACTTTTCAGGTTTATGATTGACACTAGTTTTGTTGAGGTGTCGGTAATACAATATCTATGGCAGATTCCACCAGTGTGCCCACTACTTCTCAAACACCTAGGAGTGAGAGTTTCTCTATACCTACTACTATGATTGATAACTCCAACCCTAGTCTTAAAATCACTACTTCTCTATTTAATGGTCAGAACTATCTTGCATGATCGCAAAATTTGACTATGTTTTTGAAGAGCAGAGGGAAGATGGGGTATCTGGATGGCCGAATACAGGCACCCAACACAACTAACCTGGGTTATGACCAATGAAAGATTACCAACTCTTTGATTATGGATTGGCTTATTCATTCGATGGTACCAGACATTGGCAAGGGCTACTTATCTATGGAGACTGCCCAGGATGTTTGGGATGCCGTGGCTACCACCTATTCCCTGTAAAGGGAATTTCTCATAGGCATTTGAGTTACGCCGCTCTATTGAGAGCTCTGTTCAGGGGGAGCAGACGGTTCTTCAGTACTTCACCTTCCTCACCAATGGCTGGAAACGCCTTGATCACCTGCAGGATTATAAGCCTGTTTGCACTGCTGATTTAGTTGGGTACCAAAAGTTCATTGCACAAGAAAGGGTCTTCAAGTTTTTAGCCGATCTCAATGTGGAGTATGATCCGATTCGGAGTCGGGTTCTGAGTATGGACACTCTTCCTTCACTTCAAGAGGCATTTGCCTATGTACAAAATGAGAAGAGTCGCCGGTCTGTTATGATGTCCCCTGTCTCTATTGCCTGCTCAGCATTACTGTCTATTTCTAGGGATAGCCTCAGCCTAATTTCCATCCCTCCATCTGTCGCTTCTGTATTCTGTGATTATTGTAAAAAGCTGTAGCATACTCGTGAGACGTGTTGGAAGCTTCATGGGCCTCCATCCAGGGGTCAAGGTGATCGGTCGGGTTCTAGAGGAGGCCGGTCAGGCCAGTCTAGGGGACGTGGCTCCTATCCCTGGGCTCACTAATCTAGTGTCGTTAATACACTTGATTCTACTTCTGCTTTTGTTGGCCAAGATTCTGATGGTCTCTTTGGTATGACTACTCATGAGCTTGAGGATGTTCTGCGTCAATTGCTGGACCGCCATTCTTCTACTGCTTTGCGTACATCTTCCTTGTCGTTTGCCCGCTCAGGTAACTTAGCCTCTTCTTCTTATGTTTTCCTGTCTCATAAGTCTTTGCCTTAAATTATTGATTCTAGTGCCTCAGATCATATGTTTGGCTCCTCTTATCTTTTCTCCGCCTATAAGCCCTCTTTAGGTCAGGAAAAAATTAGGATTGTAGATGGTATTGTTTCTTCTATTTCTGAGAAAGGTTTAGTCCATGTCACTTTTACTTTACCTCTCTTCTGCTCTCCATGTTCCTAATTTTTTTGTTAACCTGCTATCCTTGAGTCGTATTATAAAAGATTTGAATTGTAGTGTGACATTTTTCCCTGATCATTGTCTTTTTCAGGACCTTGTCACGAGGAGGACGATTGGTAGTGGTAGTGCAAAAAATGGTCTCTACTTCTTGGATCAACCGGACAAACTTGCTCATTCTTCCACCATGCGTCCTACTACCATCGATGATATATGGCTGCGGCATCGGCGTCTTTGGCATCTTTCTTTTTATTTACTTAAACATTTATTTCCATCTGTTTTTTCAAATAATAATGTGTCTGAATTTCTTTGTGAGTTTTCCCAACTTAGAAAACAGCGCAGAGCTTCTTTTGATTCCAGTTTTAATAAAAGTTTAGTTCATTTCTTATTAATACATTCTGATATTTGGGGTCCATCTCGTGTTGTGTTTGTTAAAGATCATCGCTGGTTTGTTACATTTATTGATGATTTTTCTCGTGCTACTTGGGTGTATCTCATGAAAAACAAGAGTAAGGTTTTCTCTGTGTTCCGCAATTTTCATAAGATGATTTGTACCCAGTTTGGGGTCATTGTCAAAATATTCCATTCTGATAATGGGGGTAACTCTGGGTTAGGGCAATATTTTTCTACTCATGGCATTATCCATCAAACCTCTTGCCCAATACCCCTCAACAAAATAGGGTGGCGGAACGCAAGAATCGCCATTTTCTTGACATGGCTCGGTGCATGTGCTTTTCTATGAGTGTGCCTCGGTCCCTACTGGGGCGATGCTGTTCTCACCGCTGCCCATCTTATTAATCGTCTTCCTACCCAAGTCTTGCACAAACAAGCTCTTGTTTAAGTTCTCTTAGGGTCCTAGTCTTTGTTTTCTATTCCTCCTAAAATATTTGGTTGTGTCTGTTTTGTCCATAACCACTCTTCTACTCGTGGTAAGTTGGGCCTTCGCTCCCTTAAATGTGTTTTCCTTGGGTACTCGCCTACTCAAAAAGGTTATAAGGGTTACCACCCTCCTCCTCATAAGTGGTTTGTGTCCATGGATGTCACATTCTTTGAGTCCCAATCCTATTTCTTGTCCTCTCCGGTGTCACAGTCCTCCCTTCAGGGGGAGCCTTGGTGTGAAGTAATTCCTATGATTCCTATGGTGGAACTAGTTCTTGCACCACCACCTCCTACTGGGACTGCAACACCCAATGTCACCAAGAATAGGGAAGGGCAAGTTTATGTTAGGGATAAAAACAGACAGAAAGTTAACTGGATATAAGAGACCACTTCTGCTCCTCTACTGCCATCTCTTGCTTCTGATGAGAGTCTAAGTAATTTTGAATCTCTTGAGTCCAGTGATCTTGATGTTCCTATTGCCAAGAGAAAGGGTGTGAGGTCTTGTACTCAACATCCTATCTTAAATTTTGTCTTGCTCTCATTTGTCATCCTCATATAGAGCGTTTATGTCCAATATTTCCTCTGTTAGCATTCTTAACCATTTTCAGGATGCTCTTGCTACCTTTGAGTGGAAATTTGTTATGATTGAGGAAATGAAAGCACTTAGGAAGAATGGTACTTGGGAATTGACTGAGTTATCTAAGGGCAAATGACCTATGGGATGCAAATGGGTGTACACTGTGAAACACAAAGCAGATGGTTCTATTGAGCATTACAAGGCTAGACTTGTGGCAAAAGGGTTCACTCAGACGTATGGTGTTGACTATCAGGAAACCTTTGACCCGTGGCTAAGATGAATTCAGTCAGAGTGCTTCTCTCTTTAGCAGCATTGGCCACTTCATCAGTTTGACGTAAAGAATGCCTTTTCCCATGGTGACCTCGAAGAAGAGGTATATATAGATATTCCTCTTGGTTTTGAGGATCATCAGACAGAAGGCAAAGTATGTAGGCTTCGGAAGTCATTATATGGTCTTAAGCAGTCTCCGAGAGCTTAGTTTGAGAGATTCACTCAGGTTATGCTTAAATATGGCTTCAAACAGAGTCAGGCAGATCACGCCTTGTTTGTGAAACATTCCTCACTTGGTAAGACTACAACACTCATTGTTTATGTAGATGATATAGTTCTTACGGGTGATGATAGTGAGGAAATTCCTCTGTTGAAGAAATATTTAGCCAGTGAGTTTGAAATCAAAGACTCGGGGAGCTTGAAGTATTTTTTGGGAATTGAAGTTGCTCGCTTTAAGGATAGGATATTTATCTCACAATGGAAGTATGTGCTTGATCTGTTAAAGGAAACTGAGATGCTTGGCTGCAAGGCCTGTGACATTCCACTGGAACCCAATCAAAAACTGGGAGATGATGAAGGAGGAGTAGCTGTTGACAGGGGGAGCTATCAGCGATTAGTGGGTAAACTCATTTACCTATCTCGCTCTCGTCTTGATATTGCTGTTGTTGTTGCTGTTGCTGTCAATGTAGTTAGCTCATTTATGCATGCTCCTCATTAGATTCATTTCGAGGTTGTCATGAGAATTTTGAGATACTTGAAGTCTACTCCTGGTAAGGGTCTTTTTTTTTCAAGGTATGATCATCTTCGTGTGGAAGCTTATACAGATGCTGACTTGGTTGGATCAATGACTAATAGGAGATTGACTTTAGGGTATTGCACCTTTGTTGGAGGCAACTTAGTTACTTGGCGGAGCAAGCAACAGAATGTGGTTGTCAGGTCAAGTGCAGAAGCTGAGTTTAGAGTTATGACACAACGGGTGTGTGAGCTCTTATGGATTAAGTTATTGTTGAGTGATTTAGGTATTGATCAAACGGGCTCCATGCGATTATACTGTGATAATAAGGCCGTTATCAACATTGCTCACAATCTGGTTCAACATGACAGGACAAAACATGTTGAGATTGATCGTTACTTCATTAAGGAGAAACTCACTAGTGGCACAATATGTACTCCCTTTGTGCAGTCTGGTGAAAAACTTGCTGACATCCTCACCAAGGGAGTTGGGAGTAAGCCATTTCATGACATTTTAGGCAAGCTGGGCATGAGAGATATCTTCGCATTAGCTTGAGGGGGAGTGTTAGAATAATATATGATTATTTGGGCTATTATTTTGTAATTATTTTATGCCTTAGGGCTTCCTTGTAATTATTAATCTTCATTAATAAAAATAGAGAATGATATCCTAATCGTTCCCTAATCTTGTATTCTCAAAAACATCACTTACCTAATGGTTTTATTTCTCAATTTGATGCCTTTAAGTTGATAAGCTACCTAGATATCCTTATTTTGTCCAGCAAACACTTAGTCAAGAATTCTCAATCCATTAGACAGACTCTCTCTCTCTCTCTCTCTCTCTTAATAAGTTGAGGTCTATTAAATTCTCATGGATTGTCAAAAATCATACTATTTACTGCTCAAAATATGAGTATAATTGTGGTCCCACTAATTGAGCTGATAATTTCTACATTGATTCTGCTTAGTATGTTCCTAGATTTTTTTCTTTAATATTACTATTTAGTAAGTAATGGTTTTATTTCCCTTATAGGATTTTGGGTTGATTTGTAAAGCAATAAGAGTGTCTTCAACCCTTACTCAGATTTTTCATCAAATTTAAATTTAAATTTGATGCATCAAACCCATATCAAATGAGGGGAAAACCAAAAATTTCATCAAATGAAAAGAGCCTTTCGTCTTTCATCAAATTTAAATTATTACCATTGGTCCGGACATTCTCCTTGGTGTCCACCCAAAAGAAAATTTGATCAAATTTTTTGTTCATGTCTGGACAACCTCTAGGACATCCGTCCAGACGTTCTCCTGGACAACTGGCATATGAAAAAATCTGATGAAAATTCTAATTTAACGTTGGAGTAAAAACGGTATCAAATCAAACTTTTCATCAATTTTTTATTCAAATTTGATGAAATTTTTGATTCAAGGTTGGAGATGCTCTAAGGGAACCTTGTTTGTATATTGGCCAAATTTCAATTACTGATAGTGATGATTGCAACCAGAGTGATGATGTTTTTGTTGAGAGATAATATAAGTGTTGTATATAGTTTTGTAGAGTAAATACAATCATGTTATTTTATCTTGAGATTCTTTTTGGTATTGCAAGAAAATTTTCCGTGCATTGACTGAGTAGTATATTGCATGGGTTTAATATCATATTGCATAAATTAATAGCATTCTCTGTACAAAAGTACTAAAATAAAAATTTCTCACTTAACAAAAAAAAAGAAAAAAGAAAACACACACACACACTGGTTTAACTGTGTTGTATTTTTTAAATCTAGTTCGTGCCCAAAGTTATGTACTTAAATTTGGCTTTCCAATAGTATGAACTTAGAAAATATGAGGAAGAAGAACTCAGAAAATATGAGGAAGAAGGAATATATTGCTGTTATATTCAAAACTTCTTATCTTGTGAAGAGAAAACTACACTCCTTATATAGGAGAGAACAAGAGCTACTATTTGTGCCACTAAGATCCACTACTATTTGTGCCACTAAGATCCACTATCACCACTAAGAGATCCACTATCACCACTAAGAGCTACTACCTATCTCCTTACATAAAATATACATCCATTATAGCCACTATCTAGATTACTATATACATCCATTATAGCCACTATCTAGATCACTAACATAGTGTATATAGACATTATCATAACCCACTAACAGCCACTATATGTCCACTAACAGCCACTAACAATAATAATCAGATTTCCAGCACTCCCCCTCAAGCTGGTTTGAAGATATCTTCCATAGCCAGCTTGCTAGTCAGCTTATCAAATTGCTTCTTGTGTAGTCCCTTTGTTAGCACATCAGCTAATTGTTCACCTGTTGGAAGGTAGGTCATACAGATTATGCCAGCATTGATTTTCTCCTTGATGAAATGTTTATCCACTTCTATATGTTTTGTGCGATCATGTAGAACTGGATTATGAGCTATAGATATAGCTGCTTTGTTGTCACAATAGACCTTCATAGGTGTCGGGTGAGAAAGCTTTAATTCTTCAAGAATTCTTTTAATCCACATTACTTCACAGATTCCATGGGCAACAGCTCTGAACTCTGCTTCTGCACTACTTCTAGCTACCACATTCTGTTTTTTACTCCGCCATGTAACTAGGTTCCCACCTACAAAGGAGCAGTATCCGGATGTTGATCTCCTGTCTGTAACACTTCCTGCCCAGTCTGCATCTGTGTATACTTCAACTTGAAGATGTCCATGTTTCTTGAACAGTAAGCCTCTCCCTGGAGTTCCTTTCAAATATCTTAAGATCTTATAAACGGCCTCAAAGTGCTCTGCCCCTGGTGAGTGCATGAACTGACTTACCATGCTAACTGCAAAGGCAATATCAGGCCGCGTATGAGACAAGTAAATCAATTTCCCTACAAGTCGCTGATATTGTTCCCTCTCTTTGACTTCTTCAGCCTTAGCAGCTTGTAACTTCAAGTTAGGCTCGATCGGAGTCTCCACCATCTTACAACCAAGCATACCTGTTTCTCCAAGGAGATCAAGAACATATTTTCTCTGATTAACGAATATACCTTCCTTGGATCTTGCAAATTCCATTCCGAGGAAATACTTGAGGGCTCCCAGATCCTTAATGTGAAATTCTTTTGCGAGTTTCTCTTTGAGGGCTGCTAACTCTGCTTCATCATTACCAGTTAAAATGATGTCATCAACATAAACAATCAAAATTGCAATTTTACTGTCTTTTGAATGTTTATAAAATATTGTGTGATCTGCTTGACTCTGCGAGAAGCCACAACTGATAACTGCCTTCCCAAAGCGTTCAAACCACGCTCTTGGTGATTGTTTGAGTCCGTATAATGACTTGTTCAATCTGCATACTTTGTCGCTACCAAGTCTCTGCTCAAATCCCGGCGGTAGGCTCATGAACACCTCCTCTTCAAGATCACCATTGAGAAATGCATTTTTAATGTCAAGTTGATGTAGAGGCCAATCTGAATTTACTGCAAGAGATAACAGTACTCTGATGGAATTTATTTTAACAATAGGAGCAAACGTCTCCTGATAGTCGATCCCATACGTTTGAGTGAAGCCTTTAGCCACCAGTCTCGCCTTGTATCTCTCAACGCTTCCATCTGCGTTACATTTTATCGTAAACACCCATTTACACCCAACTGTTTTCTTGTCTTTGGGTAGATCAACTATCTTCCAAGTACCACTTCTCCTTAAAGCATTCATCTCCTCCATGACTGCTAATTTCCAATTCGGATCATCCAATGCTTCCTGTATATTCCTTGGAACAAACAAGTGTGAAATCCTAGATGTGAAAGCTCTATGGTTTTTAGACAGTCTTTGATAGGAAAGGTAATTTGCAATAGGATGTTTAATGCAATTTCAGACACCTTTCCTAATTGCTATAGGAACATCAAGGTCGGAAATAGAAGGAATAGGATTACCTAAAATTTTGATGCCAGAACTCGGGTGGACATTCGGGTCATTAGGATGGACATTCGGGTCATTATTCCTCAGATGAAATCGCTTCCTAGTATAAACCTGAAGCTCAGAATTTAGATCATTTGGTAGTACTTCTCCCCCTAAACAAGAATCTTCTTGACTAGGCACCATAGAACTTGGTTCTCCTAAGTGATCATTATCAGACAGATGTGGTTTTTGTGTAGGATAAATGACATTGGGGAGCGGGATAGAAATATCCCAAAAATTGTCTTTTACTCCACTGGTCTCCCCCTGAAGAGAAGTGTTGGGGAAATAAGATTTTGTTTCCACAAATGACATATCCATACTCACATGAAATTTCTTGGTTTGAGGATCGAAACACTTATACCCCTTTTTGTTTGAGGAATAACCCAAAAAAACACATTTTATAGCACGGGGGTCAAGTTTTGAACGAAATTGACTGGGAACATGAACATAGGCAGTACATCCAAAAACTTTGGCGGGTAAATCAGAAAACAACCTCGTGTCAGGAAAAAAAGTTTTAAGACAATCAAAAGGTGTTTTGTATGTTAACACCTTTGTAGGCATCCTGTTTATCAAATAAGAGGCTGTTAAAATTGCTTCACCCCATAAATATTTAGGAACATGCATGTAAAACATTATAGCACGTGCTACTTCAAGTAAATGTTTATTTTTTCGTTCTGCAATGCCATTTTGTTGAGGGGTATCCCGACATGTAGATTGATGAAAAATCCCTTTTTTTGCCAAAAACTCACCCAACTGCTCATTGAAATATTCTGTTCCATTATCAGAATGTAAAATACCAATTTTGGTTTGAAATTGGTTTTCAATCATATTGTAAAAATTTGTGAATAAATTTTTCACGTCAGATTTTTTATGCATCAAATAAATCCAACATAAGCGGGTATGGTCATCAATAAATGTAACAAACCATCTTTTACCAGAAAGAGTAGTGATTTTAGAAGGGCCCCAAACATCACTATGAATCAAATAAAAAGGTTTGGAAGCCTGGTAAGGTTTTGGCAAATAAGTAGAGCGATGAAATTTTGCAAAAATGCAACTTTCACAATGAAAAGAAGAACAATCAATCCCTTTAAATAATTCTGGAAATAAATGTTTCAGATAAGGAAAACTAGGATGTCCTAGCCTATAGTGCCATAGCATTATTTTTTCTCGAACAGAGATTGAACTAGTACTATTAAAGCTCTGAGCTTTTTTATTACTAACAGGTACTTCATCAAAGTAGTAAAGACCTTCAAGCATCCTAGCACGCCTAATCATCATCCCCGAGTTCTGGTCCTGAAATTCACAATGGGATTCAAAAAATGTAACACGACAATTAGAATCCTTAGATAGTTTACTGACAAACAAAAGGTTACAGGCTAAGTTGGGGACATGAAGAACAGCATTGAGATTAATTTTCTCAGTTAGTTTAATAAATCCTTTTCCTGCAATAGGTGAAAAACTACCATCGGCTATTCTGATTTTGTCATGACCAGAACAAGGGAAATAGGTACTAAATAAATGGGAAAAACCAGTCATGTGATCGGAGGCACCGGAATCTATGATCCACGGAGAGAAGTTTAGGCAAGAGAAGGCTTTAGGATTTCTACCTGTTTGTGCCAAAAAAACACTAGGAGTACCGGATGAGGAGTTGGATTTTATCAGCTTTAAGAGTTGATCAATCTGCTCTTTGTTGAAGGGACCTAAATCGGCTTCATTAGCAGTAGGAAAGCCACGATTCTTCTCTCCTTGTTTGCTGCTTTTCCAGTTGACAGGTTTGCCATGGATCTTCCAACACGTTTCGCGTGTATGGCGAGGCTTGTTGCAAAAATCACACCAGACCCGTGGCTTATCATCAAACCTGCGCTGGTAATTTGCAGCCTTGTTGGCCGCAGCATCGCTAATTAAAGCAGAAATTTCAATTGACTCACCAGTACCTTTTTTCTTAAGCATGACGCTCCTTCGGCTCTCTTCCCTTCTGACTTCGGCAAATACTTCGCCAATGGATGGGAGAGGAGGTCTGCCAATAATTCTTCCTCGCACTTCATCGAACTCAATGTTGAGGCCGGCAAGAAACTTGTAAATACGGCTGTCTTCCACAGTTTTCTTGTGGTGGTTGCAGTCGTCAACCGATTTCCATTCGTATGTGTTGAAGATGTCAAGATCCTGCCACAACCTTTTCAACGAATTGAAATATTTGGTGACGGAATCATCTCCTTGACGAATCTCTCCCAACTTCAAAGTCAATTCAAAAACTTGAGATTGATTTCCTAGGTCAGAATACATCTGACTAACATTATCTCACAACTCTTGTGCAGTAGTATAGCACATGTAATTAGAGCTTATATCCTCCTCCATGGAATTGACCAACCATGTCATAACCATGGAGTTTTCAGCGTCCCAACTGTCGAACAACGGATCATTAACAGCAGGAGCCTTCTTGTCACCAGTGATGTAACCGATCTTTCCTTGCCCACGGATATACATCCGGACAGATTGTGACCAGCAGAGAAAATTATCACCATTTAGGCGGATGGTGGTGATTTGGACAGAGTGAGAGTTGGATGTTTTCACCGGAATGGCAGCGGCAGGGGTTGAAGTGGTTTCGGACGTGACTTCCGACATGGCTATGACGGTTTTAGGACTGCTGTGTTTTTGTTGCTCTGATACCAACTTAGAAAATATGAGGAAGAAGAACTCAGAAAATATGAGGAAGAAGGAATATATTGCTGTTATATTCAAAACTTCTTATCTTGTGAAGAGAAAACTACACTCCTTATATAGGAGAGAACAAGAGCTACTATTTGTGCCACTAAGATCCACTACTATTTGTGCCACTAAGATCCACTATCACCACTAAGAGATCCACTATCACCACTAAGAGCCACTACCTATCTCCTTACATAAAATATACATCCATTATAGCCACTATCTAGATTACTATATACATCCATTATAGCCACTATCTAGATCACTAACATAGTGTATATAGACATTATCATAACCCACTAACAGCCACTATATGTCCACTAACAGCCACTAACAATAATAATCAGATTTCCAGCAGAACATTATAGATTGATATATTCTCAAAATAAATAAAAGGGAAATCATGAGCTTTTGTACTAGAGCAGCACCTGGTCTGTATCCTGATTTGCAGTAACTCTCTTTTGTTTATGTTTTTGTCTCACAGTATCTAGATTGGGATTCTGGAAAGACACATCTATATTACTGTCATGTTTATCAAGATGGAAGTTATACTTTCAAGGTTTGTATGTTTGCTTCATTGTTAATTCAGTAGAGATTTTTGTTCATTTGCTTCATTTTTAATTTAGATAGAGATTTATGTTCCCCTTTGCCTCTTCATTCTATTTAAGTTGCGTTGTTATTGTGATTTTTTTTGTTACTTATATTGTTGTGTGTTCTTCTTTTGTCGTACTTTTGAATTTTTCATTGAGTTTTTTCTTGTTTCTCTAAGCTATGTAGGCACCTTAGTGATCACCTCCGTAATGTATGCACTAAAATGCTAGGAAGCTCAGATACGGATAAGATTTGTCTAGTTAGAAAATTCCCACCTCTACCCATTACCATAAACCTTGAGTTTAAGAGCTCTTCATTTGTCATTAAAAAAAATTGCAAATTCCCACCTCTACCTATTATCATAAACCTTGAGTTTAAGTGCTCTTTATTTGTCATTAAAAAAAAAAAAAAAAGCTCTTTAGTCACTTTCACTCTGACTGTTCCACTTGATTGGTGTGTATATCCTTGCTTGTTCTTCCTTTGACAAGATAGACTTGCATTACTTTTGTTACTTTCTGATAATGGCTGGCAACATAGTGTGCTTTATATGTGGTGTATTTGTAGATTATTGTTTGAAATTTCTCATACAAAATTAGTGTTTATTGAACATTCTCAGATGTGTTTTCTATTAAATATTTCAATTGTGACGTCCATTGCCTTTATAACTCAGGGACCGTATTTGAACTGCACCAGAACTCACCTACAAAGGGAATTAGGAGATGAGAACGTATTGATTGTGAAGTTTGCCGAAGAGGCCACAAGCTGTAATAATAGGGTGACTGGTTCTAGTAATTATGATGTTGCATTCAACAAGATTGCTAAAGAAGGAATTCTTGTTGGTCTGAGGCGCTTTCGATTTTTTGGTGATTTTTCTTTTCATGCTCTTGATGTGAAGCATTTCAAAATTCTATGCTAAATTAGTTGGGACACATTGATTCAAGCTATGATGACCATAGTTTAATTTGTACTCATTGTATTTGTTATGGATTCAAGCTAACACATTCTTTTTTGTTTCTTTGTTTTTTTCCCTTCTATGTTACATGGACTTGGGCACGGGCCTTAGGTGCGAGTATTTGTCTAAATTTTTGATTCATATAATCATATGTTTATAGTACTGTTTTTTGATTCATATATGTTAGAATAGGAAATTGTTAGAATAGGAAATAATTTGTTGTATTCTTATTCATTCCTTTTTTGATTACTTAGACTATGCTTGTAATTGCTCAATTATCAATATAAAAGGGAATGAAGTCTAACTCATTCCCTTACGCTTTCTCTTTTTCAAACTTACATGGTATTAGAGCCTCATTAGAAGATACCTAAAGTAAATCACAAACCTACTTCTCTTCCACCACAGGACTGCCCAGGCCATCCTAATCCTTTCCTGGGATAGTCGGCAGCCCTCTTCTGATTGTAGAGAGCCGTCGTGGTCTCCCGGTGGGTCACTTAGGCTCTTTGGTGGCTGTCGCTTGCTCCTGGGTGTTCGACTAGGGCCATTGTGGTCTCCTGGTTAGTCGACTAGGCTGTTGGGTGACGGTCGCTTGCTCCTGGGGTTCGACTAGGGCCATTGTGGCCTCCCAGCTGGTCGCCTAGGGCCTTGGGTCCTCTCTGTGTGGTCGACGAGCCTCACGAATGGCCTTGGTCTAATCGTTTGTCGTGTGTTTTTTTGTTGAGGTCTATTTTCATTTTTTAAATAAAAAAAAAATGCAGTAAAAAAAAAAATAATAATAATGTTAAAAAAAAAAACAAAAAACAAAACAAAACAAAACAAAAGGTTCTTTTCTTTCTTTTTTATGCTTTTATAGGAGAAGTTGGGTCTTTCCTTTCACTCATCTTCCGGGTTTGTGATTGGTATCGTGTTTAAGGCATAGTTAGTGGAGTATCCATGGCAGATTTGACCAGTGAATCTCATACCTCTCAGCCATCTCAGAGTGAGAGTTCTATTATCCCTTCTGCTATGACTGATAACCTCAACCCTAGTCTTAAAATCACCATCACTCTATTCGACGGTCAGAATTACCAAGCGTGGTCGCAGAGTCTTGACTATTTTCTTAAAGAGTAGAAGGAAGATGGGATATGTTGATGGGAGGATCCAGGCACCCAGTATCACAGACCCTCGTTATGACCAGTGAAAGATCACCAATTATCTAATTATGGGTTGGTTGATCTATTTTATGGTTCTGGAAATTGGAGAGGGCTATTTGTCTATGGACACTGCTCAGGATATTTGGGAGGCCGTGGCTACTATTTACTCCGGGAAGGGGAACTTCTCACAGTCTTTCGAGTTACGTTGCTCCATTGAAAGGTCGGTTCATGGTGAGCAAACTATCCTCCAGTATTTTACCTTCCTTAGCAATGGGTGGAAGCGGCTTGATCACCTTCAGGATTAGAAGCCTGTCTGTCCCACTGATTTTGCTGGTTACCGGAAGTTTGTGGCGTAAGAACGGGTCTTCAAGTTTTTGGAAGGCCTAAATGTGGAGTATGATCTGGTTTGGAGCAGAGTACTTGGTATAGATGTGCTGCCTTCCCTCCAGGAAGCCTTTGTTTTTGTGCAGAATGAGGAGAGCCACCGTTCGGCGATGCTTCCTTCTGCTATTACTGATCGCTCGGCTTTGGTTTCTGCACTCTCTCACAATGGCGATCGTGTGACTCGTGGGTCTCATCTTTCCTCTGAGAAGGATAATCTTTACTGTGACTACTGTCGTTGACCTCGCCACACGAGAGACTTGTTGGAAGCTGCATAGAACTCCTTCTGGTGGCCGAGGCACTTGAGGGGGTCGGTTTGGTTAGTCTCGAGGCCGTGGGGCCAATGCTTGGGCACATTTTTCAAACACTGTTGAGCCACCATATTCATCTCCAGTTGTCGCCTTCGCTGTTGATGTTTCGGAGTTATCTGCCTCGAATTTTGAGATTGTTATTCGCCACTTGCTAGACCGTCGAGCCTCCACTTCTACTACAGGTGCACCCTCTGCTTTCTTTACCAATTCAGGTAACTTGGCTTACTCCTTATGTGCATTGCTCTCTCATACGACTGTACCATGGATTATTGATTCCGGTGTTTCTGACCATCTGTCTAGCTCCTCTAATTTATTTTCAAAGTATAACCCCTCCTCAGGTCAAGAAAAAGTGCGTATGGTACTATTTTGTCTGTGTTAGGGAAAGGTTTAATTCATGCCACCTCTTCCATTCCTTTGTCCTTTATTCTTCATGTTCCCAATTTTAGTGTTAAATCTTTTATCTTTGAGTCGTCTTACTCGTGATTTAAATTGTAGCGTAACGTTTTTTCCTGATCATTGTCTTTTTGAGGACCTTGTCACGAAAAAGAGGATTGGCAGTGGTAAAGAGGAACATGGTCTCTACATTTTGGATCAAACGGACAAGTTGGCTCATTCATCTATTCAGTTACCATCTACCAAGGAAGACATTTGGCTATGGCATTGTCGCTTAGGACATCCTTCTTTTTTATTACTTGAGCATTTATTTCCTTCTGTTTTTGAGAAATATACTGTGTCAGATTTTCCTTGTGAGGCTTGCAACTTGAAAAACAACACAGAGCCTCTTTTGCTCCTATTAATAAAAGCTTAGTTTCATTTTCTTTAATTCATTTTGATGTCTGGGGTCTATCCCCTTTTTTGTCTTTGATCGGTAAAAAATGGTTTGTTACCTTCATCGATGATTATTCCAGGGCCACTTGGATCTATTTGATGAAAGATAAAAGTGAAGTCTTTTCTGTGTTTCAAACCTTTCATAAAATGGTTTGTACTCAGTTTGGGGCAGTTGTCAAAATTCTACGTTCTGATAATGGGGGGGAATATATTGACTTTGGTCTTGTCGCTTACTTCGCCACTCATGGCATTATTCACCAGACTTCGTGTACTAATATCCCTCAACAAAATGGTGTTGCAGAACACAAAAATTGCCATCTCTTTGATGTCGCCTGTTGTCTATCTTTTGAGATGCGGGTTCCTCGATCCTATTAGGGGGACGCGGTTCTCACTACCACTTATTTGATTAATCGTCTTCCTACCCAAGTTCTTCAAAAACAAACACTCTTCAAGTTTTGTTCAGGTCTACCCCTTTCGGGTTCTCTATTCCTCCTAAGACTTTTGGTTGTGTTGCTTTGTCCATAATCATTCACCCACTTGTGGTTAATTGGATCCCAGGTCTCTTAAGTGTGTTTTTCTAGGTTATTCTGCCGCAAAAAAGGATTATAAGTGTTATCATCCTCCCACTCGCAAATAGTTTGTCTCCATGGATGTCACTTTCATTGAGTCTCAGCCTTATTTTCCGACCCTGCCGGTATCACAGTCATCCCTTCAGGGGGAGCTTTGGTGTGAAGAGATTCTTGTTCTTGTTAAACAGATAGAGGATGATGAGCCAGTAATTGTTGAGGAAAAGGAAGCAGGTAAAGTTTATATCAGGGACAAGGACAGACAACAAATCACCTGGATGCAAGAGACTATTTTTCTTCCTCTACTGCCAATTTCTTCTCTAGATGAGTGTCCAGAGTCACCCACCCCTACTGAGAGTCTAGGTAAATCTGATTCTAGTGCTTTTATTCTTGCTTTTTCAGATCTTGATGTTTCCATTGCTAATAGGAAGGGGATTAGGTCATGTACTCAGCATTCTATTAGTAATCATGTCTCTTATTCTTATCTGTCTTCCTCATATGAAATTTTTCTATCTAAAGTGTCTTCTATGAGTCTATTTACCAATTTTTAGAATGCTTTTTCTATTCCTGAATGGAAACATGCCATGATGGAAGAAATGACAGCTCTCAGCAAGAGTGGCACTTGGGAGTTAGTGGAGTTACCTAGAGGTAAAAATCCAGTTGGGTGTAAGTGTACACGATAAAACATAAAGCAGATGATTCCATAGAACAATACAAAGCAAGACTGGTTGCTAAAGGTTTCACTCAGACTTATGGGGTGGATTACGAAGAGACATTGCACCGGTTGCTAAGATGTATTTTGTGAGAATTTTACTCTCTTTTGCTGCAAATTTGGATTGGCCCCTTCATCAATTTGATGTGAAGAATACCTTTCTTCATGGAGATATAGCAGAAGAAGTCTATATGGATATTCTTCCTAGTTTTGCAGATGCTAAGTCCAACGGTAAAAGTATGCAAGCTCCAAAAGTCACTTTATGGGCTAAAGCAGTCTCCTAAGACTTGATTTGAAAGGTTTACTCAAGCTATGCTGAAATATGGGTTCAAGCAAAGTCAAACTGATCACGCCTTATTTGTGAAACACTCCTCACATGGTAAGACCACAGCTCTTATTGTCTATGTTGATGATATTGTTCTGACAGGAGATGATGTTGAGGAGATTCCTTGGTTGAAAGAATACTTAACCAAAGAGTTTGAAATCAAAGACTTAGGCTATTTGAAGTACTTTTTGGGCATTAAAGTAGCTCGATCCAAGGATGGCATCTTCATATGCCAGAGGAAATATGTACTTGACTTGCTAAAGGAAACTGGAATGCTTGGAGGTAGACCATGTGATACACCTCTAGAACCAGGCCAGAAACTGAGTTGAGGATCAAAAGGGAGATCCAGTGGACAGGGGGAGATACTAGAAACTAGTGGGCAAGCTCATATACTTATCATACTCACGTCCAGACATTGCCATTGCCGTGAGCATAGTGAGCCAGTTTATGCATGCTCCTAGAACTTCCTACTTGGAGGCTGTTATGAGAATCTTGAGATACCTGAAGTCTTTTTCTGGAAAGGGTCTCTATTTCTCAAAACATGGCCACCTCAGTGTGAAGTAATTTACTAAGGCAGATTGGGATGGATCAGTCACTAACAGACGATCAACTTCCAGATACTGCACATTTGTGGGTGGCAACCTAGTCACATGGTGAAGTAAGAAACAGAATGTGGTAGCCAGATCTAGTGCTGAGGCAGAATTCAGGGTTATGGCTCAGGGCGTATGTGAGTTACTATGGATTAAACTATTGTTAGGAGACTTGGGAATCCATCAGACTGACTCCATGTGACTATACTGTGACAATAAGGCCGCAATCAATATAGCTCATTGTGGGTACTTGTATCAAGCCCAATACGTGGCAAGCCCTACAGGTGCCACATCACCAAAACCCTATCCACGTGGCAGATCAATAAGGCACCACACGGGCATGTCGTATGTTTGATACATGGCAAGCCTTACGAGCGCTATGTGCCAAGGCACTACGTAAAATCAAGACTATATGCTTAGCCTAAGCGGGAGCATACATGTAAGCCCAAATATATCCAAATATGAAGAGGCCTGCAACAGGCAGCACTATGGCCCCACAGGGCCTATGGTACTTCATACCTCGCTCCAAGACCAAACAACAATACAATCAGCCCTCGGTTCACTTGGACTTACATTGGTAAACACTGGCTCTCCTAAATATTGAGCTAGGCCTGTGGCCTATTCTCCTACTTGGTCGCTTAGAAGCGAGCCCCTCTCCTAAATAGTGAGATAAGCTCGCGGCCCATTTTCCTACTTGGTTGCTTGGAAGCGAGCCCCTGGCTCTCCTAAACATTAAGGTGGGCCCTAGCCCATTTACCTACTTAGATGCTTGGGTTGGGAGCAGGACCCAGGCACTACTGCTCAGGATCATCAGAGGATACTGGCCTGGCGGCTGAGGTCATGGGATCGTCGAGATGGTTGTTTTCTTATTAAGACAACTCCATCTTGACCAGGCTTGGAGAAGAGGCAATAATGACCTTACATTCATGTCATCCGATGCATATACAAAACGCTACTTTCCGCTTGTCATGAACCGTTGCTCTCCGTCTACTGTCAAGCTATAGACGGCAGAAAGGCTTATATCACTTTTGGCATAGTTGAGAAGAACGAACCACCTGTTCAACAGTTTGCTTGGGCTCCAATACTCCTGTGGCCTATACAACATATCGTATATGCAACGAGACATAACAACAATATAAACAAGTCTCATGCTTAAACACCCTCTCTCACTCTCTACATTAGTGTTCAAGGTCTATCACTGCTAACCTCTCCCTCTCTAAACTTGCCTTGACCTTCTCCTCTCCACCTCCGGTGATCTCAGGCCATTGAAGTGCCCGCCATCTTCCCGGACTACCTCTAACCACACCTCTCTCCCACATTATACTCTGCTGGGGAAGAGTGGTGCTCACTTCACATGGCACCCAAAAATAACACTAGAACTGGAGCTGTGACATCCCAAGGTGGCGGTAGGGAGATCCTGGCAGAGACCTCGGAACACAACTCCGGCGGCTCTCTAGAAGAACAATCCTCTCAACCGGCCATAGTGGATTAGCTACGTGTATTAACTGAGAGTGTCACCTCTCTTCAACAGAACCAGCAACTCTTAATGGATGCCTTACTAGCCTTACAAAGGGCACCTACACTTCCATCATCATCTAACCCTCTTTCATCATCACAAAATGGCGCTCCGCCATTAGCCTAGAATGGCTCAGAAGCCAACCTCGCTCCACAAAACAACTTGCAAACCCAAGTGGGAGGACAAACAGTCGCCCCACTCCCTCCATTAGCTTCCAACCAAATACCTCCACCACAAGTTGGATCCATTAGCGAAGCTCCCACCGCAATGGCTTCGACTGGCTCTCCAGCTCTTCTGTCGAATCAACCTCCTTCCCAACCATTAACACTGGATGTAGTAAAAGAGCACATACACAGCCTATTCTAGATGAACAAAGGTCACATCCCTGCCTCTTCAGGATTAGACCTTCGTCCCTCTTACCCTATTCACATTGCAAGTCTTCTATATCCGGTAGGATATACAGTACCCAAGTTTGTCCATTTCGACGGACGAAAAGGGAATGCCAGGGAGCATGTTTCACGCTTTCTTGATGCTCTTGGAGCTCACCGAGAGGACCAAAACCTCCGCATGAGAGAATTCTCCAAATCCCTCACAGATCGAGCATTCTCGTGGTACACCAACCTTGCTGCTGGCTCTATCTCTTCATGGGAGGACTTGGTAAAAAAGTTTTGTATCAAGTTTTTCTACATTGAAGAAAGGTTAACCACCCCTTCATCTTATGAGGGAAACACAATGATTCGGGGAGGACATCCTTGTTTACGTCCGCCGCTTCAAGGAAAAAGCAGTAGACATTCAAGACCCGATGGAAGAACACCAACTGGTGTCATTGTGCATTGAAGGGATGCTCACGACTTTTAAACTCCAGTTGGTCAACCTCCACTTCCCTAACTTTTCTGCTCTATGTGATGCGGCCCAAAACATAAGTGAAACAGTAAGATCAGGGGCATAAATGACAGCATCACAACTCCACTCATGGCAGCCAACGGCACCTCAACCTTCTTCATGGAGGCCTAACCGACGCAACCACACTGTATAAGTAGCCAAAGGCTCCTCTAGAGGAAAAGGAGACCCGCAAGCAAAAAAGAGAGAGTTTGATCAAATTCCCCCGCCGCTACCTATCTCAGTGGACAAGGCACAAGCACTCCTCAACGCCTGGGTAGAAGATGGAAAGGTTCACCTCCCCCGAGCCAAGGCGACCTGTCACCAAAAAGGATCAAGCGTAGGTAGACTATCGCATATACCACCGTTCCATCAAACATCCTACTACGGAATGTTGGGCACTCAGATCCCTAGTTCGAAAAATGATGTCTGACAACGCTTTGGAGCTATCCTGCCAAACAGAAGATGTCTTGAAAGACCCTCTCCCGCGCCATAAGGATAATGGCAAGACGGTCTTTCGCATTATGATGAGATGGAAGAGCCGATGGTGTGTCAGCTCTCTGAACTAGCAACTCCCACTTGTCTGGACTTTGTGACTAGGCGTGTGATTGCGCTTAAGAAATTGATAAAGTTCAAATGGTTCTTTGACCAATTCGGCCTGTCGGAAGCAACATGCTTTGAAGCCACCAAGGCCTTTTTAAGACTTGCTGAGCAAAATGGTGAAGCATGCATGAGTGTAAGCGAATCAGTAAGGAAAGTATTTCGGGATAACTCCTTGGCGATAACCTTTACCGAGGCAGATAAACAAGTATTGTTTCCACATAACCGTCGCCTCTACGTCCCAGTATTCATCAATGGGATGGAGTTTTAAAGAGGATTCATGGATGGAGGGGCTTCACTCAATGTAATGCCTTATTCTACTTTCTAGGCAGTTGGGATTCCACAAAAGCACTTAGTCAGACAACCCATCTCCATCATCGGTTTTGGAAGCCAAAAAATCAAAACCATAGGTCATGTCCAGTTAGACTTAGCAGTGGGACCAATCCGCTCTACCACTAAGTTCCATGTTATAGAAGCAGAGACGACCTATGAGGCTCTCCTAGGGAGAACTTGGCTTCATAGATATGTTGCGATCCCCTCCACCTACTATCAATGTGTCAAAGCAATCCACAACAATGAGGTAGTAGCCATAGTTGGCTCTCAAAAACCCTTTCGAGTAGATAAAGCTCACATGGCAGATGCGGTGTTTTACAATCATGTCAATGAAGATGAACCTCCCTTGCCACTTCAAGGAACTCCCATACCCAACTGGGATGACCTCTCTGAAGAAGATTCATCACCACCTCGCAGAAAGACATTCACCAAATCAGAGCCCTCAAGAAAGCTCCCTAAAGTCACCAGGTTTCAAACAAAAGATGGCAGAGTAGCATACCGTTTATGACAGTGCGTGGGGTTGGCAAATCTTACCAATGCTGACCCCCAGCTAGACAAAGTAGCAATCGCCCATTGTGAACCAAGTGGAGAAGATCACTGCTGCTACACTTGGTCTGCGTTGGCCCAACAACCGCCAATGGCAAAGAATAAAAAAAGCAGAGACAAGAAGAGTAGAAGGAGAAAAAAAGCTGTGGCTTTTCCAGCAACAGATAAACACTTTGACAAATCCAATTGTCCTGCAATAACTCATTTGGATGGAGCTGAAGGCTCAAAAGTTAAATCCTTTGCCAAGGTAGCCATTTCATCTCCTAACCAAGTCCTCGCCAACTCGGTTGCAATGCTAAAGCAAGATGGATTGCAAGAAGTCCGACCTGCTCCGGAGTGTTTACAAGACAGCCCTCGGCCCCAAAAGCAAGAATTGGAAGAAATCAACATAGCCCCTGAAGGAGAACCCAAACGTCCTATCTTCATTTGCAAAGATCTGCCAGCAAAACAAAGGGGGCCCCTCATCGAGTTGATCAAGAAGTATTCGGACGTTTTCGCATGGACATATGAAGACATGCCAGGACTAGACAAAGATGTTACCATGCACCGTTTGAACGTCATCCCCCTGGCTTACCCAATCAAGCAAGGTGTAAGATTTTATAAGCCTGAAGTGGAGCTCAACATCAAGGATGAAGTGGTGAAGCTGCTTAGAGCAAGATTTATCAAACCCATCCAACATCCCACCTGGCTTTCTAGCATCGTTCCAGTTATCAAAAAGAACGGTCAAATTCGAGTATGCGTTGATTTCAGAGACCTAAACAAATCTTGCCCCAAAGATGAGTTCCCACTCCCAAACATAGACACCTTGATTGATTCAGCGGCGAGGCACCATATGTTTTCATTCATGGATGGCTTCAGCGGGTACAACCAGATCAAGATGGCTCTAGAGGATGCGCCCAAGACGGCATTTCGCACTCTCATAGGTAACTTTTTCTATAATGTAATGCCTTTTGGATTAAAAAACGCAGGAGTAACTAACCAGAGAGCTATGACAGCCATCTTTCACGACATGTTGCACAAATCTTTGGAATGTTACATTGATGATTTGGTAGTAAAATCCAAAGAAGAGAGACTAACCACCTTAGAGACCTCCAAAGAGTCTTTGAACGCTGTAAGAAATACAGACTCCGAATGAACCCGCTTAAATGCGCATTCAGAGTCACTGGCGGCAAGTTCCTTGGCTGCATCGTTCATCGCCATGGGATAGACCCCGACCCAGCAAAGGTCGTTCCCATCAAAAATATGCCACGACCAACCAATATAGACGAGTTGAGAACCTTCCTTGGTCGGGCATCTTACTTGAGACGGTTTATCCCAGCTATGGCTGAAATAACACAACCCTTCAATTCATTACTAAAGAAGGATGTCAGGTTCACTTGGAATGAGGAACACCAACAAGCATTCAAAGGAGTGAAGTTAGCTTTAACTTCCTCTCTCCATGACTCCTCAGTCGGCGAGGCCCTTACTCCTCTATATCACTTCCACGCTGAAATCAGTCGGAGCTCTGCTCACCCAGGAAATTGACGGACTCGAACGACCCGTGTACTACATAAGCAAAGTCATCCAAGGGGCTGAGATTCGATATTTCCCCATTGAGCGGCACTACCTCGCCCTAGTCTTTGCCACCAAAAAGCTCTGCCATTACCTTCTTTCTTACCCCATCCATCTCATGACTAGGAGTGATCCCATCTGATTTCTTCTCAATAGACCAGCGCTCTCCGGCAGGCTGGCCGCTGGCTCCTATCATTAGCAGAATATGACATCACTTGCAAAGCTCCCAAGGCCATCAAGAGACCTCTTGGCTCACTTCCCCAGTGGAGAACATGAGCCACCCTCAGATGAATTGCCAGGAGATGAGTTCCAAGCTGTTAAAGTAAACACCGAAAGAGAACGGAGTTTGAGCTTCGATGGATTGTCCACCTCTAAAGGGGGAGGAGCTGGAATAGTCCTTATTTCCCCAAATCAAACGAAAGTCAATTTGTCATATAAACTGGATTTTAAATGCTCTAACAATGAGACGAAATACGAAGCTCTGATATTAGGGCTTATGGCAGCACTCCATCTAGGAGTAAGTCTTCTATGTATCAAAGCCTACTCTAATCTGGTGGTCAAGCAAACCAATGGAGACTATGCTGTCAAAGAGCCCCCTTTGGCTTCATACAGAACCATTGTCCAAAGGGTGACAGACAAATTTGACACGGTAAGGATAGAACATGCTCCTCACTCCAACAATCGACACCCGGACGCCCTTTCTACCTTGGCTTCTAAGGTAGAATTCGCGGAAGAATCAACTAAGATAGAAGTTCTGAAGCACTCTATGCCATGCTCGGTAACAAGTATCTTTCCCGAAAAAGAACCCATCGACTGGAGAGCCCCAATCATCGACGAGCTCTGCGTCCCCTCAGGCAAACTACCTTTGTGCGAAATCAAACATTTCACGATTTACCAAGGAGTCCTTTACTACAGAGGGCCTGGCGGTCTGCTAGCACGATGCATCGACCTTACCAAAGCCAAGACTAAGCTAGAAGGGGTTCACAACCGTTCTTGTGGGACAGGAGACGTGAGCCTCTACAGGAGGCTACAACGACAAGGATATTATCGGCCTACCATGGCTAAGGAAGCAAACAACCTTCAAGGAAAGTACACCAAATGTCAGGAATTCCCTCTAAAAGCTTAATGCAATTTCACAAAAATCACCTCCGACTGGCGTCAGGTGTATATAGATTACCTCAAAGAAGCATCATTGCCGCCAGACCTCTCTGCAGTTGCAATAATCAAGAAGCGAGCTCCGAAATTCTTTTTGCTGGAAGGACAACTTTTTAGGCATGGCTTTGATGGGAAGCCTTTACGTTGGTTATCAAGAGCAGAAATCCATAAAGTTTTAGAACTTGCTCACGGTTCGGAGCACTAAGGTAGAGCCAAGCTATTCCAACATCTTTTGCGTATAGGTTATTATTGGCCTATCATGGAAACAGACGCCAAAATGTATGCCAAACGCTACAAACCTTGTCAACTCCATGGAAACCTTATTCACGCACCAACCACCGATTTGCATAGTTCAAGCTCACCATGGCCTTTCCACACGTGGGCTATGGATCTTATTGGCCCCATCTCTCCACCGTCAAAGGGACACGTATGGATTGTAACGGCCGCGGAGACTTACACTAAGTGGGTAGAAGCTATCCCCCTGAAGAAGGCAACAGGAGCCGCCGTCTCCAATTTCATTCGAGAATTCATTATATGTCATTATGGTATACCCAGAGTAATCCTGTCAGATAATGGGACCCCTTTTGTCAACCGCCAAGTCGAACAACTCTTGGTCTCCTACGACATCACACACCATAAATCAATGCCTTACTATCCCCAGGGGAATGGACAAGCTGAAACAACCAACAAAACACTCCTTAGAATCCTTTCAAGGACACTCAAGGATTATCAAAGGGATTGGGCACATGTGCTCCTAATGGCGCTCTAGGCATACAGAACATCCAAAAGAAGGCCAACTCAAATGACCCCCTTTTCAGTGGTATATGGCACGGAAACAGTCCTCCCAGTGGAAATTGCCATACCCTCAGCTCACATGGCCTTCTGCAGTGGAACTACCTCACTCTCCAGACCGTCAGAGCTGGAAGTCCTTGATGAAAGAAAGGACAAAGCCCAGGCTAATCTTAAAGTTTACCAGAGCCGTCTAGCTAGAGCTTATGATACTCTGGTACGCCCAAGACAGTTCCAAGAAGGTGATTTAGACCAAGTTTGGCATCTACTAAATAATATAAAAAGTCAAAAAGTCACTATCCTATTTAAGTCACATCATCTTATTTAAATCACATCACCTCTCTAACACATCACATCAAACCCAACCCAAACCCAACCCATATAAGCCAATAAGTCAAAAAGTGTACTTTTTTAGAACATTCCAAACCAACCCTTAGTGTTAAAGGCTGCACCTCACGTCATAAGGGGAACATCAACCCACAAGTTCACACCTAAGTGGCAGGGTCCTTGTGTAGCAAGGGAAGTCAATGAAAATGGCTATTATAGAATTTTTGAGCCCGACTCTCAAACCCTTTTGAACCCCATCAATGCGAAATGGTTAAAGGCTTACTATCCTTATAAATTACTCATTGCTATATGATGTACTACACCAAGATGTATTGTGCCCATTCAGGCCTCTTCAATGAATATCGTCCTTGCCCACACTTATTCTAACTATAATCACAAATAATAAAAGCAAATGCTGTAACTATAAAGTCGGTTCCATTAAGTAGTTCAAGATTTTCAATTACAAAAAAAGAAAGGGAGGCCCAAATCTCCAACATACAAAAAAGTTTTAGACTATCATATAAAGCTATCATATGCTACAAAGCTATGATCCAACTAAATCAAATCAAGACTCTGGAAGTTTGATCTTCTCCCTCTTTGGCCTTCTTCTTCACTCACCAGTCTTGCTTCAAGAATCGCTTTCTTTTCCCTCAAACTGGAAGTCGCCAATTTTACTTCATTCAAAGCTTTCTGTGCTCGCTCAAAAGATAGCTTACATTCCTCCTCCACTCGCACAGCATCAACCAAAGCCTTATCTACCTCGCCTAGCTCAGCCTTAGTCATCCTTCTCCTAACCTAGGATTCAAGAAGAGATAACCAATCATCCAGCCAACCCACCTCCAATCTGTGAATTCGGCCATCTCGAAATTTGCCCAAAACATCACGTTGGGCCAACACCTCATCAAGAGAAGCTGTCTCTAGGGACAACTTGTAAAGCTCCTTAAGGAATTCTCCAAAATCATCCAAAAAATAAGTTCGAAGATAGGAGCTACTCAAGTGCATGAAAGTGGTGGGTTTATAATGAAGAACAAAGAGCAGTCGAGGAATTAACTTTACTTTTACCCCAGCAAACAACACAACTGGATCCAGTAGCTTTTCCTTCCCATCGATCTCTTTGAGAATCACACTGCCACGGGGAAGATGAATAGGAGAAAAATCTCCATCAGTAGCATGAATGAGGGAATAATCTCCATCAATAGCTGGCAGTGATGGCTTTTGAAGGTTACTCCCAATATCACTAGCACCATTCTGAATAAAGCCAAACAACTCGCGTACGAGCACACTACCCAAGTCCAAACTAGCTGAAACAATAGATGAGTTAACTCCAACTTCAGAGCTCAAAGGAATGGTGGGCACATTACTCTTTAGGCTCGCAAAGGTCGTAGAAGTATGTAAAGAAATGGGTGCAGAAGAGCCAACACCACATGACAAGCTCACGGATGTACTCGCACCCCTAACTCGTGCGATAGGCATATCGCTATGTGAAAAATTACATCCACCTTCAAATAAGCAAGCAATAGGGACACCACCTCTAATCTTGGCCCGCAAAGGAACCAATGCATCCCTAGAATTCAGTGTATCCAACAAAGAAGGCCTAGCACTAACCATGTCACATCCAATATTGTCTTCAACATCATCCCTTTCCCCCATAATTTCAAGACTCTGATCTGAACCCTTTTCATCATCTTTCGAATTTTCTACATCATCCTTAATACTCCCTGACCGTCTATAAGCATAAAGTCTTGCCTTGCTTTTACCCATATCAGAAGTAGGAACTATCGAAGGAAAATCACTAATTTTCGGAAGGCACTCCGTCCTCAAATCCATAGTTGTGTCACCAACAACATCAAGCCCTTCGAGGGGATCTAGAGGGACTGAGAGGCCACCATCATGAGACCCGCCTCCACTTGTGGGCAAGGCCTTACGCTGTGACAATTTTATCTGACACACGCCAGCCAACCCCTGCAAACAATACAGGTATTTTAATACAAACGTATTGGAAACGCCACAAACACAAATAATTTCAAAATATGAAATGTGAGTTTACCTGTGATGAATCAATGGTGTCAGTCAAGCGACCCCTCGCTTGTCGAGCAACCTTAGTTTTAGTTAGCGGATCTATACCTTCGGCCTTCGGAGGTACTCTCCCAGGCACTGGAACAAGAACAGAAGCAGGGGGCGGCCTTTTACGCTTGGCACAAGAGGGACGATTAGGAGAAACTATCTAGGCTTGCTCCAAAGCAAGAGCCACCTCAGATAGGCGAGTTAGTGGGCTAAGCTCCCCCCCATCTGCAGCTAACAAGCCCCGCTCTCCGTGAGCCACACACAACTCAGGGTCGTCAAACGGGATGAGCTCTACATGGACGGGGCGTAAGATCGCTACTTAAGAAATCTCGAAATGATATAAGATTGCATCTCCAATACTTCCTCCAACTAGGAGTGGTTCTGCCAATTCTATCCTTGCTAGCATAACTCGACCCCGACGCTGTAATTCTTTTGAAAGAAAAGAGTACACATACAATTGCATACAATCGGCCATAGAAGGCATAGGGAAAGGAAGATGTTAAGGAACCCCTTGGTCAAAACCAAACTGTCAAGCAACCCTTAGAGGACTATAGGCTACCACACCGTGTATACCATCCACAAAATAAGGTAAATACCCAGAAATGGTGCTAAGAACCATCATTGAATCCGCATCCTCCAAATAAGATACACCCGGTTTAAAAACAAGCTCGCAATCATCTGGGCGGTAGGCAATGATAGAAGATACTCCACAAACTAGCATGACATAAGGACGAGTAACAAACTTGTCCTTAAAATAAAAAATGCTGGCCAAACTCCCCTATACACATCCCTCAGCCCACCTAGCAAAACGCGGCTCACTTTCTTCAATGGAAAATACCCTGGGCATAGGGGCCAAGCTAGGAAATCTCTCATACAAAAATAACTGCAAAAAGGTAGTAGGGAGGAAGCTAGTAGGAACGATCAACACCCTCCTGATACATATCCAACCTCTTATATAGCCCCCCCAAAAATAAAGGAGCCGACGAAATCGGACGGCCAGAAGTAAGAATCGTAGCAAGAGAAAAGAGCTCATGACAAATACCGTCTTGAGGCCTACCTATCAAGACGTACCGCAACAGCAAATAGGTAATAAAAGCAGCTAAATGTTCAGCACTCCCCCACTAGCCTATAAATCCATCCTCCACATTTCCTTGGACCTATTGGCTAAGATCTCGAAACCAGTACTGAATACATCTCCCAAAAGTGTTTTTCAGTCGTTTTTGCGATCGAGATGTAACCAACACTTTATTCTAATAACGACTCAATAACTTCCCTGCTGGTGCCACGGCCTCCTCCAACCTCCCAACAATAGCCATCTGGTTAAGGGACAAACTTCTTGCTCTAGGATTCGCTTATCCAAGGTGCTCTAACCCCGTCAAAATAGCTACATCCTCTAGAGCACTGTGCAATAAAAGTGTGAGAGCTCGAACTCCAACGTGACAATGCGAACTCCAGCCAAGATGGCTCCCGTCTAATCCGCATACACTGAGAAATAGCAGTAACAATTTTAGCTCCAGCAAGCACCTCACAATATGAGGGATGGCGAAAGATAGCTGCGCTCCAGACATCAAAGTCATCTTTGGGCCCTGTATAATCCTCAAAAGCAGGAAAAGAATAAGGATAAGTGCCCCTCTCCATATGAAAACGCACAATAGACTCTGTGGAAACAAAAGCCTCAACCCCTTTCTCTGGCTCAACCCCACCAAGAGGAAAATCAGTTAGGCCTCCGCTATTGTCATCAAACAAGTCCACCCTCGTCCAAAATAAATCCATCGCACCAAAGAAAGGTGCCCTACACCAATAATTCGTTGGAGGGACAATAGGGGGATCTGTGTCCTTCTTGGCCTTAAAAAGATTTTTCTTGGATTTACTCACTTTTGACTTGGAAATGCCAGAAGAACCCACTAGTGATTGTTGTGCATCGTGGCAGGAAACAACACTTCCCCTTTTCACTTTAGCCATATCACAAAACCTCGCTTCTCCTGCATCAACACAAGACTTACAAACTAGAAATGGCATTCACCATTGAGGTGCATTTTACTTCCCAAAAAAAAAAAAAAAAAAAAAGAAGCCCTCTTTCCCTTGTTAAGGCACTATTTTGAGTTAGGCCTCTTTCCCTCGCATGAAGTAACCCTTCCCTTGCAATTCCCCTTCTCCCTCACCTTCGTACAGGTACAAGGTACATTTCTATCCCTTGCTAATTTTCTAACCCTTCTCCTTCACTAATTTTTTTCCACCGAAGTACCAAAAAAAAAAAACCGAGCAGCCCCCTCACCCCTCGCACAATCCTGGCTTCCCTCGCAGTCATCCCTCGCACACTTGGGGCTTCCCTCGCTTCAATTTTTTTTTATAACCTACAATACTTTTCTTGCTACCTTTCTTTTCACCCTTCTCCCTCATGTTAAAAAAAAAAAAAAAAAAAAAAAAAAAAAAAAAAAAAAAAACGAGCAGCCCCCTTACCCCTCGCACAATTGTAGCTTCCCTCGCCAGTCATCCCTCGCACACTTGTGGCTTCCCTCGCTTCAAATTTTTTTTTTTATATCACCTACAATACTTTTCTTACTGCCTTTCTTTTCACCCTTCTCCCTCATTAACCTTTTTTCACCGATGTTAAAAAAAATAAATAAATAAATAACCGAGCAGCCCCCCTCATCCCTCGTACCAATCCTACCCATCCCTCGCAAATCTCCCCCATCCCTCGCACCAATCCTACCCATCCCTCGCAAACCTCTCCTCACCCCTCGCACCAATCCTACCCATCCCTCGCAACTTCACCTCACCCCTCCCTCGCATCAAAGTAACCAAAAAAAAAAACATTGGTTCTAGCCCCTTGCTTCATTTTTTTTACATACTTCACGAAATCCTTTTGTGGGCTTCCCTCGCTTCAACTTTTTTGTTATATAACCGACAAAATTTTTCGTGAACCTTCCTCGCCTCATTTTTATTTTTATTTTTATTTTTTTTATTCATGAACTTTTTTGGTCCCTTGCTTCACGTTAAGTACAGGTCTCCAACTCCATAGCTCTCTAACAGTTTATTCTAACAGTATATTATTTTCTAACCTTACACCTCTCCAATATTTGTTATTAATTTCACAACTTTCCAACCTTTTGACTCTTTACCAAAATAACATTTTATTATAAACCTCTCTAATTCTCCAAAACACAGCCCTCTATTATTGTATTACCTCGTCAATTTTACTAAAAAAAAACCGTGGCTCATTTTTTTTTTTTTTACTCCAACAGTTTTTTTTTTTCTCTGTCTTTTTATTTTTATCATAAACCCATGCCTTATCTATATATATATATATCAATATATATAAATATAGACAAATCAACTTAGAAGAACACATACCTTTACAACCTACGGCAGCCCCAACTGCGACGAGCTCCAGGAGTATCCGCAGCTCTTCTTTCTTCCCCTTCTTGGTTTGTTGCTCCTCTCAAGCTTTACCCATGGCCATATCACTTAGAAACCCAACTTCACTGAGTCACCAAGATCGAAACCCTAGCCTCTCTCTGATGATGGCTTACGCACCGATTCTTCAATCATGACCCTAGCGATCGGCAATAGCCCAAACCTAGCAACAACCTAGAATCAAACCTCCAAGCAACTGTTTCACAGTGACTCGCCGGCAGCCCTCTTCTCCCTGCATGACTTTGGAGCTCAACTGTCGTGGCTCCTTCGCATCACACAACACCCTTCTTCTCCTTTCATGATTTTAGAGCTCGACTGTCGTGGCTCCTTCGCACCACACAGTACCCTTCTTCTCCCTTCATGATTTTGGAGCTCAACTGCCATGGCTCCTTCGCACCACACAACCCCTCGACGGCAACTTTTTCTTTCTTCTTCCTCCTTTGTAGCTGTAGACACCTTTCCTCTCCTCTCTCTCTCTCTAACAACCCAAAACTCCAGCACCAAACTTAGAGGGAGAACAAATATACAGCAACCAGAACCCGCCGTAGAGCAAAAGCCTATCCATAACCAAACGGGGAGAGAAAAGTATAGAGCAACCCGGCAATCAACTTGGCTTGAGAGAATGTGGACCACTCCGACCCGAACTCAAAAAGAATGGTATAGCAAAACCCTAGAATTTCCAAACAACCTTTTTTTTTTTTTTTGGGTACATTAATCTAAGAAACCCAACTACGGGTAACCATGTCAATAAAACACCCTTCTGTACAATGGGTAAAAAGAGTCGACAGGGCAACCAGCAGGAAAATACAGAGTTCCTCTATAAAAATAAATAAATTAAATAATAAAAAAAAAGAGTATATATATGTAAACAGAATCCATATTTCTGCAAAAAGGTAGCTCCCTATTCGAATGGTTCGAACAAGTTCAAACTATACCCAGAATCTACACAGGCTTTTTTTTTTTAAATTCATATGGAGTATAGGTTCTTTGTGGGAAAAATGCAATGTTCAAGCAGAACTAGGAGTTCCAAAAAAAAAAAAAAAACTTATATATATTTATAAATATATATACATACTGAGATTGTACCTTCCCAAGGAAAAATCCTTAAACCAATCAAAAATTCTCTTTGCTTATTACAAACACTAAAAACAGACTGCAACAACCTTAGACTCCAAAAAGCTATCGCACGCTACCATGGCAACTCCAAATCAGCAGCTATTAATGGTCTGCTCTAAACCTATAACTCCAATTGATGAGTTGTCGTCTCTACAGATTGCTTTTTCTCAACAAAAAGCTGCAAAAGTTAGTAAATTCACCCCCTCTTTCCGGATGTAACCCCGTCTTTATAAGAGAGCAAATACAGGACAACAACACAAAAAACGCAGGCAAATTCATATTCACTTGCTAACACTCTCCACTCAACTTCAACAGCCCATTCTCTCTAAATGGCTTCGGAGGAGAGGGGCACCGAGATAACACCGTTTGGAGGCCGGTGAACAAGGCTCCAAACCAAAGAGGTTCAAAATATAGAGCTTCAAGCTCCACTCCCACTCACCACCGCCGCTACCTGGTATGTGAGTTCTTTCGAAAGATGCTCTCCATGCCTCCATAGCAATTCCAAGATCTGCTATTCGAAGCCCTTGGATCCAACACCCAATATCCACTTATACAGTCGTAGAGGTGCTGGAAGAATTTCGGGGTAAAATAAGAGGATGGTACAAGGCACTAACTATTCCAGAACTCTACACAATACCACCGTCCCACACGTGGTTTTTGCTAAACCAAGAAATCAACCTCACTCTCCAGGGATTCACCTGCCAGGCAAATCAGGTATTATTCCCACATTTCGAGAGGATCCGCATCAACAGCCTCTTGCAAAGACCAACAGAGAGAGATCTAGACCACCACATCTCCATCATGTCAGCAGCATTGGAAAACCCAAATGAAGATTTGGGACGTGGGTGGGACATAGAGAATTTTGCAGATCTCAACATGGAGAAGAGAGCACTTCCCACAACGCTCAGCCAAGCATCCCCCACAATATTTCGCTCAACATCATCTTCTTCAAC